>CM070533.1:39911282-40303782 GCA_036346145.1 Olyra latifolia | reverse complement strand
CTCCTCAAAACTCCTTTTACAGAAAATATGAAAAATCAAAACCACGAGCTGTCAAGAACATCGAGCAGAAAGTTTGGGGCTCGGTTTTCACCTCACTGCTCCCAAACGGTGCAAGAACAGGACTCCAAATTTTTATAGTGAATAGATATATGAGTCACGCACCTTCTCCAATAAGAATCACTCAAAAGGATTTTTCTAGATTTTTATAAAAATCAAACACTGCCTGCTGCGCGGAGAATAAGACAGAACTTCAAGAACAGACTTGAGCCATCAAAGCATATAGAATAGAAAAGGAGACACGGGAGTTTTTCAGGGATGGCTCAAGATCGAAACAAGAACACACACAAATCCCACAAGATCATTTCACTCTCACGGTATTTTAAATGCTGAATCTAAATCTTTGAAAGTAAGTGCAAAACGATATAAAAGCGATCTATTAGCTCATGAGCGTAACTACTGGATCGGGGACCGGAGACCTTGACTCCCACACTCACACAGAGACGCAGCTCCTCAACTCACACCTATGTTGGCTGGCTACAAATGGCTCAAGGGACACCCTCCAAGTGAAGCCTTGGGATCCTATTTATAGCCCAAGCCACATATTTGTGAAAAACACCACTGAGGCGTAGGAAACCCCAAAACACACTCCGGTCTCTCAAGACGAATCCGAAGCATTGCCAACCACCTCCAGCGGCTCCGATGCTCCCAAGACTTCGACGAGGTCATGCACGAAGCGGCGTCCAGTGTTCGGCGCCCGAAAAACCTCCGCGCAGACTCGCGCGGTCCTCCGGACCACCGCCCGACCCACTGGCCGGTTTTTTCAGCGGCGCCCGGTACATTGAGACCATCACTGCGTACACGAGAACAACACGAACACAAGGAAATAAACCGATCTCCGATCGGGTTACTGATTCATCGAGCAGTGAAAGCGAGAATGAGCACGACGAAATCGGTGGACGGACGACGTCCCGTGATCTAGGAAGCGATTCGGCACGGGAACCAGAGGTTCCGTGGACCGTTAAGCATAGCGTCTAAGTGCAAGCTCCAAGCTGCAGGGGTTCAAAACTTCGCAAGAATCAAATTTGTAACAAGCCAAATCAAAAGTGGATTTGAATTTTGAATTTAAACGAAAACCACCACATGCTCATCACTCATGACTTCACAAACATTGTGCCTGGAGCTATTGGAGTGGTCTTTCTGATTTCTTGGGTGAGCACAGGTGTTTTAGGCCATTCTTGCTGAGTTATCCCAAAATCTAGGTCTTCATCGTGGTGCGTCGATGATGTATGGCTTGTGATTTGTTTAGTGTTGTATATTGCAAGAGTACAAACTCTCTTGTGCTTGTAGTTATTTTATTTTATACTCCCTCTGTTCCTTTATATTGGTTCTAGGTGGAATATGCTTTTGCTTGTGATAAAATTGTTTGGCCTCCCACTCTACTACGTAAGTAACATTATCTGTTGTGCTTCCGGTTCCATTGTGTTGGTCTTTGAAGCATCTTTGTTGACGATGGAAGAGTTTTTATGAGGTCGTTGTTTGTCAATCTCTCTTTAAAAGATCAATTTGCTATTCCGTTTTGCCTTGAGCTTGGGGCGCCCATATTTATTGCCAAAGCCCTGGACTTAACTTTGGTTTGTATATTAATTAAACTACTATATGGAATTGAAGCTGTCCACACAAGCATGCATCAAATTGACTATGATTAGTTTACATCATTTATCACGGAATCGGGAGCAGAGTCGCCCGCTGGCGTCGACGACGGAGAGCCCAATTCAGAGGTGTCTATGCCCTCCGGTTGAATGTGTCGTTTTAATTTTTGACACTACTTTTGACACTCTTTTTTATTTAAAGGTTATAAAAATATGAAAAAGTTAAAGTACATGCCTTAAATATATTACTTCCTCGTTCCCATTATCTAAGGTGCATGAACATTTTCTAAAAATCTCATAATCTAAATCATCTTAGCCTTCTGACTACTCGATTGTTAAGCACTTAGCGCTTCGTTCTCCCACATCATTAATGAGTCACGTGATTAAAACACAACGCCCGTCCAACCAGCCGTCTGTATGCATGGGGATAACCCTGCGCGCGGTTGCATGCTTGGAGAAGCGATCTTTGCATTAGTGATCTTTAATTGAGTTTAGGAGTAATCACATGCTAATTACTTCCTTGGTCACCATGTCAGCGACTCACGCGCTTTAGATAATGGGAAGAAGGAGTATATGATAAATAAAATACAAGAAAAATAAATATTAATTCTATATTTCTAAATGAGGCGAGTTATTAAAGTTAACGTAATTAGCGGAAGGAGGCGAGTATAATAGATAAGATTCTCATCATATTGTATCATGGCTCGGCAGCCTAACATCGTCGTGACTTTATTAGTATCTTTGAGGCAGATCATTGACTTTATTAGTATCCTTGAGACATGCAAAGCGGACTTTCGGCACAAAATGTATGCAGATTCGAGAGACTCGCAGGTTCTACTTTGGATGTAAATAGGGCTCAAAGAAAGCGAACAAGTCGAATTCTCACTACAAGTTACGGACTAATTTTATCAAAAATCCCAAAAGCTCGAATCATTCTTTGTGAATACCTTTATTATCTCTAATTTATTTTCACCTTCGCTAAAGCTCCAAACTCACCAATACATCACCTCATCGTAACTCAAGGCTAGAGACAAAGCCTTTCAATCTCTCTCTCTTTTGCGATTGATCACAACAGAGCCATAAAAATTAAAAGATGTCTATAGTATATACCAACATGAACTATTGTCAACAAATGGAAAAGCACATGAAATGCGTTGAAGGAAAAGACACCGCCCGAAACTTATGCAAAGCAAACATGTTGCAATAACCAGGCACCGTCAGCCTCAAGCATACTGAAAATCAGGGTAACAACCAAACAGACCCTACATGCATGGGGGCTCCTTTTTGGAAAATTATCATTTGAATTTTGTAGCCATTTGTTCTCAGTTGGGTCCTAAATCAATTTCTCCTACCTATTTGTAAATTCAAGGGAGAAAATGTTAAAGACAATCATTCTGGCGCCCTGCATTGAGGGCAAGCGGCAGACCGCATGACCACGGAGGACAAATCTGCGAGATGTGGTTGAATTTTGGCTCATCCATGGTGTAATTCCTTGCAGATTGTTCAAAGGGTGAAAGCAAAATAGTAAGGAGTAAAGGCGTCCTCCAAATTCAACAACGCGACTAAAGCAAACCATCACTCACGTCGCCAGACCAGGATTCCAGTCCAAATCAAGAAGCAAGTCCAATTTGTAAAAAGAAAAAAAATCTAATTGAAGCTTCCAATTTGGCTGCAAAACTCGTGATGAACCTTGATCAGCCTTCTCAGTGGTTAAAATCTATGTGACATTATGAGCACAGAAACTCAGTCAATAAAAGGAAAACAGAGGTGTACTCCACAGAATACGTTCCTTCCACCACGATAGATGTGTGATCAGGATTATCTTTGCAACACATGATCACAAAAAAAATTAAGAGGTTAGCGATTTTCTGAGAAACCGCCACGAGTAATCAAACTATGCCAACATGAACATGTACCTCGGTAGAGGATAATGATGTGTGTCTGGGGATATTGATCCACATTGTATATGACCACCTGCATCTGGCGAAAATTGAACGCATGGCATCAACAGAGATTACTAAGCCCTATGCATCTCAATGGCTGAATGCAGAATCGCAATCTCACAATCTAGTTGACTCGCATAATAAGAACATTATCGGGTTAAAAAATGATGTTGTGCACCATATTAACATTAGAATCTAAATGCCGAACGGTAAAGAAAAGGCAGTCACACAGTAAAAACAAATTTCATCAAAGAAAAGAAGAAATTTGACATCGAAAATATGATAATTGCAATTTTATCATCCAAGTGGCAATGTTGAACAAGTATGTGCACAGCTGAAGCATATTTAAACTTAATTCAACTTCACAAACAACATGGTACCAAAAACAAAAGACGCTACCAATGCAATTTGTTACCACGTAACAAATGACCTTATAATATAGCAGACAACCAAGGAAATGCCCGATATCGATGCCATTCAATAACGTCACGATTAATAACACAATGAAGCGGAAGATTACTCAAAATTCACTGTGCATATACTATTTGATTATTGAAAATCCAGTTCGGAAGAAGCGAAAGCGTAAGGTCATTAAATAATTTAAATTGCGAGAACCTCTTGTTTGCATTACGAGATGAACTAAGCGAGAACTCATGTGGGAGTCAAACTTATATCTGAAATTTACAAAATTTAAAAGTAAACTTCATAGACTAAGCGAAGCCACAGATCCGAGTAAAAAGTCCTAAGCGGTAAAAGATATTATATCTACAACAATGTGCGATATTTTAACATCATAAGAGAGTTACGTGCATATACTGTACATCATATAAGATCATAAATTTTCTTGACCCATGAGAACAATATAAAATTGTCTTGCTAAGATTAAATGGTCTAGTATTTCATATTTTCATAGCTATGAAGGCGATATTAAACAATGGAACAAGGACATAATAAGGATCATATTTTTTACTATATAGAAATAAAGCAACCATCAAACAAATGATTCGAGCATGATAAAGATTAAGAGAACAACACAATCATCTGTAAATGGACCTACCTCAAAGCCATTTTCATTCAGGTGTGATTGAATTTGAGCCAGTTCAGCATGACTTTTGATAATGGATATGTGTTGTGGTTCTGAATATATTGAAACTTCTGAGCACACATATTTCTGCAAGTATTGATATTGTAAGCATTCATTCATTCAAATACATAATCAAGAATAGGGTTACCAAATATTACGTGGTCTCGTACCTTGTCATTAGAAATATTGTCCACAAACTCCTGCAATATGTCACCAGTTGTTGTACATTCCAAATCTCTGGCTTGCTTGTCGGCATAACTGTAACCAATAACCATATATTGACACTTGTTCAGAAACTAGTGCAGAAACACATTTTTTAAGAAAAAGAATCAAAGCAGATCGGCGATATCAAAAGTACATACTCGATCAAACATAATGTCTCCATGCCTTTGGAAAATATGGTATCCACACCACGGTTTAGCACAAGAGATCTAATAGATTTGCCGATGGCTTGGTAAAAATGCGGAGAGCAATATTTCAACTCTTGATATATCTTCGATTTTCGAATCATATCTTTGCCCTACAGAAACCATTAGATTATTATTAACTTTGCTTGTAATTTTCAAACAGAAATATTGCAGCTTAAGACAACAAAAGATTACCTTGGTATGTTCAAGAGCATGCTGTAAGAAATGTCTGGTGAACATAAACACATGCCAGTGTGAATTTGACCAGCTGTCGAGAATAAGTTTATATTTTTTCCTCTTGATAGAATTTTGGTAACCTTCCACAACAATTCATGCTTGCGTGCTTTCTTTTTCCAATCAGCACAATCCTTTTTGCTGTGAAATGGTTTGTATCTTGGAGGATCTCCGGAGGAATTTGCATTTGCTACTACATAAATATTGCAAAGGAATGCAGCCCTGACCAGAGGCGGTTTAAGGCCCATAGGATAACTGATCAGCTGAAGGAACCTCTCCCATTTCACTGGGTCTCCAAAACAATCATTTATCAACATTACATCATTACCAAACTCGTCCAAGTACGAAGGCAGTCGTCCATTGAACTTAAGTCGTTCAAGAACAATTGTACCAAATTTGGATAAGTCGAGAAATGCTGTATCAGGAGTGAGATCGCAATCATTTTTGCAATCAATCAGAAAAAAGAGCAGAAAATCCTATTGGGAGCTCTTCACATGAAGAGAGAAAAGCAGAAACAGTGGTCGATGAGGGTCTGGATTCTATTGGGTGCTCACCACAGGAGAGGAGAGCAGAAATAGTGGTCGGTGAAGGAACAGATTGTGTTGGGAGCCCACCGGAGGAAGATAATAGAAAAGAACCAGTTGGAGGCGGTCGCAGTGAAGGTGTTAAGACATCTTTGCACCAAGAATTTGATAATGACCCGAAGGGTGTCGCTTCATTATTCTTGTCATTTCTCATTAAGTAAGTTTTATTACAGAAGTATTTGTTTTCTAGACTAGATTTTGTTATTCTACACTAGGGGTTTTATTCTAACACATTTTGTTTGTGTAGCTTTAAGGATAATGGTTGTTCTGAACCGTACTTCAAAGGCAATTTGGCAGCCTTTACTTCACAAGCCCCAATTTTTTATGTCCCTTATCCTTTTATTGTGGCGCATGATGAAGTACTGGCACTGACAATCCAGGACAATTATTCAAGGTAAACATACTCCCTGTGCCCACAATTGTTAAGTAGTAACATGGATAGTTAATAGGGGTACCACTGACCAGAATAACAAACATATGCATGAGGAAGTAAAAATGCACATAAACTTGCTGCAAAACTGTGAAGGAAAATAGGGCTAAGAATCATAAAGCTGTATTTCGATGATAGACTTAGCATTATTGCTTAGTTTTGTGATTATTTGTTTCCCCAGGATTTGTGAAGATTTGAGGAAATCTGTTGTTCGCTATTTGTCAGAGAATGAAGTTTCCTTTCCTGATGTTATTTTAAAAATAATTGGACTTCCTGAACCTAAAAGGTTAGCTTCTTGACTAAGTGATAAATATGCGCTGATAAAAAAGTTGGCTTCTTACTGATTGAATTCATTTTCTTTAATGTAGTGTCCAATCTTTTCTGGATTTTCTTGCTACCATCGATCTGCATGAACATTATCATGTACATGGTGGGGATGTTGAAGCATTGCCATCGTATGACAGTAGAAGAATGGCTTCGGGTTACATTGATGCTATTATCGCCAAGTTTAGGCTGGCGGATCTTGGCCGAAAGTGGTGCGAGCGTCGGATGAAAGTTAGGAATGGCTCAAAGTTTCTGATTGATTGCAAAAAATGATTGCGATCTCACTCCTGATACAGCATTTCTCGACTTATCCAAATTTGGTACAATTGTTCTTGAACGACTTAAGTTCAATGGACGACTGCCTCCGTACTTGGACGAGTTTGGTAATGATGTAATGTTGATAAATGATTGTTTTGGAGACCCAGTGAAATGGGAGAGGTTCCTTCAGCTGATCAGTTATCCTATGGGCCTTAAACCGCCTCTGGTCAGGGCTGCATTCCTTTGCAATATTTATGTAGTAGCAAATGCAAATTCCTCCGGAGATCCTCCAAGATACAAACCATTTCACAGCAAAAAGGATTGTGCTGATTGGAAAAAGAAAGCACGTAAGCATGAATTGTTGTGGAAGGTTTATGATTACCAAAATTCTATCAAGAGGAAAAAATATAAACTTATTCTCGCAATTTGGTCAAATTCACCTTGGCATGTGTTTATGTTCACAGACATTTCTTCTGACATGCTCTTGAACATACCAAGGTAATCTTTTGTTGTCTTAAGCTGCAATATTTCTGTTTGAAAATTACAAGCAAAGTTAATAATAATCTAATGGTTTCTGTAGGGCAAAGATATGATTCAGAAAACCGAAGATATATCAGTAGTTGAAATATTGCTCTCCCGTACTCTTTACCAAGCCATCGGCAAATCTATTAGATCTCTTGTGCTAAACTGTGGTGTGGATACCATATTTTCCAGTGCATGGAGACATTATCTTTGGATCGAGTATGTACTTTTGATATCGTCGGATCTGTTTGATTCTTTTTCTTAAAAATGTGTTTACGCACTAGTTTACGAACAAGTGTCAATATATGGTTATTAGTTCTGATTATGCCGACAAGCAAGCAAGAGAGATTTGGAATGTACAACAACCGGTGACATATTGCAGAGTTTGTGGACAACATTTCTAATGACAAGGTGCGAGACCACGTAATATTTGGTAACCCTATTCTTGATTATGTATTTGAATGAATGAATGCTTACAATATCAATACTTGCAGAAATATGTGTGCTCAGAAGTTTCAATATATTCAGAACCACAACACATATCCATTATCAAAAGTCATGCTGAACTGGCTCAAATTCAATCACACCTGAATGAAAATGGCTTTGAGGTAGGTCCATTTACAGATGATTGTGTTGTTCTCTTAATCTTTATCATGCTCGAATCATTTGTTTGATGGTTGCTTTATTTCTATATAGTAAAAAATATGATCCTTATTATGTCCTTGTTCCATTGTTTAATATCGCCTTCATAGCTATGAAAATATGAAATACTAGACCATTTAATCTTAGCAGTACAATTTTATATTGTTCTCGGTCCGTAAAATTATGATCTTATATGATGTACAGGTATATGCACGTGTAACTCTCTTATGATGTTAAAATATCTGCACATTGTTGTAGATATAATATCTTTTACTGTTTAGGACTTTTTACTCTGGATCTGTGGCTTCTGGCTTAGTCTATGAAGTTTACTTTTAAATTTTGTAAATTTTAGATATAAGTTTGACTCCACATGAGTTACGCTTAGTTCATCGTGTGCAAATTTCGAGAGGTTACGCAATTTAAATTATTTAATGACCTTACGGTTTCGTTCTTACGACTGGATTTTCAATAATCAAATAGTATATGCACAGAATTTTGAGTAATCTTCGCGCTTCATTGTGTTATTAAGCGTGACGTTATTGAATGGCATCGATATCTTGGGCATTTCCTTGGTTATCTGCTATATTATAAGGTCATTTGTTACGTGGTAACAAATTGCATTGGTAGCGTCTTTTGTTTTTGGTACCATGTTGTTTGTGAAGTTGAATTAAGTTTAAATATGCTTCAGCTGTGCACATACTTGTTCAACATTGCCACTTGGATGATAAAATTGCAATTATCATATTTTCGATGTCAAATTTCTTCTTTTCTTTGATGAAATTTGTTTTTACTGTGTGACTGCCTTTTCTTTACCGTTCGGCATTTAGATTCTAATGTTAATATGGTGCACAACATCATTTTTTAACCCGATAATGTTCTTATTATGCGTAGTCAACTAGATTGTGAGATTGCAGTTGCAGTTCAGTTCATTGAGATGCATAGGGCTTAGTAATCTCTGTTGATGCCATGCGTTCAATTTTCAGTTTCAGGATGCTGGTGGTGGTCATATACAATGTGGATCAATATCCCTGTACACACATCATTATCCCTCTACCGAGGTACATGTTCATGTTGGCATAGTTTGATTACTCGGCGGCAGTTTCCTTGTAAAATCAGTTAACCTCTTAATTCTTTTTTGTGATCATGTGTTGCAGCATAATCCTGATCACACATCTATCGTGGTGGAAGGAACGTATTCTGTGGAGTACACCTCTGTTTTCCTTTTATTGACTGAGTTTCTGTGCTCATAATGTCACATAGATTTTAACCATCGAGAAAGGTGATCAAGGTTCATCACGAGTTTTGCGTACCAAATTGGAAGCTTCAATTAGATTTTTTCTTTTTACAAATTGGACTTGCTTCTTGATTTGGATGGAATCTGGTCCGGCGGCGTGAGTGATGGTTTGCTTTAGTCGCGTTGTTGAATTTGGAGGACGTCTTTACTCCTTCTTGTTTTGCTTTCACCCTTTGAACAATCTGCAAGGAATTACGGTCATGGATGAGCCAAAATTCAACCACATCCGCAGATTTGTCCTCCGAAGTCATGCAAGGCCGTTTGCCCTCAATGCGGGGCGTAGAATGATTGTCTTTAACATTTTCTCCTTGAATTTACAAGCGGTAGGAGAAATTGATTTAGGACCCAAGCGAGAACAAATGGCTACAAAATTCAAATGATAATTTTCCAAAAAGGAGCCCCATGCATGTAGGGTCTGCATTTGGTTGTTACCCGATTTTCAAGATGCTTGAGGTCGACGGTGCTCGGTTATTGCAACATGTTTGCTTATTACAAGTTTCGAGGCAGTGTCTTTTCCTTCAACGTACTTCATGTGCTTTTCCATTTGTTGACAATAGTTCATATTGGTATATACTATAGACATCTTTTAATTTTTATGGCTCTGTTGTGATCAATCGCAAAAGAGAGAGAGATTGAAAGGCTTTGTCTCTAGCCTTGAGTTACGATGAGGTGATGTATTGGTGAGTTTGGAGCTTTAGCGAAGGTGAAAATAAATTAGAGATAATAAAGGTATTCACAAAGAATGATTCAGAGCTTTTGGGATTTTTGATAAAATTAGTCCAGAACTTGTAGTGAGAATTCGGATTGTTCGCTTTCTTTGAGCCCTATTTACATCCAAAGTAGAACCTGCGAGTCTCTGAATCTGCATACATTTTGTGCTGAAAGTCCGTTTGCATGTCTCAAGGATACTAATAAAGTCACTGCATCTGTCTCAAAGATACTAATAAAGTCACGACGATGTTAGCTGCCGAGCCATGATACAATATGATGAGAATCTTATCTATTATACTCGCTCCGGTCGCGAATTACGTTAACTTTAATAACTCGTCTCATTTAGAAATATAGAATTAATATTTATTTTTCTTGTATTTTATTTATCATATACTCCCTTCTTCCCATTATCTAAAGCGCGTGAGTCGTTGACATGGTGACCAAGGAAGTAATTAGCATGTGATTACTCCTAAACTCAATTAAAGATCACTAATGCAAAGATCGTTTCTCCAAGCATGCAACCGCAGCAGGTTATCCCCATGCATACTGAGCAATTTGGTTGATGAGGCGTTGTGTTTTAATCACGTGACTCATTAATGATGTGGGAGAACTAAGCGCTAAGTGCTTAACAATCGAGTAGTCGAAGGCTAAGATGATTTAGATTATGAGATTTTTAGAAAATGTTCATGCACCTTAGATAATGGGAACGAGGAAGTAATATATTTAAGGCATGTACTTTAACTTTTTCATATTTTTATAACCTTTTAAATAAAAAAGAGTGTCAAAAGTAGTGTCGAAAAATTAAAACGACACATTGAACAGGAGGGCATAGACACCACGAATTGGGCTCTCCGTGCCGACGCGTGGCGCTCATTCCCGATCCGTGATAAATGATGTAAACTAATCATAGTCAATTTGATGCATGCTTGTGTGGACGGCTTCAATTCCATATAGTAGTTTAATTAATATACAAACCAAAGTTAAGTCCGGGGCTTTGGCAATAAATATAGGCGTCCCCAAGCTCAAGGCAAAGCGGAATAGCAAATTGATCTTTTAAGAGAGATTGACAAACAACGACCTCATAAAAACTCTTCCATCGTCAACAAAGATGCTTCAGCACCGAACACAATGGAACCGGAAGCACAACAGATAATGTTACGACAGAAGTAGAGTGGGAGGCCAAACAATTCTTATCACAAGCAAAAGCATATTCCACCTAGAACCAATATAAAGGAACAGAGAGAGTATAAAATAAAATAACTACAAGCACAGTAGAGTTTGTACTCTTGCAGTATTACAACACGAAACAAATCACAAGCCATACATCATCAGACGCACCACGATGAAGACCTAGATTTTGGGATAACTCAGCAAGAATGGCCTAAAACACCTGTGCTCACCCAAGAAATCAGAAAGACCACTCCGATAGCTCCAGGCACAATGTCACATCTTTATTTTCAGGCCTTAAGGATTCCTAGAATAACTCAGCAAAGATTGGCCTAAAACACCTGCTGCTCACCGAAGAAATCAGAAAGACCACTCCGATAGCTCCAGGCACAATGTTACATCTTTATTTTTAGGCCTTAAGGATTCCTAGCATCCTTCGTTTCTCATCACCTGTAAAAACATCCAGTGAAAACAGCATTAACACTTATGGGCTGCATAGTTTTCATGCTTATCTAGACTTTTCGAATTATAAGCTTCTAAAACTCAACTGGGTACCCAAAAAAAAACTTCCTACATTAATGCACCTGAGGATCCAAGGCTGGATCATCCCGAATTAATCGTGCACCTAGTCATATTATCGGCAAGTATGGAAAGCAGTAGTGCCTTCAGACATGTAGGAACGCTACATTTCAAGCGGCGTGCATAACCATCGGCAATCTAACCGTGTAAAACTAAAGCAACTATAATGGATAATAACTTGGTATGCGGGCGACAAAAAGAATCCCCCGAATGCAGCTGATTGACAAAACCATGACTGAGCTTCTTCATCTGTTCATATATAACTAGATGACAGAAGCACAACAGATAATGTTATCTATCAAAGGTTCGCAAATCTTCCTCCACGAAAGCAATGATGATACCAATTTTGTTACTTCTCTTTTCCTAATCCCAAGTTCATCTTCCATCCAGTCATAAGATAACTAAAGAAGAATACACTGCTATCTGATTGCTAATAGTAGCTATTTTTCGTTAGAAAACTACAAATGAAGCGGCTAATTAGGCATCAAGTGTGGATAGTCAAATAAAGGATCCACCTCCTCAGTTGATTGAGGATTTGCCCGTTCTTCCACATTTTGAGGCCATCAGATCTAGATCCAACTGTTCAAAAATGCATCTTTGCTTAAATAACAACAATGCCCCACACCCCCAACCCTTTCTTTGTCTCGTTTGCCTATTCAAATTAAGGTGATGCGAGATCTCAGTCACCTGAGAACTAGCAAATATATCAATTGAAAGCAATGTAAACTGAAACGCAGTTGATTGAAAAATATCAATTTAATTGTTCCGGTAACTAGTCCATTATTGTTATACATACATAGAAAGGGATCGAGTGAAACAGCAGAACATTGCATTTCCATTTAGGGACAGATGCTATAAAATAATTGCATACCTAGGTCTGGACTAATATACTTGGCAATGCCACTAGGGCAATACATGGCAGATGCATATGGCGGCCATTCAACGCCAAACTCAGCTGCGCCTAGCAGTGTCTTATTCCTCGTGTCAAGAGCAAGCATCCAGGCCTCGGGGTGCTGGTATGCTTTCCTGGCCATCAGGTAAACAATGCCTTCATGATTAGCGGCGGCACAGATGTCTGGAGCAGGGTGGGACACCAATAGGTTGCGCAAGGCTTGGCCTGGTGCGGCACCAAGCAGTCCAGATTGCAGCAACTCTGACTGCATCTGGGTGTCGATCGTGATGTCGGAGGCTTCCACCCAGCAATCCCTGCGCCAGTCCTTCCAGGAGCTCGTCATGGCAGTGTTGGTGTATGTGACGACGGTCCAGTTGTGCATTTGATATTCAACGTCGTCGTCACAGAAGATACCGGGGGAAAAAGTGGCCTTTGCTTCCATATGAACAAGCTTGAGGCAGTCCTGGAGGTTTTCACCACCTCCCTTGACGAAGGCAATGCCCCGAAAGGGGGTTGGGCATCGATTCGGCGCCCGAGCCTCTTTGGGTGGCGGGTCAACTGAGTGAACGAGTGAGAGGAAAGGAGGGAGAGGAGAGGAGACCCACCGAACGGTTGCACCTCAACAAATTAATCGGCTTGCAAGAGACGGTATCTCTATCTCTTGCTCCCATCCCCAAATTCCTCGCTATTCCTCCCGGTCTAAACTCTATCCCAATACTTACATGTGGTCGCAAATAACTAACGTTTAACTTTTTTAATACTAACTTTGATCACTCGTTTTATTTACAAAGTTATAAAAGATTAATGAGATTAAAGTCTAAACTTAAACTTTATTATAATATAAATTAAATCACAGTGAAAATAAATAATAATTATATTTTTTTAATAGAATAAGTAGTCAAAATTGATACTAAAAATTCAAACATTAATTATTAGTGATCGGAGGGAGGGAGTACTAACTAAATGCTCCTCCTGATGTACCACAACCTATTGTGATTCATCCTATTGTGTGCTTGGAACCAAAAAAATTTTTTGATTATGGGCAACGGAAGCACTTTACTATGGGATTCGGCCCACGCCCAAATTTTTATTAAGGTCCACGCCATCTCGGCCCAACTCTACAGTTCTGCCGTCGTATCCCTTGCATATAAATATCCCTCCTTCCCTTGTGCTCGCGGTGCCCCCTCCCTCCCCTTCTGCCGCCGCCGGCTGCCCCATCTCCTCCAATCCAACCATGTGCACAGCCGCCTCCTCCTCCTCCCCTCCGCCCCCCGACTGTGTCCTCCTCCCCGTCAGCGCCTGTCTCGGCCAGCACAGGGACTTCACCACCGCGAGCAATACCACCCGCAACCATGAGAAAATCGAGGTATCCTTGTGCCCTGCGACGCCGCCGCTCCCCTCCAAGATCTACGTGCACTGCCCGGAACGAGCCCTCGCCGATCCTCCCCGAGTCATCTGTGCGGTGGAAGACCTCTTCCTCCTCCGTGTCGCCGCCGCCTCCGACGACGACGACTACTTTGTCTACCGGGCGGGCAACCAGAGGCAGGCATCGCTTCAGCGGCTCCTGCGCCCGCACCCCTCCTTCCATGACGAAGACGTCGGCCTCCTCAGCCGCGGCACCGGCAGCTACACCGTCGCCGCGTTGATTGCCACGGGTACGCCGGCCTACGACCTCCACATCCTCCACTCCGAGAACCCCTCGGAATGGATCTATCGGAAGGTGTCGGTGACAGAGCCACAGCGCAACATACCGATGGTGATCCCCAAGAACTGTGGCCGCCTCCTGTACCACGAGACGAGCACCATGATCTCTATAGGAGGCGAAGCCGGCACCATGGGCTGGGTCGACCTCTGGCACGGCATCCTTCTCTACGATGTGCTCCGCGACGAGCCCACTCTCCGTGGGGTGCCGGTGCCAGTGCCGCTGGACCTGGTGAGCTGCGACAACGGCCTGGGCGCCGAACTGGGATGCCCAACCCCCTTTCGGGGCATTGCCTTCGTCAAGGGAGGTGGTGAAAACCTCCAGGACTGCCTCAAGCTTGTTCATATGGAAGCAAAGGCCACTTTTTCCCCCGGTATCTTCTGTGACAACGACGTTGAATATCAAATGCACAACTGGACCGTCGTCACATACACCAACACTGCCATGACGAGCTCCTGGAAGGACTGGCGCAGGGATTGCTGGGTGGAAGCCTCCGACATCACGATCGACACCCAGATGCAGTCAGAGTTGCTGCAATCTGGACTGCTTGGTGCCGCACCAGGCCAAGCCTTGCGCAACCTATTGGTGTCCTACCCTGCTCCAGACATCTGTGCCGCCGCTAATCATGAAGGCATTGTTTACCTGATGGCCAGGAAAGCATACCAGCACCCCGAGGCCTGGATGCTTGCTCTTGACACGAGGAATAAGACACTGCTAGGCGCAGCTGAGTTTGGCGTTGAATGGCCGCCATATGCATCTGCCATGTATTGCCCTAGTGGCATTGCCAAGTATATTAGTCCAGACCTAGGTATGCAATTATTTTATAGCATCTGTCCCTAAATGGAAATGCAATGTTCTGCTGTTTCACTCGATCCCTTTCTATGTATGTATAACAATAATGGACTAGTTACCGGAACAATTAAATTGATATTTTTCAATCAACTGCGTTTCAGTTTACATTGCTTTCAATTGATATATTTGCTAGTTCTCAGGTGACTGAGATCTCGCATCACCTTAATTTGAATAGGCAAACGAGACAAAGAAAGGGTTGGGGGTGTGGGGCATTGTTGTTATTTAAGCAAAGATGCATTTTTGAACAGTTGGATCTAGATCTGATGGCCTCAAAATGTGGAAGAACGGGCAAATCCTCAATCAACTGAGGAGGTGGATCCTTTATTTGACTATCCACACTTGATGCCTAATTAGCCGCTTCATTTGTAGTTTTCTAACGAAAAATAGCTACTATTAGCAATCGATAGCGATGTATTCTTCTTTAGTTATCTTATATTTGGATGGAAGATGAACTTGGGATTAGGAAAAGAGAAGTAACAAAATTGGTATCATCATTGCTTTTCGTGGAGGAAGATTTGCGAACCTTTGATAGATAACATTATCTGTTGTGCTTCTGTCATCTAGTTATATATGAACAGATGAAGAAGCTCATCATGGTTTTGTCAATCGGTGCATTCGGGGATTCTTTTTGTAAATGCCGCACAAATTGTTATTATCCATTATAGTTGCTTTAGTTTTTACGGTTAGATTGCCGATGGTTATGCACGCCGCTTGAAATGTAGCGTTCCTACATGTCTGTAAGGCACTACCGTTTTCCATACTTGCCGATAATATGACTAGGTGCACGACATTCGGGATGATCCGACCTTGGATCCTCGGGTGCATTAATGTAGGAAGTTTTTTTGGGTACCTAGTTGAGTTTTAGAAGCTTATAATTGAAAAGTCTAGATAAGCATGAAAACTATGCAGCCCATAAGTGTTAATGCTGTTTTCCTTTGGATGTTTTTACGGTGATGAGAAGCGAAGGATGCTAGGAATCCTTAAGGCCTAAAAATAAAGATGTAACATTGTGCCGGAGCTATCGGAGTGGTCTTTCGATTTCTTCGGTGAGCAAAGCAGGTGTTTTAGGCCAATCTTTCTTTGAGTTATTCTAGGAATCCTTAAGGCCTGAAAATAAAGATGTGACATTGTGCTGGAGCTATCGGAGTGGTCTTTTCGATTTCTTGGGTGAGCACTGGTGTTTTAGGCCATTCTTGCTGAGTTATCCCAAAATCTAGGTCTTCATCGTGGTGCGTCTGATGATGTATGGCTTGTGATTTGTTTCGTGTTGTAATACTGCAAGAGTACAAACTCTACTGTGCTTGTAGTTATTTTATTTTATACTCCCTCTGTTCCTTTATATTGGTTCTAGGTGGAATATGCTTTTGCTTGTGATAAGAATTGTTTGGCCTCCCACTCTACTTCTGTCGTAACATTATCTGTTGTGCTTCCGGTTCCATTGTGTTCGGTGCTGAAGCATCTTTGTTGACGATGGAAGAGTTTTTGCGGAGGCTGTTGTTTGTCAATCTCTCTTTAAAAGATCAATTTGCTATTCCCGTTTTGCCTTGAGCTTCGGGGACGCCCATATTTATTGCCAAAGCCCCTGGACTTAACCTGGTTTGTATATTAATTAAACTACTATATGGAATTGAAGCTGTCCACACAAGCATGCATCAAATTGACTATGATTAGTTTACATCATTTATCACGGATCGGGAGCAGAGTCGCCCGCGCGTCGACGGAGAGCCCAATTCAGGGTGTCTATGCCCTCCGGTTCGAATGTGTCGTTTTAATTTTTCGACACTACTTTTGACACTCTTTTTTATTTAAAAGGTTATAAAAATATGAAAAAGTTAAAGTACATGCCTTAAATATATTACTTCCTCGTTCCCATTATCTAAGGTGCATGAACATTTTCTAAAAATCTCATAATCTAAATCATCTTAGCCTTCTGACTACTCGATTGTTAAGCACTTAGCGCTTCGTTCTCCCACATCATTAATGAGTCACGTGATTAAAACACAACGCCCGTCCAACCAGCCGTCTGTATGCATGGGGATAACCCTGCGCGCGGTTGCATGCTTGGAGAAACGATGCTGCATTAGTGATCTTTAATTGAGTTTAGGGAGTAATCACATGCTAATTACTTCCTTGGTCACCATGTCAACGACTCACGCGCTTTAGATAATGGGAAGAAGGGAGTATATGATAAATAAAATACAAGAAAAATAAATATTAATTCTATATTTCTAAATGAGACGAGTTATTAAAGTTAACGTAATTCGCGACCGGAGCGAGTATAATAGATAAGATTCTCATCATATTGTATCATGGCTCGGCAGCTAACATCGTCGTGACTTTATTAGTATCTTTGAGACAGATGCAGTGACTTTATTAGTATCCTTGAGACATGCAAACGGACTTTCAGCACAAAATGTATGCAGATTCAGAGACTCGCAGTTCTACTTTGGATGTAAATAGGGCTCAAAGAAAGAACAAGTCAATTCTCACTACAAGTTCTCGGACTAATTTTATCAAAAATCCCAAAAGCTCGAATCATTCTTTGTGAATACCTTTATTATCTCTAATTTATTTTCACCTTCGCTAAAGCTCCAAACTCACCAATACATCACCTCATCGTAACTCAAGGCTAGAGACAAAGCCTTTCAATCTCTCTCTCTTTTGCGATTGATCACAACAGAGCCATAAAAATTAAAAGATGTCTATAGTATATACCAACATGAACTATTGTCAACAAATGGAAAAGCACATGAAGTACGTTGAAGGAAAAGACACTGCCCCGAAACTTGTACGAAGCAAACATGTTGCAATAACCAGGCACCGTCAGCCTCAAGCATACTGAAAATCAGGGTAACAACCAAACAGACCCTACATGCATGGGGGCTCCTTTTTGGAAAATTATCATTTGAATTTTGTAGCCATTTGTTCTCAGTTGGGTCCTAAATCAATTTCTCCTACCTGTTTGTAAATTCAAGGGGAGAAAATGTTAAAGACAATCATTTACGCGCCCCTGCATTGAGGGGCAAACGGCACTGCATGACTTCTGGAGGACAAATGCTGCAGATGTGGTTGAATTTTGGCTCATCCATGACTGTAATTCCTTGCAGATTGTTCAAAGGGTGAAAGCAAAATAGTAAGGAGTAAAGACGTCCTCCAAATTCAACAACGCGACTAAAGCAAACCATCACTCACGTCGCCAGACCAGGATTCCAGTCCAAATCAAGAAGCAAGTCCAATTTGTAAAAAGAAAAAAAATCTAATTGAAGCTTCCAATTTGGCTGCAAAACTCGTGATGAACCTTGATCAGCCTTCTCAGTGGTTAAAATCTATGTGACATTATGAGCACAGAAACTCAGTCAATAAAAGGAAAACAGAGGTGTACTCCACAGAATACGTTCCTTCCACCACGATAGATGTGTGATCAGGATTATGCTGCAACACATGATCACAAAAAAGAATTAAGAGGTTAACTGATTTTACGAGGAAACTGCCGCCGAGTAATCAAACTATGCCAACATGAACATGTACCTCGGTAGAGGGATAATGATGTGTGTACAGGGATATTGATCCACATTGTATATGACCACCACCAAAGATCCTGGCGAAAATTGAACGCATGGCATCAACAGAGATTACTAAGCCCTATGCATCTCAATGAACTGAACTGCAACTGCAATCTCACAATCTAGTTGACTACGCATAATAAGAACATTATCGGGTTAAAAAATGATGTTGTGCACCATATTAACATTAGAATCTAAATGCCGAACGGTAAAGAAAAGGCGAATACTAAAGAAAAACAAATTTCATCAAAGAAAAGAAGAAATTTGACATCGAAAATATGATAATTGCAATTTTATCATCCAAGTGGCAATGTTGAACAAGTATGTGCCTGGTGAAGCATATTTAAACTTAATTCAACTTCACAAACAACATGGTACCAAAAACAAAAGACGCTATTAATGCAATTTGTTACCACGTAACAAATGACCTTATAATATAGCAGACAACCAAGGAAATGCCCAAGATATCGATGCCATTCAATAACATCACGATTAATAACACAATGAAGCGGAAGATTACTCAAAATTCACGTGCATATACTATTTGATTATTGAAAATCCAGTTCGTAAGAACGAAACCGTAAGGTCATTAAATAATTTAAATTGCGTAACCTCTCGATTTTGCATACGATGAACTAAGCGAGAACTCATGTGGGAGTCAAACTTATATCTGAAATTTACAAAATTTAAAAGTAAACTTCATAGACTAAGCCAGAAGCCACAGATCCAGAGTAAAAAGTCCTAAACAAGAAAAGATATTATATCTACAACAATGTGCGATATTTTAACATCATAAGAGAGTTACACGTGCATATACCGTACATCATATAAGATCATAAATTTTACGGACCGAGAACAATATAAAATTGTCCGCTAAGATTAAATGGTCTAGTATTTCATATTTTCATAGCTATGAAGGCGATATTAAACAATGGAACAAGGACATAATAAGGATCATATTTTTACTATATAGAAATAAAGCAACCATCAAACAAATGATTCGAGCATGATAAAGATTAAGAGAACAACACAATCATCTGTAAATGGACCTACCTCAAAGCCATTTTCATTCAGGTGTGATTGAATTTGAGCCAGTTCAGCATGACTTTTGATAATGGATATGTGTTGTGGTTCTGAATATATTGAAACTTCTGAGCACACATATTTCTGCAAGTATTGATATTGTAAGCATTCATTCATTCAAATACATAATCAAGAATAGGGTTACCAAATATTACGTGGTCTCGTACCTTGTCTTTAGAAATGTTGTCCACAAACTCCTGCAATATGTCACCAGTTGTTGTACATTCCAAATCTCTGGCTTGCTTGTCAAGATAATCAGTAACCAATAACCATATATTGACACTTGTTCAGAAACTAGTGCAGAAACACATTTTTTAAGAAAAAGAATCAAACAGATCTGACGATATCAAAAGTACATACTCTGATCCAGCATAATGTCTCCATGCACTGGAAAATATGGTATCCACACCACAGTTTAGCACAAGAGATCTAATAGATTTGCCGATGGCTTGGTAAAGAGTACGGGAGAGCAATATTTCAACTACTGATATATCTTCGATTTTCTGAATCATATCTTTGCCCTACAGAAACCATTAGATTATTATTAACTTTGCTTGTAATTTTCAAACAGAAATATTGCAGCTTAAGACAACAAAAGATTACCTTGGTATGTTCAAGAGCATGCTGTAAGAAATGTCTGGTGAACATAAACACATGCCAGTGTGAATTTGACCAGCTGTCGAGAATAAGTTTATATTTTTTCCTCTTGATAGAATTTTGGTAATCATAAACCTTCCACAACAATTCATGCTTGCGTGCTTTCTTTTTCCAATCAGCACAATCCTTTTTGCTGTGAAATGGTTTGTATCTTGGAGGATCTCCGGAGGAATTTGCATTTGCTACTACATAAATATTGCAAAGGAATGCAGCCCTGACCAGAGGCGGTTTAAGGCCCATAGGATAACTGATCAGCTGAAGGAACCTCTCCCATTTCACTGGGTCTCCAAAACAATCATTTATCAACATTACATCATTACCAAACTCGTCCAAGTACGGAGGCAGTCGTCCATTGAACTTAAGTCGTTCAAGAACAATTGTACCAAATTTGGATAAGTCGAGAAATGCTGTATCAGGAGTGAGATCGCAATCATTTTTTGCAATCAATCAGAAACTTTGAGCCATTCCTAACTTTCATCTGACGTTCAGACCACTTTCCAGCCCAAGATCTGCCAGTTCTAAACTTGGCGATAATAGCATCAATGTAACCCGAAGCCATTCTTCTACTGTCATACGATGGCAATGCTTCAACATCCCCACCATGTACATGATAATGTTCATGCAGATCGATGGTAGCAAGAAAATCCAGAAAAGATTGGACACTACATTAAAGAAAATGAATTCAATCAGTAAGAAGCCAACTTTTTTATCAGCGCATATTTATCACTTAGTCAAGAAGCTAACCTTTTAGGTTCAGGAAGTCCAATTATTTTTAAAATAACATCAGGAAAGGAAACTTCATTCTCTGACAAATAGCGAACAACTGATTTCCTCAAATCTTCACAAATCCTTGGGAAACAAATAATCACAAAACTAAGCAATAATGCTAAGTCTATCATCGAAATACTGACTTTATGATTCTTAGCCCTATTTTCCTTCACAGTTTTGCAGAAGTTTATGTGCATTTTACTTCCTCATGCATATGTTTGTTATTCGTCGTTGGTACCCTATTAACTATCCATGTTACTACTTAACAATTGTGGGCACAGGAGTATGTTTACCTTGAATAATTGTCCTGGATTGTCAGTGCCAGGACTTCATCATGCGCCACAATAAAAGGATAAGGGACATAAAAAATTGGGGCTTGTGAAGTAAAGGCTGCCAAATTGCCTTTGAAGTACGGTTCAGAACAACCATTATCCTTAAAGCTACACAAACAAAATGTGTTAGAATAAAACCCCTAGTGTAGAATAACAAAATCTAGTCTAGAAAACAAATACTTCTGTAATAAAACTTACTTAATGAGAAATGACAAGAATAATGAAGCGACACCCTTTGGGTCATTATCAAATTCTTGGTGCAAAGATGTCTTAACACCTTCACTGCGACCGCCTCCAACTGGTTCTTTTCTATTATCTTCCTCCGGTGGGCTCCCAACACAATCTGTTCCTTCACCGACCACTATTTCTGCTCTCCTCTCCTGTGCTGAGCACCCAATAGAATCCAGACCCTCACCGACCACTGTTTCTGCTTTTCTCTCTTCCTGTGAAGAGCTCCCAATAGGATTTTCTGCTCTTTTTTCTGATTGATTGCAAAAATGATTGCGATCTCACTCCTGATACAGCATTTCTCGACTTATCCAAATTTGGTACAATTGTTCTTGAACGACTTAAGTTCAATGGACGACTGCCTTCGTACTTGGACGAGTTTGGTAATGATGTAATGTTGATAAATGATTGTTTTGGAGACCCAGTGAAATGGGAGAGGTTCCTTCAGCTGATCAGTTATCCTATGGGCCTTAAACCGCCTCTGGTCAGGGCTGCATTCCTTTGCAATATTTATGTAGTAGCAAATGCAAATTCCTCCGGAGATCCTCCAAGATACAAACCATTTCATAGCAAAAAGGATTGTGCTGATTGGAAAAAGAAAGCACGCAAGCATGAATTGTTGTGGAAGGTTACCAAAATTCTATCAAGAGGAAAAAATATAAACTTATTCTCGACAGCTGGTCAAATTCACACTGGCATGTGTTTATGTTCACCAGACATTTCTTACAGCATGCTCTTGAACATACCAAGGTAATCTTTTGTTGTCTTAAGCTGCAATATTTCTGTTTGAAAATTACAAGCAAAGTTAATAATAATCTAATGGTTTCTGTAGGGCAAAGATATGATTCAGAAAATCGAAGATATATCAGTAGTTGAAATATTGCTCTCCCGTACTCTTTACCAAGCCATCGGCAAATCTATTAGATCTCTTGTGCTAAACTGTGGTGTGGATACCATATTTTCCAGTGCATGGAGACATTATGCTGGATCAGAGTATGTACTTTTGATATCGTCAGATCTGTTTGATTCTTTTTCTTAAAAAATGTGTTTCTGCACTAGTTTCTGAACAAGTGTCAATATATGGTTATTGGTTACAGTTATGCCGACAAGCAAGCCAGAGATTTGGAATGTACAACAACTGGTGACATATTGCAGGAGTTTGTGGACAATATTTCTAATGACGAGGTACGAGACCACGTAATATTTGGTAACCCTATTCTTGATTATGTATTTGAATGAATGAATGCTTACAATATCAATACTTGCAGAAATATGTGTGCTCAGAAGTTTCAATATATTCAGAACCACAACACATATCCATTATCAAAAGTCATGCTGAATTCGCTCAAATTCAATCACACCTGAATGAAAATGGCTTTGAGGTAGGTCCATTTACAGATGATTGTGTTGTTCTCTTAATCTTTATCATGCTCGAATCATTTGTTTGATGGTTGCTTTATTTCTATATAGTAAAAAATATGATCCTTATTATGTCCTTGTTCCATTGTTTAATATCGCCTTCATAGCTATGAAAATATGAAATACTAGACCATTTAATCTTAGCAGTACAATTTTATATTGTTCTGCGGTCAAGAAAATTTATGATCTTATATGATGTACAGGTATATGCACGTGTAACTCTCTTATGATGTTAAAATATCTGCACATTGTTGTAGATATAATATCTTTTACTGTTTAGGACTTTTTACTCTGGATCTGTGGCTTCTGGCTTAGTCTATGAAGTTTACTTTTAAATTTTGTAAATTTTAGATATAAGTTTGACTCCCACATGAGTTCTGCTTAGTTCATCTGTGTGCAGCTCAGTAGGTTCTGCAATTTAAATTATTTAATGACCTTACAGTTTCCGTTCTTCTGAACTGGATTTTCAATAATCAAATAGTATATGCACAGGAATTTTGAGTAATCTTCCGCGCTTCATTGTGTTATTAACTGTGACGTTATTGAATGGCATCAGTATACTGGGCATTTCCTTGGTTGTCTGCTATATTATAAGGTCATTTGTTACGTGGTAACAAATTGCATTGGTAGCGTCTTTTGTTTTTGGTACCATGTTGTTTGTGAAGTTGAATTAAGTTTAAATATGCTTCAGCTGTGCACATACTTGTTCAACATTGCCACTTGGATGATAAAATTGCAATTATCATATTTTCGATGTCAAATTTCTTCTTTTCTTTGATGAAATTTGTTTTTACTGTGTGACTGCCTTTTCTTTACCGTTCGGCATTTAGATTCTAATGTTAATATGGTGCACAACATCATTTTTTAACCCGATAATGTTCTTATTATGCGTAGTCAACTAGATTGTGAGATTGCAGTTGCAGTTCAGTTCATTGAGATGCATAGGGCTTAGTAATCTCTGTTGATGCCATGCGTTCAATTTTCGCCAGGATCTTTGGTGGTGGTCATATACAATGTGGATCAATATCCTGTACACACATCATTATCCTCTACCGAGGTACATGTTCATGTTGGCATAGTTTGATTACTCGCGGCGGTTTTCTCGTAAAATCGTTAACCTCTTAATTTTTTTTGTGATCATGTGTTGCAAAGATAATCCCGATCACACATCTATCGTGGTGGAAGGAACGATTCGTGGAGTACACCTCTGCTTTTCCTTTATTGGTGAAGTTTACGTGCTCATAATGTCACATAGATTTTAACCACTGAGAAGGCTGATCAAGGTTCATCACGAGTTTTGCAGCCAAATTGGAAGCTTCAATTAGATTTTTTTCTTTTTACAAATTGGACTTGCTTCTTGATTTGGACTGGAATCCTGGTCTGGCGACGTGAGTGATGGTTTGCTTTAGTCGCGTTGTTGAATTTGGAGGACGTCTTTACTCCTTCTGCTTTTGCTTTCACCCTTTGAACAATCTGCAAGGAATTACAGTCATGGATGAGCCAAAATTCAACCACATCTGCAGCATTTGTCCTCCAGAAGTCATGCAGTGCCGTTTGCCCCTCAATGCAGGGGCGCGTAAATGATTGTCTTTAACATTTTCTCCCCTTGAATTTACAAACAGGTAGGAGAAATTGATTTAGGACCCAACTGAGAACAAATGGCTACAAAATTCAAATGATAATTTTCCAAAAAGGAGCCCCCATGCATGTAGGGTCTGTTTGGTTGTTACCCTGATTTTCAGTATGCTTGAGGCTGACGGTGCCTGGTTATTGCAACATGTTTGCTTCGTACAAGTTTCGGGGCAGTGTCTTTTCCTTCAACGTACTTCATGTGCTTTTCCATTTGTTGACAATAGTTCATATTGGTATATACTATAGACATCTTTTAATTTTTATGGCTCTGTTGTGATCAATCGCAAAAGAGAGAGAGATTGAAAGGCTTTGTCTCTAGCCTTGAGTTACGATGAGGTGATGTATTGGTGAGTTTGGAGCTTTAGCGAAGGTGAAAATAAATTAGAGATAATAAAGGTATTCACAAAGAATGATTCAGAGCTTTTGGGATTTTTGATAAAATTAGTCCAGAACTTGTAGTGAGAATTCGGCTTGTTCGCTTTCTTTGAGCCCTATTTACATCCAAAGTAGAACCTGCGAGTCTCTGAATCTGCATACATTTTGTGCTGAAAGTCCGTTTGCATGTCTCAAGGATACTAAT
This sequence comes from Olyra latifolia, assembly GCA_036346145.1. Taxonomy (NCBI): domain Eukaryota; kingdom Viridiplantae; phylum Streptophyta; class Magnoliopsida; order Poales; family Poaceae; genus Olyra; species Olyra latifolia. The sequence continues at coordinate 40,278,246 of CM070533.1, read as the reverse complement.
AAAGTCATCTGTCTCAAAGATACTAATAAAGTCACAACGATGTTAGCTGCCGAGCCATGATACAATATGATGAGAATCTTATCTATTATACTCGCTCCGGTCGCGAATTACGTTAACTTTAATAACTCGTCTCATTTAGAAATATAGAATTAATATTTATTTTTCTTGTATTTTATTTATCATATACTCCCTTCTTCCCATTATCTAAAGCGCGTGAGTCGTTGACATGGTGACCAAGGAAGTAATTAGCATGTGATTACTCCCTAAACTCAATTAAAGATCACTAATGCAGCATCGTTTCTCCAAGCATGCAACCGCGCGCAGGGTTATCCCCATGCATCTGAGACAATTTGGTTGGGACAGGCGTTGTGTTTTAATCACGTGACTCATTAATGATGTGGGAGAACGAAGCGCTAAGTGCTTAACAATCGAGTAGTCAGAAGGCTAAGATGATTTAGATTATGAGATTTTTAGAAAATGTTCATGCACCTTAGATAATGGGAACGAGAAAGTAATATATTTAAGGCATGTACTTTAACTTTTTCATATTTTTATAACCTTTTAAATAAAAAAGAGTGTCAAAAGTAGTGTCGAAAAATTAAAACGACACATTCGAACCGGAGGGCATAGACACCCTGAATTGGGCTCTCCGTGCCGACGCGTGGCAGCTCTGTTCCCAGTCCCGTGATAAATGATGTAAACTAATCATAGTCGATTTGATGCATGCTTGTGTGGACAGCTTCAATTCCATATAGTAGTTTAATTAATATACAAACCAGGTTAAGTCCAGGGGCTTTGGCACTAAATCTGGGCGTCCCCGAAGCTCAAGGCAAAACGGGAATAGCAAATTGATCTTTTAAAGAGAGATTGACAAAGAACAGCCTCCGCAAAAACTCTTCCATCGTCAACAAAGATGCTTCAGCACCGAACACAATGGAACCGGAAGCACAACAGATAATGTTACGACAGAAGTAGAGTGGGAGGCCAAACAATTCTTATCACAAGCAAAAGCATATTCCACCTAGAACCAATATAAAGGAACAGAGGGAGTATAAAATAAAATAACTAAAAGCACAGTAGAGTTTGTACTCTTGCAGTATTACAACACGAAACAAATCACAAGCCATACATCATCAGACGCACCACGATGAAGACCTAGATTTTGGAATAACTCAGCAAGAATGGCCTAAAACACCTGTGCTCACCCAAGAAATCAGAAAGACCACTCCGATAGCTCCAGGCACAGTGTTACATCTTTATTTTCAGGCCTTAAGGATTCCTAGAATAACTCAAAGAAAGATTGGCCTAAAACACCTGCCGCTTCACCGAAGAAATCGAAAGACCACTCCGATAGCTCCAGCACAATGTTACATCTTTATTTTTAGGCCTTAAGGATTCCTAGCATCCTTCGTTTTTCATCACCGTAAAACATCCAAAGGAAAACAGCATTAACACTTATGGGCTGCATAGTTTTCATGCTTATCTAGACTTTTCGAATTATAAGCTTCTAAAACTCAACTGGGTACCCAAAGAAAAACTTCCTACATTAATGCACCTGAGGATCCAAGGCTGGATCATCCCGAATTAATCGTGCACCTAGTCATATTATCAGCAAGTATGGAAAACGAAGTAGTGCCTTACAGACATGTAGGAACGCTACATTTCAAGCAGCGTGCATAACCATCGGCAATCTAACCGTGTAAAACTAAAGCAACTATAATGGATAATAACAGCTATGTGCAGACGACAAAAAGAATCCCCCGAATGCAGCTGATTGACAAAACCATGACTGAGCTTCTTCATCTGTTCATATATAACTAGATGACAGAAGCACAACAGATAATGTTATCTATCAAAGGCTCGCAAATCTTCCTCCACGAAAGCAATGATGATACCAATTTTGTTACTTCTCTTTTCCTAATCCCAAGTTCATCTTCCATCCAGTCATAAGATAACTAAAGAAGAATACACTGCTATCTGATTGCTAATAGTAGCTATTTTTCGTTAGAAAACTACAAATGAAGCGGTTAATTAGGCATCAAGTGTGGATAGTCAAATAAAGGATCCACCTCCTTAGTTGATTGAGGATTTGCCCGTTCTTCCACATTTTGAGGCCATCAGATCTAGATCCAACTGTTCAAAAATGCATCTTTGCTTAAATAACAACAATGCCCCACACCCCCAACCCTTTCTTTGTCTCGTTTGCCTATTCAAATTAAGGTGATGCGAGATCTCACCACCGAGAACTAGCAAATATATCAATTGAAAGCAATGTAAATCAAACGCAGCTTGATTGAAAAATATCAATTTAATTGTTAGGTAACTAGTCCATTATTGTTATACATACATAGAAAGGATCGAGTGAAACAAGTAACATTGCATTTCCATTTAGGGACGATGCTATAAAATAATTGCATACCGGTGCGGACTAATATACTTGGCAATGCCACTAGGGCAATACATGGCGATGCATATGGTCGCCATTCAACGCCAAACTCACCGCGCCTAGCGATGTCTTATTCTCGTGTCAAGAGCAAGCATCCGAGCCTCGGTGCTGGTATGCTTTCTCGCCATCGGGTAAACAATGCCTTCATGATTAGCGGCGGCAGAGATGTCCGAGCGGTGGGACACCAATAGGTTGCGCAAGGCTTGGCCTGGTGCGGCACCAAGCAGTCCAGATTGCAGCAACTCTGACCGCATCTGGGTGTCGATCGTGATGTCGGAGGCTTCCACCCAGCAATCCCTGCGCCAGTCCTTCCAGGAGCTCGTCATGGCAGTGTTGGTGTATGTGACGACGGTCCAGTTGTGCATTTGATATTCAACGTCGTCGTCACGAAGATACCGGGGAAAAAGTGGCCTTTGCTTCCATATGAACAAGCTTGAGGCGATCCCGAGGTTTTCACCACCTCCTTGACGAAGGCAATGCCCGAAAGGGTTGGGCATCGATTCGGTGCCCGAGCCGTTGTCGCATCACCAGTCGGCGGCACCGCGACCGCACCCCACGGAGAGTGGGCTCGTCGCGAGCACATCGCAGAGAAGGATGCCGTGCCAGAGGTCGACCCAGCCCATGGTGCCGGCTCCGCCTCCTATAGAGATCACGGTGCTCGCCTCGCGTGGTGCAGAGGCGGCCACGTTCTTGGGATCACCATCGGTATGTTGCGCCAGGGTTCGCCACCGACACCTTCCGATAGATCCATTCCGAGGGGTTCTCGGAGTGGAGGATGTGGAGGTCGTAGGCCGGCGTACCCGTGGCAATCAACACGGCGACGGTGTAGCTGCCGGTGCCGCGGCTGAGGAGGCCGACGTCTTCGTCGTGGAAGGAGGGGTGCGGGCGCAGGAGCCGCTGAAGCGATGCCTGCCTCTGGTTGCCCGCCCGGTAGACAAAGTAGTCGTCGTCGTCGGAGGCGGCGGCGACACGGGGGAGGAAGAGGTCTTCCACCGCACAGATGACTCGGGGAGGATCGGCGAGGGCTCGTTCCGGGCAGTGCACGTAGATCTTGGAGGGGAGCGGCGGCGTCGCAGGGCACAAGGATACCTCGATTTTCTCATGGTTGCGGGTGGTATTGCTCGCGGTGGTGAAGTCCTGTCTTTGGCCGAGACAAAGGCCGACGGGAGGAGGACACAAGGCAATGGAGGAGGAGGAGGAGGAGGCGGCGGCTGTGCACATGGTTGGATTGGAGGAGATGGGGAAATGCAGCAGAAGGGAGGAGGGGCACCATGAGCACAAGGGAAGGGGGATATTTATATGCAAGGGATACGACGGCAGAACTGTAGAGTTGGGCTGAGATGGCGTGGACCTTAATAAAAATTTGGGCGTGGGCCGAATCCCATAGTAAAGTGCTTCCGTTGCCCATAATCAAAAAATTTTTTTGGTTCCAAGCACACAATAGGATGAATCACAATAGGTTGTGGTACATCAGGAGGAGCATTTAGTTAGTACTCCCTCCCTCCGATCACTAATAATTAATGTTTGAATTTTTAGTATCAATTTTGACTACTTATTCTATTAAAAAAATATAATTATTATTTATTTTCACTGTGATTTAATTTATATTATAATAAAGTTTAAGTTTAGACTTTAATCTCATTAATCTTTGATAACTTTGTAAATAAAACGAGTGATCAAAGTTAGTATTAAAAAAAGTTAAACGTTAGTTATTTGCGACCACATGTAAGTATTGGGATAGAGTTTAGACTGGGAGGAATAGCAGGGAATTTGGGGATGGGAGCAAGAGATAGAGATACCGTCTCTTGCAAGCCGTTCGGCTGTTGGGCTGCAGCCGTTCGGTAGGTCTCCCTCTCCCTCTCCCTCCTTTCCTCTCACTCGTTCACTCCGTTGGCCACGCGCCCAGTAGGGTTTGCACCTACGCCTCCGCTGCATCCGCATCCGCCTCCGGCTCCGCCCACTCTCTGCCTTCGCCGTTCCCGGGGTTGGGCTACCTCCGTCGTCGCCGCGGCTTGCAGCGCCCAGATCCAGCCGGGACGGCCGGTTCATCGCCGGCGCCGGACGAATCAGCCCCACGACCTGCTCCCTCGGTCACCCACAACGCTCCAGAGAACCCGTGTCCAGGGGGCCGCCACGGATCTGTGCTGTCTGTCACCGAGCACGCAGGCACGGATCCGGGCTCCCGGCGGCCAACGCCCAGATGCAGCCGGGATTCGCCCCGACACCCTGCAAATGAGGTAAATCCTCTTCCTGCTGATACACGCCATCGGCTAGATTGCTTCCTGTTGCTGCTACAACTCGCCGTGCACTATGCACTTCGATGAGTGATACCTTTGGCCATTGTTTGGTTCTGGGCTAGTATTTCTTAGGTTTGACATTTGTTAGAGTATGTACTACTCTGTAGGCAAGAAATTAACTCCGTGCAGATTGTTACCTAACATGTTGCCTAAACAGAAATTAACTAGGCTCAGTCTAGTATTGGCGGTTTCTTAGGTTTAACATGTTGCCTAAAAAGAACACATCACATTTTGGCGCATGCTCAGTCTAGTATTGGCGGTTTGTCTTGACGCCGATTGCTCATCATCACCCATTTAATACTGGATTACTTTGAGATTCATCATTTCATGATTGCCAGCTGCCTCCAAATCCGATTCTACCCAGTGTTGTTTTTGCTCCTAAAAATCCTCATTCTTGAACACACATGCTTGTTGTATGTGGTGGCTGTTCTCCTCCTGTATGTATGTATCTTCAGCCATTGTATTTGCCAGTCCATTTTATACTACTCCATGCTAATTAATCCTTCTCTTGCCAAGTGGTGTAGCAGCATTAAGGCTTAGAGGTGTGTAGGAATGTCTGGTAAAAGGATTTGGAAAGTTAATACAACAACAACAACAACAAGTTCTGCAGCTGATGACTCGTATTGGGTGTCGGAGGAAGGGTACGTGCTGAACACCTTTTCATGCTTTCTTATCCTTTCTATTGCAGGAACAATTTTGTTAGCTTGCAATTGATTACAAACTTGTTGACCTGCAGGACACTAGTGCCGGCCATGGTAATCGAGGAAAACCACCACCGTTCCTTCAAGAACTGGACTATTTGTTCGGCCGCACCACCCTAGACAGGGGCACATTGCTCAGTGCCGGAGGTGTCCGTGAGGCAACACCCACCACTGGCAGCGTGGACACTCCAGCAGACATGTCACAAGACCCCATTGGTGCCTCCAGTGTACGCCTGTCGTCTAAAAGGCCCATTAGGGATGAAGTTGTCGAAAGCCCACCGAAAAAGAAGAGTGTCAGCTTGGAAGACTACGTCAGAGACATCTCCGAAACCGTAGCCATGCGAAGCCAGAGGTGGGTCAGTCGTGAGCAAGAGGAGCTGGACCTTGCGATGAGGATTTTAGAAGAGGATGGTATCCAGGAGGGTTGTGATCTGTACTGCAAGGCCATATTCCTATGCAAGAATGCAGTGAATCATAGGGCCTTCACGACGATGAAAACCAAAGAGGGTCGCATGCATTGGATCCAGTTCAACTGGGACAACAAGTAGTTCAGTTGTGGCTTCGTTTGGTTAATGTGTAGCATTCGTACTACCTTTGTTGAACTCATGAATATTCGTTTACATTTCTTAGCTTGTAATGTGGCATCTGGCCTGAACAATGTGTGCTGCGTTGTGACTGAATTTCCAAATAATCTGTGTGTTGTGATGTAACTGTGTCTCTCATATTTGTTCATAAGCTGTTGTCCTTCTTTGTCTCTCATATTTACCTGAAACTGTGTCTACCATATCTGAATTTTTATTTGGTTGTTATCCTTGCAGGGAGGAACTAGCAGGGAGGAGCATTCAGGGAGGCAGGGAGGCAGGGAGGAACTAGCAGGTTGGTTGAACTACATACCCCTATTTAATTTGCATATGTTGCCACATTAAATTATTCAAACTTGCTGCGAAAAGCACATGTAAATCATTACAAAAATAGAAGGATAGCAAGAGTAACTATTTTGTTTGTTTGCCTTCCTTTGGACCAGTAGCTGCCGTAGCAGCCCAGCATTTGTTTGTTTACCTGACCCGCCAGAAAATTGAGTTATAAGATAGTTTTGACCCAGCATTTTCAGTTTGTAGTTTGCATAGTACACCAGAAAATTTAGATGCTTGGGTCTTATAAATAGCCAGCCAGGCAGGATGTGTAACTGAAATCCTTTAAAATAAGATGTAATCAATTGAGTGCTGGTTACTATCCTTTAAAGCAGGATAACTTGTGAATATTCTTTAGATTAGAATGGATGTGTTTGAAATGATTTCAAGGGTTCATAATTATGTATGGTGTTTCTGTTGCAGGAATTATATACCGTGATCTGAAACCAGAAAATATTTTACTCCAAGAGGATGGACACATTGTTGTGACTGATTTTGACCTCTCATTTTTTACTTCTTCAAAATCCCATGTAAGTCAAGAAAGCAAAGCTTTAATGGCCACTCCAGTATTTACATTTTGTAAATTACTCCAATTCATCATCAGTATACTGTGTTATTTCACCATGTATAGAATGTCTAGCATTGCAAAGGTTTAATCAATGCCTTCATACCTGAGTGATGAGCTTTTTGGCATAGTATTTGAAAGGGAGAACAGATAAGCTGTACATTGGTGCCAATGGCATGCTAATTTAGAGTGCTTGCTGGTACCTCAATCATGTATCGTTGTTTTTCATGAGAGCTTGTTATGCATTTAAATACAAATCTGTAACCTTGGTAATGGTATACTCTTGCAGGTAATAAAGCATTCAGCATCACGACGAAGAAGATCTAAAGAATTTCTGCCCCCAAGTTTTGTTTCAGATCCTGCCACTACATCGAATTCTTTTGTTGGAACTGAAGAGTACATAGCTCCAGTATGATATAATGCTCCTATCTGTAGCTTCATTAGTTTCTTGTGTATCTTTTCTGTTTCATTAGAGTAATAATTTTAAAATAATTTGATGTGATTGTCACTTTATCCTGAGTTATCACCATCATGAAGTAGATGATTTAGGTTTCCAAGATAAATACTTATGCCTCTTGTATTAGTCATGATATTTGTTGTGATATGGATTAAAGTATGATAGGAGTGCTTATCATGATTGTAGAATAAGAGAAGAGTAACATGGGAGTTATATGCTGTGGGGAACTCCTAAGTTAGAGTTAGAGTTTCATGTCAAAAAAAGATGTTGCAGTGAGAGTTAAAGTGCAGTTTGGTAACCTTCATACCATTTTTAAATATTTGTAACAAGTAAATTATGTTTAGAAAGCAATCAGCATGGATGGTCTAAGGGTGCCGCATTGCTCTATGAATAGGTTTTGTGAAATTTAACTTAAAAATATGGGGTTTCAAACGCCACAAGCCGAATAACTTGGGCTTTTTATACATGATCATGAAACGTATGGTTCTGTTGAACTTATTTAAACTTCTATACATTTAGCTGAACCACTTTAGTTGTTTTTTATCACGTTAACATAATTATCTTGTAACTGTTTTGTTATTTTAGGAGGTCATCACAGGTTCACCACATACAAGTTTTTTATACATGATCATGAAACGTATGGTTCTGTTGAACTTATTTAAACTTCTATACATTTAGCTGAACCACTTTAGTTGTTTTTTATCACGTTAACATAATTATCTTGTAACTGTTTTGTTATTTTAGGAGGTCATCACAGGTTCACCACATACAAGTGCCATTGATTGGTGGGCTCTTGGTAAGCAATGATACCTTAATGCTGTTCTTAAAATATACTAGCTGGTGGAGCCATTCCGTAAGCTCATTCATGGATTAAAAGGCGAATTTGTTTGTTGCCTCTGAGTAGGAATAAGAGTAATCACTTAAAGGTGTAGGGAAGTGACACATTGTACGATTAACCCAGTATCTGATAGTAATCATGATAACACAAATGGTTTGAAATGAGACTTGAAACATGCTGAGTCTGCAGTATTTTTATTGTTGGGAACAGCACTTGATTAGGCATGTCACTGATAGCACACAGGGATTATAACTGGTATTTACTTATCAAGGGTCAGTTTGCAGTTCCTTTGCGGTATTGTGCTGTGTGCTGTGGTGGTTTTGAATGCTTCCGACAAACCACATTAACCAAAAGTACAAAAAGAATGCTTGGTGTGCTGTTGTAGTGCTGAAACCCGGCTCTTCATGATAGGGTTCTGACAAACATTTTTTAACCAAAATAAAAAGGTAATTTGATTGCCTTGGCGTGATGACCTGAATTTTCTTATGCTGTATTCTGAACTTATGTCACATTTGGATGAATAATTAAAGAACAAAACAGATTATAGTTCAGTAAACTCACATTTGCATAATAGATCAGTAACCTCATATTTACCTGTTCTCATTCCATATTAGAATTCTTACTTCTTATGTCTATTCCGTGCACAGATTGTTCTCATAATGAGTAGTCCTGAAGAATCGAACAACAGCGACACGTCTAGTGATGCTAGCTCAATCATTTACCACATGGCCGGGTTAGCAGCCGCTGTAGGAGCATATGCAGCCTCGAGTTATATTCCAGCTCCTGTGATGAATCCTCCTTTCGAGGTTCAGCCCATGAGCGGTCGACAATGGGTTGAACTTAATTTGCGAGACAGCAGGAGGTGCTACGACAATTTTCGTATGTATCCTGACTCATTCCTTCAGTTGCATTCCATGTTAGTGAACTACCATGGCCTAGTGTCTACACAAGAAGTCGAATCTGTAGAGGCTTTAGGTATGTTCCTCTGGGCGTGTGGGACACAACAGGCTTCTAGACAAATACGCGATAGATTTGAGCAGTCTTTGGACACAATATGTAGGAAGATGGCTAACGTGGCAGATGCCATGTACTCTTTCGCTCAGACTATGATTACTCCAAAGGACCCGACCTACAGCAAAGTTCATCATAGGATCATCCCCTATGCACCGTTCTTTGATGGGTGCATAGGAGCTTTAGATGGAACTCATGTGCCTGTACAAATCAATCGGCCTTGCTGCTGAGGAACAGGGAAACATGAAGCACTCTGTTGCTGCGGTGGCCTAATCACCCAACGTCCAGGCTGTGGGTTTCTCTGGGGAACCTTGGGCGGAGCATTCTGGACTAGCCGAAACCTTTGGTTTGGGGCACTAGCCGGTGCAGCTGGGGTTTTCCTCTTCTTTTCGGCCCGATGAGCCATGAAACAATCCTCTTGAGATATGGCCAAATTGACCAACTCATTATAGCTGTCGGCCTCGATAGGATTGAGGCTGTCCTTGAGCTTGGTGTTTAGGCCTCGACGAAAATGGTCCCTTTTCTTGGCATCTGTGTCGGCGTGATAACCAGCGTATTGACATAGGTTATTGAAAACTTGAGTATACTGGAGCACAGTGCGCGTGCCTTGGGTCAATGCCAGAAATTCATTTAGTTTTCTCTCTAGTAGTCCCTCGGGAATATGGTGGGCTCTGAAAGCTGCCTTGAATTCCTCCCACGAGACAACATGGTTTGCCGGGAGAATAGCGTTGTAGTGATCCCACCACAACCGTGCCGTGCCTCGTAACTGCTGCGCGGCAAACTTAGCCTTGCTCTCATCCGGACAAGCTGCCGTGAGTAAGGAAAACTTGGATTCAATGGTGCGCACCCAAGCATCGGCGTCCAACGGCTCCTCTGTTCTGTGGAACAAAGGGGGTTGAGTGCTAAGGAAATATTGATAGCTTGCCACTTGAGGGTGATGGACATTGTGCCCACCAACATGCTGCTGCGGCTGCTGCACAAGTTGTCGCAGCAATTCCGTTTGGGCAGCCAAAATGGCTTCCATGGAAGGTGGGGGTGGTGCTTGCCTGCTACCACTGGCCTCTCCATCACCGCTAGGGTTTTGGCGCGTACCAACCATCTGCAGTTGTGAAATTTTTCCGTTAGTCACTTAATCCACAACTCGCTGATGTCAAGATGAAGGCAGAATACGTGCGGAAGATACTAAGATTCGAAATGCTCATTAAACAAGATGGACAGAAGATGATTTTTTAGAAGAAAATTCACATCTCCTGACTCAAGCATCCATAAATTCCCATCTTTGGTTAGTGAGTTGAAAATTTAGTTGTCTACAACTTTGGTATTCAATTCCGAGACCAATTCAAAAGTTTTATAGGCCGAAATATTCCATCCTTGCATCTCTGTTTTGGTTATCTTTCAGCAGGCCGAGCTGCAATGTTTTGCGCATAACTCTCGGTAGATAAGTCCAATGAGGCTGAATTCTTGGGAGCATTTAGGTTATGAAATTATTAACAACTTTGGTATTCATCATGAAGTCTAAAAATGACTGGACACTTGGTTAAAAATTCGAACAAGTTTCTGCTCCAGAAAGTCAATGGCCACAATTTAGTTTACATTAAGTCCTTGGGTCATGGCCCCATCCACATGGTACAATGCAGCATTTGTCGCACAAAAGAATACTCAACTCTAAGCTAGCCTATCCATCCACTATCCAAAATTAGGCTACACTGAGGAGTATATACAAAAGCTATCGCTACAGTCTAGAAATCGTCCAAATCGTTGACCGAAGCGACACTGATCATCATCGGCGTCGCGATAATGGCGGAGTATTAGCGATGGCAAGAGGGCAAAATTTCATCGGGGGGCGGGCGGGCAGGTAGATTACACATCTTCTTACGCTGGATTACACTACACACCACGGCGAGGCTCAGCTGCTGTCATTTACAGGTCTCTCTGCTGGTGGTACTGATCGTCTCGGAGCACTGATTTAATAAACTAAGAAGTACTTACTAGCTAATTAAACTAAACCCAACGCTAAACCCAAGCCATATAGTTCTTGTTGGTCTGACACAGCGGAGTAGAGTAGGGGTGGCTAGTAGGCGCGGCGCCGACGGCCGGTCGGCGGAGGGAGCGAGCGAGCTCACATGACGGAGCAGGCGTTGGGGTTCTCGTCGCTGAACATCTGGGGCGCGTGGAGGTGGGCGGTCCGTCGGTAGGTGGGTGGCATGGCGGTCTTGGCGCCGGCGAGGTTGGGGTGAAGCCGGCATGGTGGTGGGGTGGCGGCGGGGCGCAGAGATAATGTGGCGCGGTACGAAGTGCACAGAGTGGCCGTGAGTGTGGGGGCATCTGGTACATGCCGGCGTCGGCCATGGGCGTCGGCACCACCGACGCGGAGGCGGCCGCAGCGGACTTGTCCTTCTTCTCGTCGCCGCCTCCGCCGTCCTTCTTCTTGTCGCCGCCGCCGCCCTTGTCCTTGCCGTCGTCACCCTTCTTGTCCCCACTGCCGTCCTTCTTGCCAGCCGCGACCACCTCCACGTCCCGGCTGAGCTTGTCGCGGAGGTAAGCCGGCAGAGCGGCGGCGTCCATGGTGCCGGTCACCTTCACCAGGTCCTTGGAGGCCTCCACCGTCACATCCTTCACACCTGGAATGGAATGGAATCATCAACGCACGAGACTGTCAAGTCCAATATTCGATCAATCTCGGCGAGAAAAGTTCGCCGCCTTTTTGACGGATTCCTCTCCTGCGGAATCCGCGGCGGAAACCGAGCAAAAACCTCACCTTTGATCTTGTAGATGCGGCGCCTGATGCGGTCGATGCATCCCTCGCAGTGCAGCCGGATCTTGAGCGTCACCGTCTCCTGAGAAGACCAAAAAAAAAAGCAGAGCAATTTCAGCTGCAGGCCTCGGAGGCAAAGACATGCAGAGTGCCACTGGACTGGAGTAACTGACCTGCTTGGGTTCCTTGGGCTTCTTCTCCTCCTCGGACTTCTCAGCGCCCTTTTCCTTGGCAGCCTTCTTGTCGCCGCCGCCCTTCTCCTTATTGGCTTTCTTCTCCCCGCCGCCGCCGCCCTTCTCCTTGTCCGCCTTCTTCTCCCCGCCGCGCCGCTTCGCTTTCTCCTCCTTGTCCTCCTTCTTGGGCGGGCCGACGGAGACGATCAGACGGCTTTGGCCCGGCCTCGATCGCGCCTTGAGCTCATGGCGTCCGCCGGGCCGCTCACGACCACCTTGCCCGCCGCCATGTCCGTCGTCACCGACTCTACACCTGCACACCACAAGGATTCAAACAAACAAACGGTCAGAAAAACAACCCCCGCCGCCGCCCGAGGAGTGAGGACCGCGTAACCGCAGGCAATCTGGACCGAGTCGCACGGACGGACACGCACTTGGGGCCCGCTTGATGGCCTTGCGAACCTTGCTGGCGCAGCCGGCGCAATACAAGTCGACCTTGAGCAGGGCTGCGGCCCTGCCGGCGCGCCCCCTTCCTTCTTGTCGCCGCCGCCGTCCTTGCCCGCCTTCTTCTCTTCTCCCATGGCTCTCTCTTGACTTGTCTCTGCGCCGCTGTGGCGACGACGGTAACCGATAGGGGCCCTGGGCGCGGGGTTCGAGGTGGAGCGCTGGGATGGGGGGGGTTTTGGGACGGAGGGGAGCGAGGCCCTGTGGGTGGGGGCGGTGTTAAATAGGCGGCGGGCCGCGGGGGTGGGTTGGTGGGCGCAGTGATGGCTGGCGGAGGGGAAGTGATGGAGCGGTGCGGAGCGGGTCGACGGATGAACCCTCAGACCCGCTGGCGGCAATGGAACGAAGCTACTGACCGCGCGGGGCGGGCGGCGGGCGGCTAGGATCGTGGGATGGGTCGTGGATGGGGACACGCGTGCGGGCGTGCGCACGCCGCCGCCGTCGAACTGTCGAAGCGTGCGTGCCGCCTACGGTTCTCTTGCTCGTTTCTTCCTTGGACCGGACAAGGAAGCGCTGCGCATGGAATTGATCGATGTTCTTAAATGGCTATGGATTTTGCGTGGGAGAGTACAGCACTGCTGTAGCATTTTTTAATGGGATTTTTGTCTCTATATAGAAAAAGACAGCTGTTCACTTTATTACCTTCTAAAATTACCGACGATGGATTTCGTGTAGGAGAATACACTACTCCCTCCGGTCATATATAACGTTTTTAATGCAAATTATACTAAAAAATTTATATATTAATGACCGGAGGAAATACTAATTAAGTATAGCACTAGGCTCGTAGTAGCACTAGGCACCAACCCATATACATGCACAAAATAAAATAACCCGTTTTTTAAAATAATTCTCACCCATAATCGCCTTCCTAAACCATCCACCGATCGATCCACCCCCTCAGATTTACTGAGTCGTATATCGACTCCTTGGTCATACATGGGTGATGGGCCCACCAAGAATAGGTGGCTTTTTTCTTCTTTTTGTGTTTTAATTAGCTAGGCTTCCCGTTTAATTGTTGCATGCAGATCCTCCGCCCTTTACCTTTTAACATTTCTATATTGAAATCAGCATCATTGATGATCTTTCCTATTCTTTCTTGATCGTTCTCCATGATCTTCCCTTGTATGCAAATCGTCTGCACTTTCCTTTTAACTTTGTGTGTTCAAAGCAATGCCTTTGATGATCTTCACTATCCTTCTATACTCGTCTTCTCTTCTTTGCTCTGGTCCAGGGATGGCAACGGCCCCGATCCCCGATCCCCGGTGGGGATTTCATCTATTAAGGGATGGGGATAGAAAAACTTTGCTCCCCACGTAGAGCTTATCGGCCAAATTGCTCCCCCGTCGGGTGAGCCGGGGCTGGGAACGTTCCCCGGCTCCCCATCCCCGGTACATGTCAGGGACCTGGAATAGGCTGTTTCCCTGTTGATATGCATAAATATAGTGAACCTTGGCCCAACCCAAGCAACAAGACTCGGCCCAAAGAAAGCCAAACAAAGCAGCTATATAACATCGACTGCAACCTAGCTCCTCACGCCCATCTCTTTCCCAGCCGCTGCATCCTTGCATCTCTTTCCTAGCCGCATCCTCACGATTCCAGAGCGACGCCCGGACTACCGCCACGTCCTTGCGCGAGATGGCAACGTCCGGAGGGAGGGTTACCGCCGCATCGTTGCACTTGCACGAGAGAGATGCCGCATCCTTGCGCGAGAGAGCCGGAGGGAGTAGGGACGTGCATACTGCCGACGCCGACGCACGGTGAAGAATCACCTCCTCCCCGTGTCCTCCCCAACGCCGGAGCCGCTACCAGATCCAAGGTACCAGCGGCCGCTCCACCTGGACCTGTGAAGAAGAAAGCTCCCCCGTCGCCGTCCAAGAAAGCCGTCGTCCACGAAAGCTTCGCCGTCGGTGACCCAAAGCTCGGGGACGGGTACCCATCGGGTGAGATATCCCCGTCCGGGGACGGGGACGGGGAAAATCTATCCCCACGAGCGGGGACGGGGACGGGGAGCGGGGGACTTATTTCTGTCGGGGGTGCAGAACGTTCTGGGGATCCCCAGCAGGGCTAGCCCCGTTGCCATCTCTATCTGGTCGATCTTTCCTTGCATATATATCAAACGTCTAGCCTTTCTTTTTTAACATGTGCATTTGAATCAGCGTGATTCATGACCTTCCGTACCCTTTCTTTTATTTCATCTTCCTTGCTGGTCATTTGTGTGCAAACAATTTATCTCTCTCTCTAAGAGAGATGCCACTGCCTCCTCTTTGGGCGCCTTAGGCGTAGCCGCGGCGGCAGCGCTGGCCTCCATCTCCCCGGCTCCTCTTCGGCCATGGTGTCACTATGGCCGCATCCTCACTATCACAAGGCCCATATCTGACGGTGGCCCAGGACCAGGAGCACACGTCGCTGGAGACCGAGTGGACGGTGGCGCTATTCACGCTGGCCGCGGAGCTAGCACGCGCCGCGGCGGCGGAGGACAGGCGTGGGCCCGACGGCATACGCCGCGCGTGCGGCGCGCTCTGCGACGCGGCGGGCGCGCTCAAGGCGGCGGCGGCCAAGACTCGGGGCTTGTCCGGGGCACAAGGGATGTGCTACATGACGGAGGCGTGCCTCGCGGGTCTGTGGATCCCAGTTCTTCCCTAAGCACATCATCCATAGCTTCATCGTAGCACCAGTCTTGTATCGGGGCGCGTAGAATCCTCCCGGACCAACACCAAGGTGTCGGCATGAGCGGACGACTTCAACTTGTTCTTCGGGCTTAAGGAAACTTTTTAGCAAAACCATCCCCGGTCTCAGATGATGAACCGAGGCCGCATTGCGGGAGCTTGCCTCGGGTTTTACTTTGCCCTTGCTGTCTTCACATGACACTGTACTTGGCTTCACATGCTTGCCATCGCTAAGGCATATGTCGAAGGGGTGTGGTCGAGACCCGGACATCTGAGAAAAACACGATTCTCCGATTAGGGACAGCGGCAGTTTCAGTTTTGTTTTGCTCTTCTGAGCATGAAATATTTAGATTTAGGGAAAACTTAAAACATAAAGTGGGCCTAAAATTTTATTATCTACAACTTTGCTTTACTGTGTTTCTGTTGGTTTTGTTTGTAAGTGGGTCAAAAGTTCAGGTTCTTAGGCTTCCCAAGTTCTGTCCAGATTTACAGTTTGAACTGAAACTGGCTGTAGATCCATTCTAGAAGTATTTTCAGCTAAAGGTCAAGTTAAAAGCGTTCTTAGGTATTGGCCATATTGGAAAAGTTGTTGATATGGTTGTTAGCTACAACTTTTATAAGGCAAGTTTCATCATAAGCAGTTTTTAAACCATTCAAAAGTTAGGAATAGTGCAGCAAGATAGGTGTTGACAGATTTGATATATTAACTCGTTTACTTCACCATTCACCACCAAAACATATTCAAAAAGACTTTGGGTAGAAAATTTGTTACATACAGTATTATGTACCTCTTTTGTGCGCAAGGTTCCAATTAGTTCAGTTTATAACATGGATTTATGCACCTCATCATATTTAACCAAACGGATTTCAGCATGTCCAAATTACACTATAAGCATACACATGCATAACTTACTACAACAATTCAACATCGAACATATGCATAGACATGATGTAGATGAGCATGAGAGGGTTCTAACCGTCCTCACAAATCCTTAATAGCTAACGGTATTTCGGTGGCATCTATTCTCGTACACTCCCTACATGCAACTAGTCGAGTGCTAGTCGTTCATGCTACGCATTCGTGGTTAGTGTACCTGCAGAAAAGTGCATGCTCATACATTACCATTCCTAGTGAATGGCACTCATACATATCACGCCGTATGAGCAACGTAAAAAGGGGGCCACTGCACCCTTTCCTCAAAACCAAATTGGCTTACCTCCAGTACTGGGGTTTGCCGAGGAAAAAGTGAATCCCAAATCTCTGGAAAAATAAGTGTGGTGGGCATGAAAACTCCAAGCATGCCCACCACCCTTAAAGAGCCAAACTACCATGTATGAATGCAGTGCGTTCATCTTGCACGCTTCCGAAACCCGCTAGTGTTCCTCCAGTACTGGGGAATAACTAGCGCGAAAGCGGCTCACCCCAAACCAGCAAATATGCAGATGATGCTCGCTATTCTAAGTTAGCATTGCCACCTAGAATAGTATACTGTTAGTCCTATATAAACTATATAGGGCTTAATGTTTACTCTCATTTTCACAAGTAGTTTGAGAAAGTTATTTTTGAAAACAAAATATAGATGTTATAATCGTTGCCCGTGTATGATCGGCTCTGATACCAGCTGTGGCGGAACCGCCCAACTTAAACCCCGTTTAAGTGCATCTGCCACCATTGGCTCACAATGCACTTAAAAAGGGCTAAGCCCCGTAGTCCGTCGAGTTGCCCCGGAGGACACTCGATGTAACCATCACCCGAGAAACCGACATCATACACATAAAAGCACCTCGAAGGATGCCACAACGATTACATCATCATTTCATTTCATACAAACATAGTCTTTATTCATTACAAATGAGTGTGTAAATATTTTACAACAAAATCTCGCAGCGGAAGTGATTATACAACATATACATGCAGCAAAAATAAATATACAACATGAGCAAAGTAACATAAGAGTGGCAGCGGAAGAATAAAATTGTCGAAGCATGATCTCGTGCCCACCGAGTCATCCTCGACTACACATAGCTAAATCTGCAAAAATGGGTCAAACACACCCTGAGTACAAAAGGTACTCGTAGGACTTATCCGTGGGTCTTATATGCCCGACTCTCAAGGATTATGCAAGGCTTTTTAGTGGACTAGCTGACATGCCCTTAAAGCTTACTAAAGTTGATCCTTAGCTTTCAAGTTTAAACATTTAATTTAGGGATCATGTATTGTCATCATGTTACATAAATAAGCATCATCATATTTGCATAAAATAAAGTCATCATGTTTGCAACCTGTCATGTAAAGCAATACATATACAAGCACGTATATTATGAAAAAGCATGTAATAAATAACAGTGTTCAAGTTGTTACTACGATTGAACGGCTCTGATATAGGCACTCTCACATCTGGTGAGCATCAGCGATTCGAATCGATTTCTAAGTCCCCGGGAACTGCTCTAATTGCACGGTTATATGCTCATTGGCCCGCAGCCTCCACATATAATCCAATCTCCACTCGTTCCATCCCAAACCCGATTCACCCCGTCTATCCCCTGAGCAGAACCCCCCACAAGCGGTACCTAGCATTCCGGCATCCCAGAACCTAGGTTCAGACCTCATGGGAACAGGGCTCCCCCGGGCCAACCTCCACCTAACAGTGGACAGGGACGTGTCTCGGCATTCCGGATGAACCCGAGCAAGATTTCACCGGCCCCATATCCGGCTATGCAATTAGCAAACTATATGCCAATCAACAGGCGAACAACGGCGGTCCTCAAACGACTCGGGCGGAGTCCATTATACAACATCATAAATCATACATCATAATCGTCATCGCAACATAAAGTAAAGCAAATCTCCGCCCGGTCTCAATTTAGTGTTCATCATCATCCATCAGTCCATATTAATTTCAAAAGAACCTTTTTAGTAGCATCCTATCTCTCGCGAGTAACTTATGTTACTGTCGCTTCCTACACATACTAGCATAGGTGCCAAGAATACAGTAAAAGAGGGGACATTTATGCAGGTGGGTTCCAAACAACTTCAATACGTAAATGCACAATACATTCGGTGGTAGTAAACTCTCTAAATAGGTATAGATGCATAGGTGCCTACCTTAGGGTGTTTTATTAACTAACTAACTAGGTATGTCAGTTAGCCGGGTTGTGAGGCTTGGCCCCAGGCAACCCCTTTTGTTCACGAGCTAACTCCTCCGTCCAAGCACAACTGAGGGGCTCTCCAGGTTGTGTTGGGTCTTAGTTGGTCTTCATCTTTGCTTGAAGACGTCCCCGCTGCAACTCTTTTGATCACGTATCTGCAACGAGCGGGTCTACATGAACAATATGCAAGAATGAGATGCATCATAAACACTAACATGATATTCATTAGCACAACATAAGCAAATCACCATCAAACAAGCATTCACATGAACAAGTAACAAACCAACAGATCATAAGCAGGTTTAAAATCGCCAAAACAGTAGCATGTCAACAAGATTAATAGTGGTGATTTAAACATACAAGCAAAAGTCATTTTTCAAGTTAAATATAGCATGCAAATTTGTATTTTACATAACTGAAGCTATACAGGTTCAACTTTCATGAAAATTTATTTACAAACATATCTATACAGTACCATCCTACCATAAAAAGCTAGGGCCAAATGACCAAGTAAAACTAGAGTTACAAAAATAACAAAGTGGCAGCTTTTAGATTTAATCTTTTCACTACAGGAGTTGCACCTAAACCCTAAACCCTAACCCCAAACCCCAAACCCCAAACCCCAAACCCCAAACCCTAAACCCTAAACCCTAAACCCTTACAACTCGTGTAGGACTAGACGCATGCCCCCTGCTGGACCGAATGTCGAGCTCTGCCGGTCAGATTTGAATGTCATAATTTGTAACAGGGAGGATAAGGCAGGGTGATATTGATCATTCTGCTACATCCACTTTTTTGGTATGCCTCTCTGTGGGGCCAACAGCCAGCATACCGACCAGTCGGACTGGGTACCAAACATCTTTTTGAGACTTGAGATTTTCTCTTAGAGTCCTTGGCAACTGTGTTGTTTCATCAGCAAGTTACTCGGCAAGCGGAACTTCATCAACCAAACAAAGAGTGACGTCACTCGAGCTACATTTGATGGACAGCGAGCTGAACCCAGAGTCAAAACAACTCAGTCACGAAGCACTCGGGGGCCACTGTGGACAACATGGGCCCCAGGTATTCAGAGATATACGATTGGATGTACCATCTCCTTGGGCCGAGTCGCATGGATCTTCCAGAAGATGGGCCTGGAGGTTGGCGCGGCCCAACTTGCTCCACAAGGAAGCGAATCTGTATTCTACTCGAATACGTAGGGATAGACGTAGCCAACTCGGTTATATATCTATCTCCCTTATACGGATTAGGGAACCTATCTGTAACCTGACTCCTTGCACTATATAAAGGGGGTCAGGGGTCCCTAGTTAGATCATCAAATCCTTCGTCCACATCATTGTCTATTCTCGTGCCATCTCGACGAGAACATACATTATAACCGACACCCCACAGTACAATCCCGAGCACAGGAGTAGGGTATTACCTCTTTGAGAGGGCCCGAACTTGTATAAATCCTGCTTCCTGTGCTACCATCGTAGTTGTGATCTTTCGCATAACGCTATAAAATACATTGCCGACACAAATCGTCGACAGTTGGCTAGTCAAAATCTCCACCGATGTGGTCGGCCGAGCTTGGCAGCAAGGCAGAGCTCTGGATTGGGCAATGGCGGCGCGCCGGCTTGGAGGAGAGGTCCGCGCAGGTGCTTCCAGCCACAAGACGACAATTGTAGGTTCCCCAAGCAATGCACAAGCAAGCACACAAGGATTTGGAGCAGGATTTCGCAGAGAGAGGGAGGATCAAGTACTGCCCACCATCTGCTCGACTGAATGCACATTTGAAGGTTTTGAGTAATTCTTTTGTTGTGTGGGTCCCACTTGGTTGAATTTGGTCCAAAACCAGATCAAAGTGGCCTAATGGTTCTAAAACATGCACTGAAATTTTCTTATGATTTATAATGTATTTTAGCTAATTATTTTGTAAGATATCTAATGAACAAGTTAACATTTTATGTGGCAAGCTATTCCATTGTAAGCACCTATATATATATATATAGTTAGATTTTTGGTTACCCAAAATCAGGTTCCGAAGATTAAATTTTTATAGTCTTACTTAAGCTAATTATCAAAAACTGCTTTAGAATAAAAGCAAAAGTCTAGGAATTTTGTGTTTTCACAAAGTTTGTCTTATAATAAGTTGTCGTAGCATCTTACAAACCTCACAAAACATTTCTCAAAATACTATTCAGTTTTGGGCTGTTACATGTATACATGTTCCCCACAAGCCCCGTCTGATCCCGAGGGAGAAACAGTACAAAACCGTTCACTGCTTTCATCTGCCCCATAATGCACCCTTTCTTTTGGTTTCGCGTCCCATACGGTACACTTCGACCAGGCCGACAGTCATGTGCATCTCCTTCAGCCGGACCTGATAGCGCACCGCATGAGGTTAGTCCCTATTTAAGCCATTCAGAACTGGTGATCGCGAATCACGTCCGTCCACTACGAGTACAGCGGAAGCTAGGTTTCCACCGCTAATAAATTAGGGCCAGAAGGCACAAGTGGTTATACGATTCAGGTTCGGTTTGGTAATCACAAGTATATGGTCCTTATATGACATAGGAGACCTGCACAACGCAACCGCAATCCCAAAATCCGCCTCTTCTGGGTCTCCTGAAATTAACACACACCATGTTGATTTTAATTGATTAGGTTTACCAAAACAGTACCACGAAGTCCAGCTTCACGGATACAGGTTTAATAATGAGTGAACCTATCAACTACCAATCCCAGAAGCATGGCTAAGCAACTACACAAAGGATAGGCTAGGAAAACAGTACCAACGGGCTAACAATGGTGGCTAAATCATATTAGTAAAAGACTAATATGAAAATAGGATCAAATAGCGCATATGATGATGATTCAAGCATGCAATTCAAATTAACACGAAATAAATAAA
The DNA here is from genome assembly GCA_036346145.1 of Olyra latifolia. NCBI lineage: Eukaryota > Viridiplantae > Streptophyta > Magnoliopsida > Poales > Poaceae > Olyra > Olyra latifolia. The sequence continues at coordinate 40,256,873 of CM070533.1, read as the reverse complement.
TTTTAGCAAACTAGGAATTCAATATGAATCTAGCTTGCCTTCGAAGAAGTTTGGATCTGGTTCTCCTCCTTCGAATAGCTCCGGAACGACTCCCGTACAGCAGGTGCACGTCGGATCTATACGAAAAAAGAATTAAAACAAAAATAAATCAGAGTTCGGGAACTCCCTAAACAATTCGTGAAAGTTTCGGGGAAAAAGAAAAGACAGGAAAAGAATAAACCGGTTAATCGCTGGTTAACCGTGGGAAAACCGAGAAATAGGCCTAGAAAACCGAGCGGGCGGCTTGGCGTGCCACGTGGCGGCATGCCACTGGCGGACGCAGGTCACGCGCGCGTGTAGGGGTGGCGGGGACACGCGGCGCAACGTGATTGGCGGGTGGGGTCGGCACGGGGGCCCAGCAGCAGCGGCTGCGGGGGCAAGGCGGGTAAGGCAGGGGCGCGGTGTACAAAGGCGGCCACGGGGACGGGGATAGCAGCGCGGGTGGTGGGCGGCGGCTCGACGCGTGGCGGGCGGTTCAAGACAAAGACGCGGTGTCACGCGGAGCCGCGGACACACGGAAGGGCGCGTTGGTGGCGACGCGTGGCCGGCTCACGCTGGGCGATGGCGGGGGTGGCATGGCGCCCGGGATTGGGCGGCAGCAGCGGGAGAGGCGGCGCGCGGAATCCGGGAACGGCGGGCAGCTCGCCGGCGTTAATGGTGGTGGCCAACTCCAGCCAAACTTCGGCGATCCATATCTCCTCTAATTCTCCACCAAAATAGGGCTTCCATATATCCAAATTGATCGTCTCGACGAGATCTACAACGTGTTGGCTTTAGATCTAGGGTTTGGACACTGGAATTCGATAGATACCTCGGTTATTGCTTCAGGGCTAGGATTTCGGGTGGCTAAGGCACCAATTCCGAGGCTTCGATTTTGGGGTCTGAGGGAGGGGGTCTTGGGGGGTATTTATAGGGGTTTGGGCATGGTGGAGGTTTTCTAATAGGGGTAGAGTTTGAGTTGGACTAGAATTAGGATATATATGGAATATTAAGAATCCTAATGGGCTTAGGGTTAGGTGAGAGGGTTTGGGCCTAGCTTGGGCCTAATTAGGCTACCCAAGCCTGGTTAGGGCCTTTTTCTATTATTATTTTATGTTTTAATTTTTATTTTCTTTATTATTAATATGTGGCATAGTAATTTTATTAGGATGGCCTGCCTTTCATAGTTGACTCATATCGGACTTGTGTACCATCGGTGTTGGTCAGGGTGACTTCTCGACTAGCACAATCGATCAGCCTCTTGTACTTCATTAACCAGTCCATACCCAAAATGATTGGTATTCCCTTGGAATCCAACATAATTAAGTTCGATAAGAACTTAAAACCCTCAATTTCTATTTCCACTGCTGGACATCCCAAACTTGTGTTCATGGATCCTCCTGGGGATTGAATTACTAGGGATTGTTTTAAAGGAACTATTCTCCATTGATTTTTAACCACTAGATCTTTTGTAATAAAAGAATGCGAAGCTTCGGAATCAAATAAAACGGTGACGAGTACTGAGTTCACTAGGAACTTACCAAGCACAACGTCTGGTGCCTCCTGAGCTTCCTCCGCAGTGACATGGTTGATGCGTCTAGATCCCACGTTTGGTTTAGTCCTTGGAGCGTTAGGGGCGCTCTTGCTCGAACCAACGTGTGAAGACGCACCCCCTTGAGTCTTCTGTTGCTGGTTTTTCGGCTTTGTCGGGCACTGATGAGCATAATGTCCCACTTGATTGCACCGAAAATAGGTAACTCCTGTTGCTCCTCTTGAAGCATTCTTGTTTGACCCTTGGTTTGCATTTTGATTTGGGCGGTGAGCTTGCTGATTAACAGCATGACTCTGGCTTTGTGACTTTGGCACAAAACTCGAGGTCTGCCTCTGGTACTGGTGATTGTGCCCTTGCTGTTGCAGTTTATGGGAGTTCTGTCCCTGAGAAAAGCGACGATGGACGTTACAGTCATTCTGCCCTTGGGAGTTCATCTTCCTCTTCCTATCTTCATTGTGCTTGCGTTGCGCTCGTTCCAAGATTATGGCCTTCTCAGTCAGTTGCGCAAAATATTTACATTGGAATGATAGCAACTGTATCCTCATGCCGGAATCCATTCCTTCAGTGAACCTCCATATCTTGGCCTTTTCCGTGGGAATCAGGTCCGAAGCTTAGCGAGATAGTTCTATGAACTTGTTGATGTATTGGGCAATGGTCATGTTCCCCTAACGCAAATTCTCAAATTCACGCTTCTTCTCATCCCGCATGCTCTGGGGTACGTAGGTGTTTTTGAATAACTCCACAAACTCATCCCACATCAGGTTGTGGTAGTTTGGGTGTGCATTGTAGTAATTTTCCCACCAATGGGCAGCATTACCCTTCAGCATATGAGTAGCAAGTTGTACGCTCTCATAATCGTCACAATCTGCTAGGTATAGCTTCTTCTCCACATCCTTAATCCAGTCATTTGCTTCTGCCGGATCTCTAGTTCCTGAGAACTGGGGTGGCCTTGTTCTCATGAAGTCGCTAAACTTAGACTGCGGGTGGTGCGGTGCGACTTGGGGTGCCTGTTGCTAAACCGACGGGTTGTTCAACCTTTCCACGATGAGGTTCAGCGCTTGAAGAATCAAGTTATCTTGTTGTTGCTGAGCTGCAGGTTGAGGTTGCGGAGCAGCGGCGGCAACTGGATCTTGCTGAGCATCAGCATTGACTTGAGGAGCAGCTTCTTCTTCTCGCTGAACCCTGTTCTTCCATTCCATCAACAGGCGTTGCAGCATGACGTCCACGGCCTCGGCCTCTGCCTGCAGGAATAGCACGACCTCTTCCTCTTCCTCTCGGCATCTGCTCCAAGAAAAGAACTAGGAAAGGTGAGCAACTAAGACGGCAGTGACATCTTTTAGTGAAAATAATTTGAAAACAATTTTCTGGCACTCATTACAAAGATCCAATAATTAAGATCAAACACCCTTATCTTGGCCACACCCTAGGTGATACAAGATATAATTAAGAACCAACTCAAACATGGTTTTACAGACATAATCAACAAATTAGTTGTCATAATAGTGCTGTCATTTCAGCTACTTCTATTCTCCTTACTTAGGGAGTAATAGGATTATGATTTAATGAGAAGATAAACCATAAAACAATTTCTTTTTAAAATTGTTTGCTTGTTTTCTCAAAATTGTTTCTTTCTTATTGGGAAAACACTTTTCTCCTTACTACCAGAACTTCACGGTACGTCATCGGTGTCGAGTACTCCTTTAAGATTTCCTTCTTGCCTCCTTGACTTCGTCTCTTGGATTTCTTTGAACATCGATGCAAGTAACAATTCACAACCATCATACTTTAACCAATAAAGTCTTTATTAATAGCCTTAGGTAATGAACAGCTGTATCACAAGGGTAACACAAAACTCGATACGGTCTGCTCCATACACTTTAGTAAAATAAAAGTTTTGACTAGACTAAGACTAATTCCACGAAACAGCTTAATCTTGGATCTTCCTTCAATTTAGATACTTGCTCTTCTAGGTCTTCTTTTCTTGGTGTAGATGTTTTCTTTTCTTGCTGTAGATGAAACTCTATGCTGGTGCACGACGATTCTTCAACTTGATTTGACATGTCTTGACAGCGACATCTGATTTCTTGGACTAGGTTCAACCAAGTAGGTTTGAAATAGATAATTAGTGAAAATAAAAATTTTGTTTGAACCAGATGAAAAGGAAAGAATCAAGAATGAATCCAGAAGGTAAGTTAGGAAAGGTGAAAGCATAGAATTCCTATATAGGAAAGAGACTAGACCAAATAGAATTGTATAGATAGAGATAAGGAAGCAAAGATGCTTTTAAATCTTTTTATTTTAATATAAAATATTTTCCTTAAGGTTTGTGACGGACCAAATTTCCGGTAAAAATTTACCAAAAATGTCCGTAATGCCAATCGTCCGTGATTTCATTGCATTGTAAATAGTCTGACTGGTTAATTTATTTCGTGTTACAAAATATTTTACAGCAGAAAGTGGAAATATAACCTAGTAATAAAAAGAAAATTACATGCCCATATACCACAGGCAGAGCCTGAGCATAAGGTAAACCTTAGAAATCAGTCCTATGCGAATTTCCTTCTTCATAAATGTCCATTTCTGAGTATAAAGTGGATCCTGTAAAAAGAAATAAATTGTCCACATAACGTGGGTAAGTACTAATCGTACTTGCAGGTTCCTTGAGAGAATAATACTATTATTATATGCAAACATGATTCAAGAAATAGTAAGGCTTTATGGTGAATATGCAAATTTGAGCTTTAAAAGTCCTATTATTATTTTAAAGCAATTAATAATAATAGAACAAATTTTATCAACTTTCTCCATCCTTATTCATTTGCAATCCAAACAACAATTTTTCATAAATTCATGGATTTTTGGTAAATAAGAGAGGCATCACCCAGTTGACACAACTTCATATACCTGAAGTAAGGTCCATCGATGAATTTGTTATTAGCTCTGCAGAACCTATCCAGCTTTACCTATATAACAGCTCCTTATATGGATGGATGATCAATGTGTCATTCTTATTCATTTTAAACCTAAGTTTTTATAGAAGCAAACGATTTACGAATGACCTTGTCATTCGCTGCCCTTGAGTGTTTCCACCAGCCATACTTGCTGTGACCTGGCCCAAGCCGGTAAAGATAACGATATTTCCGAATTTGCTTCTATATTTTATAGAGCAACGAATCCAGACTTTAACTCAACCAACCACTCAGCCTGGTGCTCTTGAGTGTTGCACCTTTTTCCCGGGGTGCCTTGCCCAAGCCGACAAAGTTATCTTTCCGAATTGCTCTATATAAATTCAATCAACCTTCCAGACTACAACTTTTCTACAACAAATAAGTTATCCAATTTAACTTATTTGTATAGACCAATTCTCCAATCTTTATGGGATAATCAAATTTTAATATTTTTGCCTATACTAGGGTTTTATCAGAGGTTGATTATTTTTAGGTGGCTTTTTTTAAGGTACTGGAGTTTGGATAAAATTGTACTTGAAATGTATAAATAAATAACTAGAAAATATATGCAATAAATAGTAAGTAAAAGAAATGTAGGTATATCAAAATGTATCAAAGATAAGAAAACCTGCCTTAATTGGAGATCGGATCACACTTAATATCTTTTGGACATTCTTGATTATAGCTTGTCATCTATACGTCACAAAAATAAGAAAAGAAAGAAATTCCAATAAATATCTAAATAAAAAGAGTCTTTAAATAAACGACAAAATTAAAATGAAAAGGGTCTGGGTAAAAAGGTGATGGGTTTCACGATTTTCTAAAGATTTGAAAATATTTTCTAAAAGAAAAAGGGGTAGGGTTTTTATGGTTTAAAATCATTTTTTTATAAGATGAGGTATTTAGGAAAAATTTTTAGCAGAGTTTCGAAAATTCTTTCGGATAGCAAGAAAATTTGATATTTAATTATGTTTATTTTAAAAAATGTGGATCAATTGAGCTCTAGAGATCGAGGTCGACAACATTTCTCATGTTGGAGTTCCGAGATAGAACCAATTGAGAGTAAAAAGAGGATTTTTCAAAAGTTATTCTTTTTACCACTTAAAAATATTTAAGTAGGTCAAAGGAAAAAGGGGTTTTAATTTAAGTTTAAATTTCTATAGGATTTAGAAATGTAGGAATATTAATATTTTTATTACAATAATTAAAAGGATTGATTTTGGCATTATATTTTTATATGGAAATGTTTTATATGGTTAAGATTTTATATTTAGGAAAAATTCTAGTTTAATTTAAAGAAAGGGTTTTTAAGTTCAAATTTGTATTTCTATGGTTTTTAAAATGTATGGATATTTTTTCTAAATATAAAACATTATTTTGAGTAACTTTTATATTGGAAGTTTTATTAATTTTACTTCTATTTTCTTCAATTAAAATGTTTTGATATATTAAATTGAGAGTAAAAGAATTTATATAGGGTTATTTTATTAGCAAAATTATTGTATTTTATATTTTTATATAATTCTTTATTTTATTTTGTATTTTTGTGAATTTTTGGAGGATTTTTGGATGGGTTTTAATGGTTGAATAAAATACATAAGCTTGAATGGAAAATTTAAAAAAAATGGAAAAGGGTTTTAATCTTTGGTGGGCCATTGGTGTTGGGCTGGCCCAATACAGCTGTGTAGTGCGGCTGACAAGGCGGGGTTGGGATGGCAGCGAGAGGAGAGGCGCTTGACGGGTGGGGCTGGTGTGGCGATGGGGACGGAAGGAAAAACAAAGTGGCGGAGAAGATGGATTTGGCAAGCGAAGTAGGCCGGCGGTGAAGAATTGGGGAGGGATTAATTAAATTGGGGGCATAAGGTTTCTTTTGGTGGTCATGGTGGAGATTGAGGTGGTCGGAAGTGGCTGGGCGGTGAGGCTATGGCGGCGGGGTAATGGGGTGACGGCGAGGAGGAGGCTCCGGTGGATGCCGAGGACGGGTAATGTTCGGGATGGTTTCGCGGCAAGGGGTGGAGGATTTTATGTATGGGCATCGGGGTCAAAAGAAGATTAGAACGGCGAGGGAGGAGGTCACCGGACTTGGAGAAGATGGTGGCGGAGCGGGCGGTTCGGGGTGATTGAGGGAGAAGGAGCGGACGGGAGAGGTGCTCGAGGGGTTCCGGTGCCAGGGAAAGGTATTTATAGGCAAGGGGTGGAGTGTTGGCTACGGATTTGTAGCTTCATGGCGGCGATGGAGTGGCGGGCTATTGGGGGTAGATAAGGGTAGTGAGGTGGCGAATTAGGTTCGCGGGGGCGGGAGCTATCTGGTGATGGCGAAACTGTGGTAGAGGAGGGCGGCTGCGGTGAGATCCGGTGGGTGAGCGGCGCGCCATGATTGGGTATGGTATGGGTGGTGAAGAACAATGAGGAGGAAGAAAAAAATGGCGGCTGTCGGATTGAAGGTAAAACAACGGGCGCCGTTAGATTAGGAGTTAGGGAATGACAAATGGGGCCCGGGTGTAAGTGCGAGGGAGGTGGCGGTTTGATTTAAGTGGAAACTCATTTCCATAAGAGGAAAGCGTATTTCCAGGGGTCGCCTAGAAAGGAAAGTCTAGGGTTTAAAATAAAAGGATTTTTCAGAAATTGTTTGGGGTTTAGAAAATTTATAGAGAGCTATAGGAAGCTCGGAAAAATATGAAATAAATTTCTACAAATTTAGAAAAATGATTAGAATCCAAATATGAAATAATATTTATTATTTTATGGGATTTTATATTTTAGAAAAATATGGATAGGGTATTTTCTTTAGGAAATAAGTGGAAGTTTAATTTGGAAAATTATTTAAAATTTGGGAATGATTATTGGAATGTAATTATAACTTTTTGCGAAAAATTTTTATACTAAATTTGAAATTTTGTGTATGTTACAAACTTACCCCCTTAAAAAGAATCTCGTCCCCGAGATTTACTTAGTGTGAATTTGGGTTTTTGATTATAAAATTTATTTCAATAATATTTTGATATTACTATTTTATGAAATATTAATGGCAGGTTGTTGGTAGTTTGTTGGCTAGGAATGAGATTTGTACATATTCTATAAATAAATTATTGTTATAGTTTTGGTATTTTATCAAATGTGTGGTGAGGATTATTAAAGATATTTTGAATATTTAAGTAGTGTAGTTAATTGAGATACATATCTTGTTAAAGATGTTTAAAGTAAACTTATTATAGTTTTAGTATTTTACCAATTATATGGTGAAAATTAATTTGGAAGATTAGTATTATTTTAAGATATTCTATTTTTTTTAAAAAAAGTTTGGGTAAACTCTTTTTAATTGAAGTTAAGCTATTTTTTTTAATTTAGGTCTCTGTGTTATGGGTCCACTATGCTTCTGCTGTGCTACTCTGATTATGTAATTGTAAAGGTCTTTTTAATTTTAATATGGTTTTGTTATAATGGTAGTATATTGGTAAATGTCTTTCTAGGATAATTTTCTTATATGAAAAATTTTGGTCATAGTTTTGTGATTCAAGATTTCTAGATTAATTTTTAATGTGATATGAATATGATGTAAAATTGTTCTGGTGAGTAATTACAAAAGTAAGGGTAATTATATAAGTTGACTTATCTGTTGGAACTTTATTAGTTATTATAGTTAATTGATTTAAGTTGATTTAATTTAAAGTTAAATTAATTATAGGATTAGGTTATATTTTATTTAAAGTTTATCTCATTTCTTTTATGTTTTAAATGATTAATTTTTAACATGGTTGAATTTTGCCATAATAACGGTATATTGGTGGAGTCTAGCAATTTCTTTTTATTATATAGAGTCTATTAGAAAAATCGGATGGCGGTTTATTATAAATTTCTAGGATAACTCTTAATGTGAGATGAATTCTTTTAAGGTAATATTTAGTGGGAAATTTTGGTAATAGTTTTATAATTATAGATTCCTAGGGTAGTTCTCAATGTGAGATAGATTTTTATATTAATATAGGGTGAAATTGTTTTGGTAGATATAGGAATATTTTACTTGTATTTGTATTTTAGGAATATAAGACTTGAGTTTACACATGGTCGATTTTCTTCTAAAATTTTGTACATTTGTTTCGTCATTGCTTATTCTTTTCTTAGAGTATTAAGGTTTGTATTTAGGATTGTTTACATAGTTTTATTAAAGAAGTTATAAAGGTTTAGGTAAGGAAGGAAATTATCAAAGATAATTGAAAATAGAATGTAATTTCTTATATAGTGTTTTTTAAGCCCCTTAGAACCCCTCTACTCTTAGATCTTTATGATCCCCTTTGAAAAAGGGTTTGTAAGAGTTGGAAGGAGGGATTGAGGGAGAATTGGGAGAAAGGTTGGGAGGTGATTCCTTTGTGGAATTAGTGTGTTCTTGAGCACTAGTGACCCCTCCACTCTTCGATCTAGGTGATCCCCTTGGGAAGAAGGGTTGAAAAGAGTTGGGAGGAGGTGTGAGTGTGAATTGAGCAAGAGTTGATCTTTGAGCACTTGTGGTTATCTCCAAGTTCATTCTTCGTGGGCATTTGTTACTCTTGGAGGTTGAGGACTCTTAGACGGCTAGGAGTTGGTCACGAGCCACCGAGCTTTGTGTGGTGCGCCTTGTAAAGTTTGTGAAGGCTCGATTTCGCCTCCGCATGGAAAGAAATCAAAGAAGTGAAGCCGGCGAGTGCATTGTGCAACATCGGTGAGGAAAGGGTTGAAAAAGACCCTGGCTCAAGTGTGACCAAGCCACCTCAACGGAGATGTAGGATCCTCTCAAGGATCCGAACTTCGGGAACAAACATCTTCGCGTCTCCATCTTCATTTATGTTTTATCCCTTCCACTTTCTAGCTTGAATTACTTGTTTATTTTGCTATTGAGTTATTGCCTTACCTTGTGTGATACTCCTATACATATTTGCTTGAGAATTATCTTTGGTGTAGGTTCTATCCTTGAGATTGTGAAATTTGTTTTGGAATTCAAACTCCCCTGTTTCTATGTAGACCGGAGTTGCACCCGGATAGTCCGGTACCTATCGGACTATCCGGTCCTGACCACCGGACTGTCTGGTTAAGCTTCCGCATTTAACTCTGTTTATTATTTTAGAATTTGTAATCGCCTATTCACCCCCTCTAGGTGACATCCCGGTCCTTTCACTATGGGCACTGGAGTCTCCACGACCCACGCACATAGTAGGCCGGTCGGCCTCCTCCTACCAACGAACTACGGTCCGCTAGAAAAGCCAAGCACATGGCAGAGATGGTACAACATACGGAGGGTCTCTTCGCTAGGTCCGTCAAGGCCGCCAGTGAAAGTGAAACTCTCACCGTCCTTTGAGAAACTGATCGCCATCTCTGAAAATTAATTTCGAGACTAGTGAACAAAAGAGGTAAGGATTTCTATTTGTTTCGAAATAGACAAGGGAGATTAAAAGAAATGAGCCATAAAATAAATTTTGATTTTTCTTTTAGCAAATGTATACATACACATATATGTAAGCACATATACATATATTCAAACATCTTTCATGTATAAAAATTATGTAGGGCGTTTGACTAACGACCAAGAAGATAGGGTTTTTCCTACAGTCGTATGCTCTGATACCAGCTTTGTCGGCCCTCGATTTTCGGTCTAATCAGGAACCCCTGTGGTTCCCGCACCAGTCTAGGATCTTACTAGTGCATCACAAATTTAAAGGTGCTGGACCATTTCATACACGATTGAGAGGAGCAAACATTTAATTCACATTGAAATACATTGAGGCTCAGTGTTTTGGTGAAGGGCCGTACAGGACAAATATTACAATACCAAAATGCGAGCTCTTATCAAAGTTCTGTAGTGGAAACAAAAGACGAGAAAATGTTTAGGAATCCAAGGCTGTGCCCATTCCCGATCAGGCAAGCGACTGGGATTCTCCCCTAACGTTCATCCTGGTCGTCATCTTCCCGATAATCCTCATCTTCCAGGCAGTCATATGGATCCTCCTCGTCATCTTCACCTAAAAGAGTGAGTGGGTGCAAGGGTGAGCGCACAATCAAACCGCGCTCATGAACCAACACCTGTCCTAATGCAATATACTGATACAAAGGCCTTTTGGTGCAGGTTTGAGTTATTTTCTTTGCCGTAAAGCCAATTTTTCAATAATTGGATATTAAATAAAAGACCTATCACTTAGCCATTTTAACAATTCAAAAGATGTATTGTGCTATATACGCAAATCATTCGTCATTTGGGTTTCATCACAGCACACCGTATCCACCACCGTGGATTACGTGTCCCAAAGATCGGCGGATCCATCCCATAGCCATGGGCATGGTCCCCAAAACAAAATTTAGACTAGTACCCATAACAACAACTGGCGTACTGTCTTTACCAACTGGTGAGTCCGTGCCCATACCTATAACTGGCGCACGACTCCTAAAGTGGCGGCCAACTCACCCCTAACCATGGGCGTGATCGCCTTGAGCTCAACTAAGGCCAGGATCCAAAGATCCAATGGATCATTAATCTTTAATAAGGATTTACCAACATTCGCACCCAGACATAACAGGCAACCGAGTGCAATGAGTATTCTCCCATCTATTCCGATTAGGTTGATAGTCGAGATCAGCGACCAGCTATACCATTGCACCATTGATAGCTTTTCTATGTCGTTGTAATGTTGATAGGATCGATCCATCATATCTATACCGTAAATCATTGATAGGCAAGGATCAACCCATTTGACCTAGACCAGCAAGGCTAAGCATTTCAAATGATTTATTAATCGAGGTATTATTTGCTATGGCCTTAAGTTTTCCAAGGAACAAAGTAAATAAAGATTATCAAGGGTGGTGTTTATGTTTATTATAACATTTATTAGCGAATGGAATTGTCGGTGGCTGGGAGGCGAATCTCCGCTGGCCGATATGTAAGGAGGGGGTGTGCGAGACCCGAGAGCGGCCCTGCCCCCTCGACCGAAGCCCCTGCCCCCTCGACCGAAGCCCCTGGGCGCTGCCGAGGAAAGGATGCGTGTTGGTGGTGTTCGTATGTGATGTGCGTGTGTGTGGTGATGACGTCGAATACTGACGTAGATGTTTTTATCCTGGTTCAGGCCTCCACTGCCAGATAACAGCCCTATTTCCAGTCCTCGTTCAGTATCGAGCTTAAATGAGTACAGAGGGGTGAGGCCGAGCTTCGGGAAGCTCGGGCTCAAGTACAATAAGTGCTCAAGGCACTACGTATGTTCCTACAGTGACTAAACGTGAAGAGCTACCACCTAGAATTAGAGATCCTACACAAGTGCAAGTGCTCCTATTCTATGGCGGTTGAGTGCTGTGGCTCCGTGCGTCTAGCCTTGAGTGTGTGTAAGTGTCCTCCTTTTTTGTTGTGGCCTATGCCCTCTTTTATAGGTGGCTCCCGGCCACTGTAGTCTGACTTCGGCCCGTTGTGAAGCACCGTATTATCTTCTGATCACTGGTTGTATTCTCTCGTTTTGCTGGGCTGCGGCGTGGCAAATCCAAAAGGTCCGCCGGATATTCAGGCGTGTTTAACCAACTTGCTAGGATCAGCGTCCCGACCGCTACACAGCAATACATGTCTTTCTCCTTAGGGGCGAACGGCAAGCTGACCGCTGACACGATCGGCCACCAACCCGTCAGCGGCTTATGGCAGGTGCGCATTGGTACTGCGGTCGCATTTAACTCGTGGTGACATCCAGGGCCCGCGGCGTGCTGTGTGCAGCGTGGCACAGTCCACATTAGGGTCTGAGCCCCGAGCTTTGGAAGCTCGGGAGGTGAGAGGCTCAGGCCCCGAAGTGGGAAAGCTCAGGCGCGAGCTTGCCAAGCTCAGGCGTGAGCTTACGAAGCTCACGCGGGCCTTTTGCTTGGCCAAAGGTGGGTAAATGGGCCACGTACTTTCCCCGACAGGAATTTTAACTAGACAAGCTCTAGCAGCATCACATTGCAAATACATTAATAGTGGAAAGTAAAGCATGCAGGATTCATTATTTAAATCAACATAAGCTTGCCCAAATCATGGGTGAGAAGTATGAATTTAGAATATTGGCTCGCCTGGATCCTCAATTTCACAGTCCAGGGGATTGTTCTCGTTTGGTAGGTTCTTCGATTCCGAGATAGCACCAAGAATTAACATTATACCCAAAATTCTAAAATGTTAAATGTCATGAGGGATAATCCTAGGGTTTCAGCTTGTTTCATATATTTATATTTCTCATATTTAACTAGACTACAATTAATGGTTTAAATCCTTTTTCATTAGAGTGAATATGAGATTTATTATAGTTATATATATATATAGAGAGAGAGAGAATTGCTATTGTGCTATCCATAGCATAGCTCCTCCGTGCTATCCACCAGGTTTTATAAATTCTAAGACTGAAACAGACGATCCGAACCATCTATCTTGTTCATCTCGATGAAATCTCACTACACACCAAATTTCAAAATTTTTAAATTTTTTTACTATTTGTTTCGTATTTTTAAGAATCGCTGATCTAATTAGCTGTGGACCCTCCAATAAGTCCAGTTAAAATACAAAACAAATAGTAAAAAATTTCAAATAAATTTGAAATTTGGTATGTAGTGATATTTCATCGAGATGGACCGTTCGAATCGTCTATTTCGATCTTAGAATTTACAAACCCCGTGGATAGCACGGAGAGATCCGTGCTATCCATAGCACAGTAGCAAATCTCTCTCTCTCTCTCTATATATATATCTTATTTAGGTCATGCCTATATGTCCAAAAACGGTAAAGAGGCAATTATCTACCCTTATAAAAATCCCAGAGATTTGATGTATAGTTAAAATATTATTTACGCTAGTGTGGATAACATGGTCCCCGGGTATCTCACGAAGACATTAGGCGGACCACCTCACGGAACAAGGTCACGCCTACCATCTAGAAGACGGGCCTGCCCCGCATGAAGACCTAACTTGTATCACAAGAAAGGCACAGTTGTAATCTGGTACATTACGTACTCGACAAGAAAGGAAAGAGATAGACTTCCTATCTCTATCCCCGTTTCCATAACCAACTAGGATACTTATCTGTAACCTTACCTCCCTCCACTATATAAGGGAGGCAGGGGCCCCTAGTTAGACATCCGGGATCACATCGGTAGGAGAGATCACATCGATCCATAGCCATCCTCAATATTGATCCATCGAGATCAACCCCAATACAATCCACGAGCACAGGAGTAGGGTATTACCTCACCTCGAGGGCCCGAACCTATATAAATTTGTCTCCTGTGTTACCATCGGGTTTCGGTCTTACACATAGCCCTATAAAGTATATTGCCGACATAATTTGTCGACAGCTAGGTCAAGTATTTTTTGAATTTATTAAATTAGAATTAAAGCCTTCTTTCATGGCTTCTTAATTTATTAAAGGTATAAAAGTCTCAAAAAGGTGATTTTATAATTTTACTAAGTTCAAAATTCATCTAAGTATTTAATAGAAGTTTTCCCTCGGATTTCTTTAAATCCTAAAAGCTATAAAAATTCATCAGCACAGTGATGGGCTTGGCCCAAAGACGAACCAGGGTGAGCGGGAGAAGCGAGCCAGCAGGCGCTTGCTTGCGTCTGCGGTGCAAAACGCCCAAAAAAGGGCGACGCGGCCCCCACGTGGCCTTGCGAGCGCGCTGTTAGCGTGGGCGTGGGGAGGCTGACAGGTGGGCCTATACCCCACCGGTCAGTGGCTCCATGCGAGAGAGAGACAGTGGGCCATGGGGTCCACTGGTCAGTGGCACGCTGGTCCGTGTAAACCCGACAAGTGGGTTCGAGACCCACTCGTTAGCCTCACAATATGGTTTCGAGGGTTATTTAGCCGCATTGTTGCAGCGGGCCCCACTGGTCAGCGAGAGAGGGGGGGTGACGCGGGGCTCGTCGGTGCTGACGCCGTTGCCTTCCTTCTCCATCTCGTACTCCGGCGAAGTTTTGACGGCGAACTGGCGGCGTTCACAACGGAGCGAAGGAAGCCGAAACAGGGGAAGTAGCCGTGCGCGACCACCGGTGCTCCTCCGCCCAATTGCTTCTAGGAGGAGGTGGCGGATGCTTTGGGGGTGCTATGGACCGAAGGAGGGCGTCCGATTTGCTGCCATTGGCACGAAATCAAAAAAGGGGCGGAAAAGCTCCGGCGACGGTGGAGGAGCTATTTCGTGTGCTGCAAAGGACGAAAGACAAATTGGGCGCGGTTATAGCATGAGGAGGGAGGGAGTAAGGGATTTCAGGGGTCGGTCGGGGTGGCGACTCACCGGGGAAGCCCCTCGGTGTCACGAGAGCTCAGGCGGCGATAATGGGGGAAGGGAGAAACAAAGAATGGGCAGTGCCAGGGCTTATATAGGGGTTAGAGGACGTGCGGCTGGGAGAGGGGTGGGAATTGAGGTATTCCCGGGCAGTACCAAGCCGGGGACGGAGCCATGCGGGGGCGAAATAAACAAGGATGGTAGTTGTCCTTTGAAGGGCAAAATAGGGCGAGCTGGTATTATCCCGGCCACAGGGAAGTACCACGCGCAATGAATTCGCAGGCGGTCGGCCAATGGGGAGCTAGCGAGAGCTGAGCGCTCGCTGAAGTCCACGTCGGGGGGGAAGGTTCCGGACCCGCGCGGCTTGGCCATCGGATGCGCAACGCGTCAGTGCAGCGGAGGCCCGATTTCGGGCGTGGCGCACGGCGGGGTGTGACACAGGGGACGGGCGATGCACCGGCGGGGGTCGGCGTGGTTGGGCCGGCACGCTAGATGTGGCTCCGGCATAGCAAGCCGACGGGAAAGAGAGATACAGAGCAGAGGACAGAGGACGAGAAAGAGGGAGGCCCGGGATGGACCGAGCTGGGTTGCGGTGGGAAGGCCGGCCTGGGAAGGCCCAAATCAAGGGCTCAAGGCCTGTTCTCGATAGCTTATTTAATCTGCTAATCTGACTTATCTCGTAACTTCGAGAATTTCCCGAGGTGGCCTCGAGAGTCGGATACCCTTGGTTTTTAGGATTTAGGGAGCTTTTAGACACATCTATGAGATAAAAAAATAGATTCAAAAAGTAATAAAAAAGTCAAATAAGTCAATATAAGTTAGGTAAGGCACGAAATAAGTCAGATAAGATGTGGCTTATCAAAAAGTAATAAAAACGTCAAATAAGTCAATATAAGTTAGGTATGGCACGAAATAAGTCAGATAAGATGTGGCTTATATTGACTTATTTGACTTTTTTTATTACTTTTTGAATCCTTTTTTATCTCGTAGGCGTATCTAAAAGCTCCCTAAATCCTAAAAACCAAGGGCATCCGATTCTCGAGGCCATCTCGGGAAATTTTTGAAGTTACGAGATAAGTCAGATTAGCAGATTAGATAAGCTGGGGAGGACAGACCCTCAGCCTAGTGGGCTGCCTGAAAATGGCAGGGGGAGAATACTGTGTCAAATCCGAAAATTGGATTTGAATTAGAATGTAGATTCATAATATATGTAAGGGTAGTTTGATTTTCAAGAATTGGCCAATTAGGAGGTCCTAAACTGATTCCAATTAAAATTTTATATAGAAAATATATGGCAAAAATATAGAATTTGCCCAAAAAGTTACAGATTATCATTGCCAAAATATTTTCATGTTTTTGACCAATAAACCCAAAATTAGGATGTTACAGTTATATCCACAGTAACTTTGAAAAACGTTGCATCATCATATAACAACTAGTGAAAGGATATTCTTGGTTTTCAACTGGCAAGCTGTTTTTCAAACCTATCTATGTGGCAAAAATATAGAATTTGCCCAAAAAGCTACAGATTATCATTGCCAAAATATTTTTCATGTTTTTGACCAATAAACCCAAAATTAGGATGTTACAGTTATATCCACAGTAACTTTGAAAGACGTTGCATCATCATATAGCAACTAGTGAAAGGATATTCTTGGTTTTCAGCTGTTTTTCAAACCTATCCTCCGCCCTCTTCCAATTTGAATTTCACAGTTTCTTTTAGTGCATCAGAATTCGTAAATAACTAAGAGGAGGGCGTTATTTCCACGATTTTAGGGTAAAATACCTAGTTTTCGAGGTTGGTAGGCTATCTAAATGGAGTCTAATACTTTAACACTTGATGGTGTGAAGTAAATTGACCCTACTGATCAGAGCATTAAATTAAAATTGCTATGTTGGTTTACATTATGAACATAGCGGCATGAAAAAATTGACCTCCAATTCAAAGGTTGTGAAATCTCCTTATTCTGTAAAATACTCCTGTTGGCCAATATTGTCAGAATAACCAAGTTCAACTGGTCAAAAAATCGCTGCCTTCTTTTGTATCTTCCACATGTTTAAGGGTCTCTAACTCTGACTCGAGAGACATTTTAATTTTTGTTTTCTACAAAATTTTACAAAGAAAACTATGTTCAAAGTTAGAAGCCAATAAAGAAACATGCTTCTGGAGCGGTGTTATTTGCCGTATAAAGAGTCTGCAGCAAGCAGTGTTATTTGACTATATAAAGAGTGTACCATTGTATAACGCGAACACAGGTTCAGCAGTAAAGGAGTAAAGGTTCCGTTCTGAGGTAGTGTTTAGCTGGAAATTTATAGCTCTTTGATAAGAACATCCGAGGAATCAAAAAATTATAGAAAAAATGGTTTTAAGAGTTTTGAGAAAAAATAGTAAGACCTACAAAAATTGACTACCAAACGTCAAAGCGTTTGAGTTGTACAAAAATAATAAATTTCCAGCAAACGCTGAAAGAAACACTACCTGAGTGAATATCAGAAGTCACAGTATGTTCAAGTAAGAAATGGTTAGGTGATTCAAATAACATATAGTTTTTACGGTCATTAGCCTGAGAGGCAGCAACAGATGACAGGTTTATACACATAACTGATGCATGACAAATGTTTTACTAGAATGGAGATGAGATCAGTCTAATAGAAAAATATTTGCAAAAACTACGGCGTACAGATATCTCAACATTCTAGACTAATAAGAATTCAATTTTGTTAGCTTATAAATTTCTTGTCGAGCATATAAATTTCTAGCGAGGGATTTTCCAAGGAGCAAGATAGATTTTCTAAAGAGCACTTCTTCATCATGGTAAGGGAGCAAAAAAGAAAAAAAAGAAACATAGGGATAGTTGCTTGCACAAGTAGACAACAATAGGAAATAGTTGCTTGCACGCTTGCACCAAGAAGCGGACAACAATAACTGAATGAGAATGTCATAAATGTAGGTCCAAATACCACTAAAACATAAATAAAATCATCAAAACACGCTTAGTGTTTTACACAATGGATATCGTCTAGCTCATCCACCAAAAAAGATGACGGATGGGACTTATCTGACCATTAAATGCTAAGATAAGACAACTTCATAAATAGTACTACAGTAGAAAACTACAAAGTACATTGGACTGATCAAGATCTCATTAAACACTGATGTCATCAAGCTCAGCTCTCAGTCATCAAGCTACAATACTCTTAGTTATCAAGCGACAAGTAGAAATACATTGGACAAGAATAAGAAAGTCTTGTTAAACACTGATCATATGTCTCGATCATCAAGGCTCATCAAGCTTTCAGTCATCAAGCTACAATTCTGAGTCATCAAGCTACAAGTAGAAAGATTTGTGTTAGCAAAATCATATATATATATAACAAATATTTTATTATAAATAAATCATCTATATCACTTACCAAATCAAACCTGCTCAAGAAGTTTCTCACATCTTCAAGGCTAACTGAGTATCCAAATTCCGATATACAACCATGAAACACTCCCACAACATAAATCACCATCCACTACCGGTCCTCCAGAAAAACCATCAGGACAACGAAACTCAGGAGATTCTATAAGTTGCATTGTGTATTGATATGTATTTTCACCGGTGATCATGTCATATCTCCTGTTTGGGTATGAAACGTGCCCCCAAACCTTAGAAGAGACTCGTGAAGGGGGCCATCCATGCAAAAGAATATTATCACTTGGAAGAGGATTGGATTCTGCCATCTTAAGTAAAGTGTGATCTACTTCACACAAAGTTTGGTTATTATCCTCATATAATACTCCAAGCACCACAAGATCAAGTCTCGTATCAAAAGCTAAAAGATAAGCCTTACCATAAAATTCATCATGGTCTTCATTAGGTGCTAGTTCATTTAGCTTTTCTTCCTGGTGCATGCACATAACTTTAAAACTAAGCATCACATTTAAATTTTCTACAGTAAGCCCATCATGTCTGCCTTTGCTATAAAGATTTTTAAAAGAATGGGCACATGTCATTATTCTCAACTCATCCTCCAACATTCCTATTGCAAACCCTGTAGTGTACTTTGTCCCAGCTTCTGATGTTTCACTAGCCTCCCTTCCATAATATCCAATGGTTTCACTGGCTTCAGGGTTCACACGTCTAAAATAAGTCTCATGGGCAGCATCATCGTCCAAGTTTTCCTCATGTGCTGGGGCTACTCTAACATGAAACACGGAATGAGCGGTTTCACTAGCAACCCAGTGTTTTCTCCGGTTGGAAAGGTGATGCGGGCCCCGCTCCATCTTGCACGGCTGGATTTAGCAAAAGAAAAAAAATGAAATTCCTATCCCAATGCTAACAAAACTGAGCAATTAACCAATTTGATCAGATCTAACAATTAGTAGATAAACTGTAAAGATAACTGTAACAGCCGGGATGGAGAAAAAGGATGAGAACTAACCAACTAAGTGGAGAAGGTGAAGCAGAAGACGCAGTGGAGAAGGCGAAGAGTTGACCAGGAGTCAGTCGTTGTCCAAGCAGGTGAACAGGCTGCTAGTGGCTTCAAGGACCAACGCGGAGCCAGATCGACACTGGATGTGTCTTAATGAGTGAACCTGACGGCAATAAGGAGATGAAAGCTGAGAGAATAACTTGTGAGATCATGTTCCAAAAACCACAGCTTATCTTATTTCAATTATAAATCACTAACGCAGCAGATAAAATAATCCCATATAGATTGCAGATTTACCATATGCCTACATGATAGGACTGTAGCATATCCCTTGGCTTTGAGAGGCAGATAATAACAAATTCTTTCCCAGGGTCATTTGCATCAGCATCATCTTCCACAGAATTTCCTATTCCATTTATTTCCTGCAACTCATATGATAAGAATACCAACAGGTAGTTAGCTGCCAGATAAGTTCATGGTATTGACCATGCTGATATGTTTGTTATTCACTTGTCCATAATTAAAACACTGGAGCCAAATTCATGATCGCCATACGTAATTTTGTCCATGTTTTCACTAATCTAAAGTTGGATCAGAATCATATCATTTAAGGGCTCATTTTAGTAGTTATTCCAAGTGAACAAGAGCAACAGGAGAGCTACCATGATTTTTTTTATAACTCCCAAGAAGATAAATGGAAGAAAACAGAGCTGTGAAACCAATGACATGCATAAACAAGAAAATAACAATATCATGTGACAATAAGAGGGCAAACAAAAACACTACTTACAAATTACATAAAGTACTGATTTGGGATTTCAAAAATGTCCGAAATCCATTGAGTGTGATTTAGAATTTGTCAAAAATCTATTCATACCATCACTTGTAGAAAGTAAAATTTTATGTATGGCAGCAAGAGGAGAAAAAAAGGAAATTGGCGCAAACCTAATCAGTTCACAAGCTTACACTGCACACCAAAATTATGGACTGAGCTACTTCTGTTGAACTCCCATTATAGATAATCAGTTGCTAAGCTTAAGGATGTCTAGGAAAGGAAATATCCTGCACATCGAAATTACGGTCTTCTACAAGAGCGATTGTGGCCTCAGGTAGAAAGATCACCTCAAGAGAGCATTTGCAATTCAGCCTCTAATAGCAACCTGCTTGCTTCATGTGAACAAGTAATAAAAGTGAGTTAATAAAATCTCAATGAAATTGGCATAATCTGCTTCAGGAGGAGCTTAATTAGTATTAAATCAATAGACATGAACTTCTTAAACCAGCTATATTATATCATGTCACCACATGCTATGCTATAAAAAGAAAGTACCATATCTTTGCCTTTTGTGAGTTGCCTGATTTTATATTAACTCTAAGTTGATTTTATTGGCCTTTGTATTAGCTCTGATATGTTTTGTGTGCCTGATTTTGATTTTGATCCAATGGTTAAAAAAGGTAAGTCTATGGCTTTGAAAAAAGAAAGCTCATAAAAAAAGAATTATCAGTAAATCTATGCTTATGCAGCAAAAATAGTAATATCATTGAAACAAATAGTTATCACTCACACACAATAAGGAGATGAAAGCTGAGAGAAACAGATCTTCTGCTCAATATCCTACAGAGGCGAGGGAAGGAAGTACTGGAGGGGGCAATTTTAAGCTGTACATAACACCATTTTGAAACTGGGGTCACAATTTCAGCACTTCGTTAAGCTTATGCGTAGGCCATTAATGCAGCACATCATCTATTAATTTAACCTGATTGGTTCATGAAACATGGTTTGGATCGTTCTATGGTTACACAGAAACAGACACTGCAGCCCAAAAAAAGAGGACATACCAACATTACGTGGTTCACTACTTCCTTAGTTTGTGATAGACTACATGCATTTGTATAAAGTAACCTGAAGAAATCATAGAGACGGGAGATGCTTACACAGGTCATGAAGACAGGATCTTGGCGCGTTATAGGCACGACTGCATAGGGGAATAAACTGAACCACAGAGATAATTCACAAGTCATGTAAATGAAATGTAGAAATGCAATTTATGTAGACTATCATTTACATATTTGTGAAATAATGCCCCACATATTACAATATAAATTGTATCAACTTTTCTTTCATAGATATATTTAAGCAAAGCATGTCCTCCAAGAATGAATACAAACAAAGTATCTTACGGTGTCTAGCAAAAAACTGAAGTCCCCATATTTTTCCTAGAAATACTTTTGCTAACAAGACAAAGAGTATAACCCTCAAGATTTTTCCTCCACTTGAATAGATAGATTCTAATAAGCTGCAAACGCAAGTAAAAGGCATTATGGATTTAGGTCAGTAAACATGTAAAACCGTGTCAGACCATACCCAACTTAAATTATCATCTATTGTTCTCATAGCACTTTGATAGTATATAAAAGTAAAGTATAGCTATACTTTTGCTGGATAATATTAAAAAAATGTAAGAAAAACTTGCCAAAAGACATGTAGTATCATCTCTTCACATTGAAATATATCAGGTTTCCATTGATTTCACATGATGTGTCATTGGACTCATGGTGTTATGCCAATACCAATTAAGCAAACTTTGGACTATATGGACACACAAGTTATGGTGCCTAAATTGCTATTCCCAAGTTCAAGAATCCAACTGGCATATCCATGCAAGTTTAGGGTCCATGATGCACTCTAATCCAAACTCTATGTATAGTAACAAGCATATATACCCATTGTTTTAAAGCCGCGCTACTCTAGTCGCGAGTAGTCGCCGACTAGCCGGCAAGTCGGTCCAGCAACATGAGTCGGTGCCAGCAACTCGACTTGCCGCGCTAGTCACGCAACCGGGCAGCAAATCGGCGACTAGCCACTACAAATTGAGGCGCTTTAGTCACTCAACTTGAAGGACGGGCCCGTTTGGTGCTTGCTTGACTGGCCTCACGCAGTGCTGCGACTAGATTCAACCGTCGCTGCCCTTCACACTGCAAAGGTACGAACCCTAGTCCTCCCAAGCCATCGCCGGGGCTGCCAGGTTGCTGCGCCACTGGTACATCGCAGGGAAGGAGCCAAGGAGAAGAGGGGGCAACACAGGGAGAGAGCTATAGAGGAGAGTGGCGCAGCACTTACGCAGAGGCAGCTGGCTGGGAGGAGGCTCGCTGATGGCACCGATGCCAAGGATCTCTTGCTGTTGCCTGCGGGGACACCGAGAAGGAAGAGAAGATCTAGTACGAGTGGTGCCTGCTGGCAATGAGAGTAGTGGCGGCTCGGTGGAAATGGGCAGTTAGGGTTTGGGAATTTTTTTTAAAAAAATATTTATTTTTATTCAAAATTGCAAAACTACTCGTCGGAATTGTAAAATTACAAAAATATTCGCCCTTCGCCCTAGTTTGGGGCGATCGCCCTTCATTGGGGCGATAGGTGCCCATGCCGCCACCAGTAACGGCTATAAGATTCCCGGCCATTGCTACAGGCAGATATCGCCCCATTATGGGGCGATCGCCCGATGTTGGGGCGATAGGTGGCCTTTAAAGCCCTGCCAGCCCTTCTTCCCTTCCCCACTTCTGCCCATTTTCATTTCCATCGCCGAGAGAGCAACCGAGAGCCGAGAGCAGGGAGGACGAGGAGAGGAGAGAAAAGAAAAGAGAGGAGGAGAGAAAAAAAATAGAAGGAAAAAGGAGAAGAAAAAAGGGAGGAAAATAGAAGATAGGTGAGGCGCCATTTTCGTGGAGGTAAGTTTTAAATTTTTTTGTAAATTATTTAATAGACAATATTTAGAAATATAGTGTGATAGTATTGTATAGTTGTAAAAAGTAAATATTACGATGAAAACCTGGTAGGATAGCCATATGCTGTGCGGTTTAAGTTTTGGAAAAATGTGACGTAGAAATTAAATGTAGTAGATATGCATTTTGTAGGGTTAGGAGAAAATAATGATATATATAGTAGTAATGCTGTAAGAAAAAACCGAGTAGTTTAATTATTTATTTATATCAGTAATTTCTAGTACGATCGTCATACGGTTTATATATTGTATTATCCCTTTTGTGAATTATTCCATTTAGAATAATATGTTAAAAAAATGGTAGGCTAGCCACATATGTCAGGCACACTTAGAAATTAGTGGAGTGAGCAAATTTGAAAATAGATAGCAGAAATAACGAGGAGTAAATGAATGACATACGATGATATAACAATTATATGGTAATATATGATGTTGTTAGATAGAGAACTGATATATTTCTCGGTCGGACGTTGTAGGCAGTATGTCGGAGAAATTGTATTTTCAAATATTTTACGGAGATGGGGAGATAGCACAGGGGGCGGATGGAGTGGATTTGTCAGCATTTTCAAGAGTTGTACGGGGCATATCTAGACCGAGGGATAGGACATATAGGGCTTTGTTGGAGTGGATGTTTCGGATGTTTAATTTGGATGCCCAGACTGTTCGGCTGCGGGTTAGAGCAGTAGTAAGCCGTGCGCAACACTGTTTTTATGGAGAGTTAATTCCCATTAATGCGACATCATTATGGAGGAGCTATGTTGGGTTTGCCGTAGAGCGGGGTGGCGTGATGATGTTGCCGGTACAAGGCTACCCAGAACTCCATCGATGTCGGAAGTTCGTGATGTTGGGGAAGATCATACGGAAGAGGTGGAGAGAAATATGCCGAATGCGATGATGAAGAGGACGAGGAGCAGGAGACGGGGACATGAGATTGGCGGTGCGAGGGATGGGGGTGCCGAGGAGACAGCTTCGAGGTGCAGGGCCGGCCGACGAGGGGAGGAGGTGGAGGACATAATTGACTGATGGAGGAGGAGGACGGAGCTGATGAGGAAGTTCCTGATGCCGAAGACTCGGACGAGGAAGACAATACTGGTGAAGTGCCTGTCCCTAGGGCGTGGTCTGATTATAATTTCGAAGACCTAACAGTGAATAAAGGGAGCAGTGATGCATGGGAGTATCATGAGAACGAGGTCACGCAGGGGGCCATATATAAGGACAAGAAGGCTGTGATGGACGCGGTGAAGTATTGGGCAATGTCTTTGCGACGGCAATTCAGGGTAGTGAAGTCTAGCAAAAAGGAGTACGATGTGAAGTGCGTAGTTGATTCGTGCCCATGGCGGGTGCATGCATATAAGGGGAAGTGGAAGGACTACTGGAAATGCTCCATTGTGATGGGGAATGACGGTGAACTGGAGGAAGCGGAGCAGAAACACCGCAACCTGTCGTCCACTTGGGTGGCCAATGTGTTTTACCGTCAGATCGTAGACAATCCACACCTGCAGGCTCGAGCTATCATCACAGCCGTGGAGGAGAGTTTTCAGTACAAGATTAGCTATGCAACGGCATGGAGAGCAAAACAGACAGCTTTACAGATACGGTTCGAGACGTATGAGGCTTCCTACGAGACGGGCATCCAGGTGACCCCCGCGGAGACCCTGACAGCTTGGCGGCGGATCCTCGACACGGTGAGGCGGGTGCGTCGCCTGGCTAGCTGCCAGTGGCGCGGAGACGTCGTCCGACCCACAAGACCACGCCCGCGTGGGCCAAGACCGAGCCCTTCCCGCTGCGTCCTCGTGGAGCCGTCCCCGCACCTCCTCGTGCCAGTGGTCTCCCACGGCCCGACGTTGGCTACGGCGAGTCCTCGTGGCCTCCTGCGCAGCAGCAGTGGGGACAGTGGGGATACGCTGGGCCTTCTCCGTCTCACGCACACCAGGTCAGGGGACAATGGGGAGACGCGGGGGCTTCTTCGTCTCGCCCCCCTCCTAGACCCCGGGGCGGTTTCGGCGACGCAGACTACCACGACGAGGAGGAGGCACCGTTCGACGTGAGTACGTACCTGTCGACTGAGTTCCTTGGCCCTTCTCAGCTGTCGGGAGCACCATACCAGGACACACCCAACTCGCAGCCGGGCTTCTCTACCCCTGTGGCGCAGGGCCGGCCTAGGAGGGCTGTCCGTCCTCCGTCACCACTCACGTACCCCACGGACCAGATCAGGCAGCGCCGTCAGTGACTTCTTCAGACTGCATTTTTTAATGCCTTTACCACCATGTTGTAGAACTTTTTTAACTCTGTGCTTATTCAGCGAATGTTCTGTTTACACCCATTCATCCATCGCGGCCTGTAGCTTTTGTTTGTAATATTATCCTAATATCGCGAGTGTTGCGATCTTACGGGTCATATTACAGTCAAAATGTTACCATTTTTTTTCGAAAGGTACCATGACATACAGGGTGCGATGACTTATAGGCTATAATTATGGATGTATCCGTGAGGGCATCTGCTCAACGCCATCATACCAATGGATCTGGACAAAGAGCTGAAGGCTTTCAGATTATGGTACTCATGATATGAACGAAATGAAGATGATGCCCCGGTGACATTGAAAATATGAGACGCATTACATGGTAGTAATCCACGTAAACTTGATGCAAATTACATGAAATAAACCCCTATTGTAATAGGGACGCTTGGTTTAGTGCCATCCATGGAATGGTTCCACATGGGTATACGCGTTGTAGGCCCGAGTAGCAAAGTCAACTCGCTCCTCAAGCCGGGAGATTCTTGCGTGAAGATGTTCGATGTAACTGAACACGGCCATTGGGAAGGGGTCGTCCATCCATTTGGTGAAGCCGCAGTCATGGGTCTACATTTTAAAATGAGAAAAAGGTAAGATGGAAAATGTATTAAACCCTTGGCCGTTGTCAATTTGGTTACTCACAATAAGCACGCGCGAACGGTAGAAACGTCGGCCAGTCCATCCTTCGACAACCTGGTCAAAAGTTTGTACAACTGTGTCCACTCCATGCGCACAACGTGGCCATCCCCTGTAGAAGTTTGGGTCTCTTATTATTGTTGGCTCTTTGTTATACCTAGCTTTCGTCCGAATAGGCAGGTCGTCGCTTGGTAGACGGGTTTGAGATCCAGGACCATTTGACGTCCACCAGGCTTGTCGGATCCAACCGTTCGGTGTGGGTCGTGAAGCCATACCGAACGAGGTGGTGTCTCTATCTCTACTCGCCTCCCTCCTACGAAGCCAACCCTAGTAGGGAGTTTACACACACAGAGTTAGAGTGAGAGTGAGGGTGGGAGTGAGAGGGACGCCAACTCTGCCTCCCATTATATAGGCCGAGGAGTGCATTCACTGTTAACACTGCATTCCACCTGATCGCTTTCCCCTGCCCGGTCACATAAATAATTGCGCGGCACTTCTGACCAGTAGTACCGGCCTGACTCCGGTCACATCAATAATTGCGGGGCACTGCATACCAAGAGTACCGCCTAACACCGGTCACATCAATAATTACGGGGCACTGCTGACCAACAGTACCAGCCTAACACCGGTCACACCAATAATTACAGGCCACTGCTGACTAACAGTACCCGCCTGACACCGGTCACATCGATAATTTCGGGGCACTGTTGACCAACAGTACGCCTGACACCGGTCACATCACTAATTGCGGGCATTGCTATCAACAAGATCTACCGACACCGTCACATCAAAAATTTCGGGGCACTATTGACCAACAAGATCGCCGACACGGTCACATCAATAATCGTGGAGCTGGCGACCAACAAGACTACCGACACCGCCCGGTGAATAATTGCGGGCATCGCGACCAACAAGACCGCCGACACCGCGGCAATCACATCAAATGCAAGAAGAAGACTCGGGAGGGATGCGTGCGGTTCCATGAACTCGGTGCATGGACCGAACAAACTTCTCTATTTATTTCCCTCCTGCCTCCGAGTCCTCTGCACTGCAACTTTTCTCTCAAACTCACATATTACTCCTACCCATACACTCCACAAATCTCATTGTAACGAGCAATGGCAGCCTCCGGCTCTGAGCCCCGTCTGCGGAGCAAGTTTAACACCACCGTGCCAGAAGGGGTGAATGTTCCAATGTGCTTCTGTGGTGACCTTTGCAAGTTTGTTCAATCCGACGAAGCTTTCTCATATACTTACGGAAGGAGGTTCTTCATGTGTGCAAACTACGAGTACGATCCACCCAAGGTTGCCTTTGGCGAGCGTCCAAAGGTGCTTGCTCACCCTACCCTGCATGATTATATCTACCTACATGGCGCATGTGATCTATACTGACTTATGTTGAACAAATAGTCTCCCCCACCTCTATGCGATTTCTGGCAGTGGCTAGACACGGAGCAATCGGAGGCAGACAAGAAACACATCGAGCGTGAGGTCCGTTGGAAGAGGCAGTGGTTCAGGCAGCGCCAGTATGAGGAGGAGCAAGAGGAGAAGCGCAAGCGTTCGCAGGAGGAGTACCGTAAGCGACAAGAGGATGCTGAACGTCAGGCTGCTGAGGCCCGAGAGGCTGAAAGGGAAAGAAAGCGCGAGAGGGCACGTCGCGCAAAGGAAGTTGGACCTGATGCTACCGGCAAGGGGAAATATCCCCGTTGTACTCAGTAGTACCTTTCTTGTAATCCAAATAATAAAATTTCCCTAAGAGCACTTTACCTTCAACGCGGCATATAAATGTTTATGATTAAATCTCGCCCGAGCAGAGGGCAGTTTATTCTTCTAGCTATTTATTTATTTTCCCAAATAATTATTAATATAAAAACCTCTGTTGAAACTTATCCATTATTTTCATACTATTATATTTTTAAGATTAAATAGTCCAAATAACAGGCCATATGTACTGATAATATTTATTTTCATATTTGTTATAACTATTGTAATTAACATATTGATAACATATAATACATAATATATACACAGAGGTTATATAATTAACATATATATAATAATATATATATATATACATAGGCATTTGTTTAGGGCAGTGGTCCTATCGCCTTTTTACTGGGCGATCGCCCCATATTTGGGCGATAGCTCACTGCACCAACGGCGTCGACACTCTGCGAGCGGGATAGGCACCTATCGCCCCAATGAAGGGCGATCGCCCCAAACTAGGGCGACGGGCGAATATTTTTGTAATTTTACAATTCCGACGAGTAATTTTGCAATTTTGAATAAAAATAAATATTTTTTTAAAAAAACGTTTGGTACAAGGCTGCTGCTTGTTGGATTGGGTTTTTGGGCCATGTGAGTTTTGGGCCAGATCTGGTAATTGATGTTGCAGGACAAATTTCCATAAGCTGACTGGGCCATGGAGGTTTGCCACTCATGGTTCTCTCGAAGAATTTTTTTATTCAAAATTTCAAAAATATATGCTGGGCCGGTTTTTTTCTATTTTTGGGCGCCCGTCGCCCTTGGATCGGGAGATCGCCCCTGCCATGGGCGACAGGTAGGTGGCCCGTCAGGCGGTGTTAGGCAGCGTTGGGAGCCGTTGGGCACCGTTTTGTAGCCGTTGCCAACCGTTAGCCCGGTCGCCCTCCCTATGGGCGATCGCCCGGCCTATGGGCGACCGGGCCGCCTATATATACCTTGCGCACGCTGGCTGCTGGCTGCTGGGCGCTGGCTGCTGGGCTGAGAGGAGGAGGGAAAGAGAGGAAAGAAGAGAAGAGAGGAAAGAAAAGAAGAGAGGAAATGAGAAGAGAAGAGGAGAAAAGAGAGAAAAGAAAAGGGGGAAAAGGGGGAAAGAGAGAAAAAACTGAGAAAATAATTGGATCACGCGGCATCGAATTTGGGTAAGTTAATTTCTTGAGTAATCTTGTAGTGTAATTATGTAATTTAAATTTATGATTAAAACATGGTAGGATAGTTACACGTTAAATATATATATAAGTTTGTTATTGATGCGCATAGTTGATAGTTGTATATGGAAAAGATACACATGGAGTAGAGCAATGATTATAAAAAAAACTACTTTTTTAAAAACTGTGAGCCCTTGTAATAATAATATATATCAAGTAAATAGTTGCAAACAAAGAAAATATAAGACATTATCAAGAGCCGGCTAAACATATGACAGAAATCAGCATGAAATTGTTCAAATGTATCCTTGGATGGCCGGGCACTTGATGTTGGTGATTAATATCCACTCCAAAACAATTACCAAATGAAAGATTTGGTATTACTAATATATATCCGAGGGCATCCCACTGATCATATTAGTCTCATCTGTGACAAATGATTACAGTAGGAAATTATGCTCAACAGAACATACATAAGGTATATTCATATAGCAGCATGGGGTCCGAGGCTCCTGACTCAACAAAAAAACTAACCTGTTCTTTATTAGTTATTTGGCTGTGTTATGGTATGAGCATTAGAATATGTCACATCCTTGAGTGTCCGTCCATGATGCCTTGCATTGGCTGACTGAGAATTCTTTACACCCTCTGAAAACTGAAGATTAGAAAGGCCTTAGCCATTTTATCGTGCATCGGCCTAAAATGAAAAAAGTGTCGACTGCCTGTCTCTAGCAGATAGTCCATCATCTAGAAGAGACCTTTCTGCTTCTCTCAGTAAATTTAGAGTAACAAAGTACCTACTCTCATATACAAACCCTAGTTTGAGCAGTTGACAACATCGTGTGAACAAATAATTGGAGCGCTCAATTATGACAGGAGCCCAATTTTAGAAAGAAAATAGGACAAAGGAAATTTACAGAAGGAATCGAAAGGACGATGGAGTGCACGAGGTGCGGCGGGTGGACGAAGGCCTAGAATGCGAGAACCAGAGCCCGCACTCGCCGAGCTTCTTGGTGTAGTACCACCACGACGCCCACCCGTCGACGTTCTCCTTGGCCTTGAACGCCGGGTATGCGGGCTTCACATCGCGACGCAGCTTGAAGTAGGTGCACCCCGCCGCATCGCTCCCGCCGGTCTTGGTGAGCTCGTAGAAGTTTCGGAATAGGCTCACCGTCGGCTCGACGCGAACATACGCCTTGTAGAGATGCGTGAAGATTGCCAGTGACAGGATCGAGTTGGGGTTGAGGTTCACCAACTCGATCCCGCACTGGGCCAGGATGGCGAAGAGGAAGTCGGACTTCAGGACCCGGAATCAGTGGACGGCAAAATGCTTGAAGGATATGATCTCATCGTCCTCGGGCACCGGGATCACCTCCGCGCCGGCCGCCCTCCAGCCGCCGACATCGATGAAGCCGGCCGCGGTCATTTCCTTCAGGTCCTTCTCAGAGGTGAGGCTCTAGGTGAAGGGCGCCATTGGTAGAAGGAGGTCGGAGAGCAGGAACAATGGAGAGCGAGAAGATTGGAGGGCGAGAAGGCGAGGGTACGGAGAAGTCAAAAAGGCGTAAGGGGAAAAGAAAGCAACGTGGGAAAACAAACTAGGCCTTACAACCGGCGCAGGGAGGCGAATCATCACTTGTCTGCCAAAGGCATGGAAACCGTAGAAAAGACAGCGGCGTGCATAACTGTGCTTGGTTGGGACTCCGCGGAATTAAGACAACAAGGCAGTAGGTATAACGTTCGCCGAAGACAAGTTACCAAAAAACCTCTGGCGAAAGGGACATTCTCGCCCTACTTGAGGCTCGGGGGCTAGCTGTCGGGAAAAGTACATGGCCCATGGAGACACGACCCATTTACCTGCCTTTGGCCCCGCAAAAGGCCCGCGCAAGCTTCATAAGCTCATGCCCGACCTTTCCCGCTCCGATGCCCGGGCCCCTCAGCTCCCGAGCTTCCAAAGCTCGGGTCTCAGACCCCAACTCGAACTGTGTCATGCCGTGCAGAGCACGCCGCGGGCCCCATATGTCACCGCGAGTTAAATGCGACCACAGTACCGATAAGCGCCTGCCATAAGCCGCTGACGGGTTGGTGGCCGGTCATGTCAGCGGTCTGTGTACCGTTCGTCCCTAAGGAGAAAGACACGTATTGCTGTGAAGCGGTCGGAACGCTGATCCTAGCAAGACGGGAAAGCACACCTGAATATCCGGCGGACCCTGCAGGTCCGCCATGCCACAGTCCGGCAAGACGAGAGGATATAGCCAATGACCGAAAAACAATACGGTACTTCACAACAAACCGAAGTCAGACTACGATAGCCGGGAGCCGCCTATAAAAGGAGGGCACAGGCCATAACCGAAGGAAGAGGCAAGACGTGCAGAGCCACAGCACTCAGCCACCATAGAATAGAAGCAATTACACTTGTGTAGGACCTCTAGTTCTAGGTAGTAGTTCTTCGCGTTTAGTTTCCTTAATCACTTATTGTACTCGAGCCCGAGCTTCCCGAAGCTTGGCCTCACCCCTCTGTACTCGTTTAAGCTCGATACTGAACGAGGACTGGATGTAGGGCTGTTATCCGGCAGTGGAGGCCCGAACCAGGATAAAAACACCTACGTCAGCATTCGACATCATCACACACACACGCACAGCATGCACACACCACACAACAGATCCTTCCCTCGGTAGTGCCCGACCAGCACACGGGCTTCCGTTGAGGGGACAGGGCCACTCTCAGGTCCCGCACACCCCTTCCTTGCATATCGGCCTGTGGAGGCTCGCCTCCCAGTCGCCGACAGCTGGTGTCCACCGTGGGGCCCGATTGTGGTCTTCTCCCCAAGATCGAGTCGACGATGACCTTGTTGTCATACGATGACGACGAAGGCTTGGACCTCAACTTCGACGACTGCGACGATCTCGATGACGTCGATGAGTCGTACGAGTGGTGGCAAGCTAGTGTCCTCGCCGAGACCTAGGCCGACGAGATGGAGGTAGAGGCACCGTCTACCTCGGGAGTACCTATTCGCCCCCCAGCATTGCCCGGCCAGGACGTCGCCTCACCGACTCACGTCAGCGAGACTCTCATGGAGGGACTGGAAGCACCTCCGCCGATGCCACAGCCGGACGGCCCATGCATGTTTGTGGTCCCGTCCGAAGAGGAGAACCGGTCCTGCGCGCGCAACTGGCGCTCCGGCCAGTTAAGGCCGGCAGCAGACCAAAGCGCACCCATGGCAGTCGAGGGTGCCGACGGCACCGCCTCTATGGGTGACATTGGCATATCCCCTTCGTGAGAGCCTGCCTCACGCCACGTCTTCGCGGTGTCGGGTGAAAGGACTCCGCACCAGACGCACGCTGACCTAGGCGAGCAGCACCGCCAGCGCGAGACCGTACGAAGTCTCTTCGCTGGGTCCGTCGGGCGGACCTTGGCGAATATCCGCCATAGGCCCACCGGCTCAACGCCTGCCACTCACGCCGCGTGCGCGTCCTCGCCCACCACTACTGTCACCAACCCTGTTCTGCGTAGCTAACAACGGGTTCGGGCGATTGCCCAGGTCATGCGTGACCTGGAGAAAGATCTAGGCGCCACGGTCGCGGACGGTCTGGAGGAGCTCGCCGGCGACCTTGGCGAGCACCTCCAAGCGCATTCGCGCACTGGTGGCACCTCAAGACGGCGCGGCCAGACTATTCGGTCGTGCCAACAGGCGTCTACGTCCACGGCGGATGGCGCTCCTCAGCGCACGCCAGGCAGAGTCTTTTCCCGCCTTGGACCGCTTCCGGGTGGAAGGCCCCCCGTTGGCAACAATAGGGCTGCCCCAGGGTGTTCGGCCTTCTCCCGAGCTCTGCGTGAGGCTCCTTGGCCTCGGAAGTTCAAACCTGGGAACATCGAGAAGTTCGACGGGAGCAAGAATCCCGATGAGTACCTCGCCGTGTATACTACCACCATTTTGGTCGACGGCGGTAATGAGGCCGTTATGGTCAACTACTTCTCTACCATCCTAGAGGGAATGGCCCAGACCTGGCTCTTCAACCAATGTTGAGGTTCCATACGCAGCTGGGAACAGCTGTAGAAAGCACTCTAGACAAACTTCTAGGGCTGCTACGCGCGCCCTAGAAAGCTCCAGGACCTCAAGCTTGTGGTCCAGAAGACGGAGAAGGGCATGCAGGACTATGTTCACAGGTTCGTCCAGGTGCGAAACACCATTCTGTCGATCTCCGACGAGGCCATCGTCGAGGCCTTCAAGGAGGGGTATGGAATACCCACTTCACCGAGGATCTTGAGCTCCCCCCGGTCCACACCGCGACTGATCTATTTTGTACCGTGGAGGGATACATCCATGCCTCCGAGGCGGTGGAACGCAAGAGAGGGAGAGCTGAGGAGAAGGTGGCAGCCCGGGCTGGAGCAAACTCCAAAAAGGGCGACGCCGAGAAGAAGGAGAAGAAGAAGGAGCCCGCTGCCCCGAACTACGTTGTGGCAGTGGAGCCCGAGAGGCCCGCTCCACCCGAGCGACCGCCTCCCCGGCCAGCTCGTCCCCAGAGGTGGCGGAAATGGGCAAGACGCAGGCCAAGGCGGGCGAAGCTCGGCCCGCCCCGACCGCCCGGGCGAACCTCAACAACCACTATCGCCTTCTCCATCAAGATTACGCCCACGACCTCGCATAATCGCGGGGGACGGGCAACGTGGTCAGAGGATTTCTACGCCCGACGTGGCCCCATGCCCGAGCTCCCGGACAATAAGATGCCAGTTGACCGGGCGCCCGCGGGCGACAACGGTGATGCCTTCTAGGAGGCTCGCGGGCACATTGCCGTGATTTTCGGCGACGCATCCGACTACGGCTCACGCTGCAAGCTTAAGGCCACCGCCCGAGAGGTTTACCACCTCGAAAGGGGTAAGTCCGGGGACACACCCATGTGGTGGTCCGGCCAGCCCATTACTTTCTTTGGGGATGACTATCGTCACAGAATGATGAGGCCCCAGCGTCTGCCGCTGCTGCTCTGGCCTACCATCAACAACACGCAAGTTGATCGCGTACTGGTGGATGGCGGAAGCTCCCTAGACATCATCACAGCCCAGGTCCTGAAGCAGATGCAGGTCCAGCGATCCAAGCTCAAGGACACAGCCATTCCCTTCCATGGCATTGTCCCGGGGTCGTTCCTGCAACCAATCGGGCAGATCGTTCTGCCCGTAACATTCAGGGCCCTCCAGAATTTTTGTACAAAGTACATCACCTTCGAGGTGGTGGACTCCGGGCTGCCCTATAATGCTATCTTGGGTCGCCCCGCCTTATCAAAGTTCATGGTGGCTACTCATCATGGATACCACTGTTTTAAGATGCCGGCCCCTCGTGGGGTCATCACGATCATGGGCAGTCACAAGGCCGCAATGGCTTGTGGTGAAAGCGCCCTAACAATGGTCGGACAGCTCGCCGAGCGTGGCCCGGCCAAGGGCGGGCGGCCGCCGACCCACCCTAAGGTGGCCCTGCAGCCGCAGGAGCCCACTAAAGTGGTCCTCCTCTCCGAGGACGACCCTGCTAAAGTCGTCCACATGGAGGCCAACCTCGAGTCCAAATAGGAACTCGAGCTTATTACCTTCCTCCGAGCTAATGCAGACGTGTTCGCGTGGGAACCGTCCGACATGCCTGGAGTCCCAAGAGAGGTAATCGAGCATAGGCTAGCTGTTCATTTTGATAAGAAGCCTGTTAGGCAGGCCTTACGATGCTTTCCCGAGTGGAAAGCCGACATCATACAGGAGCAGCTCGACAAGCTCCTCCAGGCCGGCTTCATCCGAGAAGTCGAGTACTCCGACTGGCTCGCTAACCCAGTCGTCGTTAAGAAAAAGGGTGGAAAATAGCGAATGAGCGTCGACCATCGTGACCTTAACGTCGCCTTCCCCAAAGATAATTTTCCCCTGTCGCGTATAGACCAGTTGGTCGACGCAACGGCGGACTCGGCACTCATGAGCTTCCTGGACGCCTATTTGGGCTACCACCAGATCGCGCTGGCCAGGGAAGACGAAGAGAAGACAGCCTTCATGACATCTTTTGGTACCTTCTGCTACACAACCATGTCGTTCGGTCTGAAGAACACGGTAGCCACGTTCCAGCGGTTAATGCAGAAGACAGTCCCCGATCAGATAGGGAGCAATGTAGAGGTTTACGTAGATGACATTGTTGTAAAGAGCAAGGTCCCGTGGGATCATGTAACCGACCTTCAAAAAACATTCGCTAATCTCAGGAGACATCAAGTCAAGTTGAATCCTGAAAAGTGTGTTTTCGGTGTCTGGTCTGGGATGTTGCTCAGCTATGTGATAAGAAAGACGAAAATAGGGGCTAACCCCAAAAAATTGAAGCCATCGAGAATATGAGGTCGCTGGCCTACACCAAAGAGGTACAAGCCCTAACCGGGCGGATGGCGGCTCTCAGCAGATTTATATCTCGCCTCGACGAGCGCAGTGCACCTTTCTGCAAGATCCTGCGCAAGCACGATGGTTTCGAGTGGTCAGCGGAGGCCGAAGCAGCTTTCAGCGAGCTAAAGCGTTAACTGTCCACGCCACTTGTCTTAGCCACGCCAAAGCTCGGGGAAGCCCTACTCCTCTACTTGGCGGTTGCCCCATAGGCTGTGAGTGCTGTACTAGCAGTCGAACGCGAGGGCAAACAACAACCCACCTACTACGTAAGCGAGGTATTACACGGACCTAAGGAGCGGTATCCTGAGGTCCGAAAACTTCTGTATGCCTTGCTTATGGCCTCACAAAAGTTGTGCCGCTATTTTCAAGCCCATCCAGCCATGGTCCCAACAAGTTTCCTGCTAAGGGTTATCATTAGAAATCTCGACGCCAATGGACGGGTCGCTAGGTGGGCTGTCGAGCTTGGTGAGTTCAACATCAAGTTCGTTCCACGCACGGTGATCAAGTCTCAAGTCGTGACTGACTTCCTGGCCGAATGGACCGGGCCTACCGATCCTCCCGAAAGCCCGCTCGAGCCTTTAAGCCAAGAAACGCACTGGACCATGTTCTTCGATAGGTCGCGTCAATTCGAGCGATCAGGTTACGGGTTTGTTCTCGTCTCCCCTCAAGGAGAGCAGATTCAGCACATAGTATAGCTTCATTTTCCCGTAACAAACAATGCTGCGGAGTACGAAGGCCTCCTAGCCGGCCTACGAGCATGCACTGCGCTCGGCATAAAACGACTGACAGCGAAAGGGGATTCTCAATTAGTCGTCTGTCAGGTAAACAAGGAGTTTCAATGTTGTGATGACTCAATGGCGCGATACCTGACAGAAGTGAGAAAGCTGGAGAAACACTACATGAACTTCGAAGTGTGCTACGTTCCCAGACTGGCTAATATCTTGGCCAACAAACTCGCGAAGCTTGGCTCCTCACAAGAAACCGTCCCGGTGGGGTGCTCGTGCAGCATCTAATAAAGCCCTCCATTCCCTCCAGAGAGGAGGCCCCTGTCGACGATTTGTGTCGGCAATATATTTTATAGGGCTATGCAAAAGATCACAACTACGATGGTAGCACAAGGAGCCGAATTTATACAGGTTCGGGCCCTCGGGACGAGGTAATACCCTACTCCTGTGCTCGTGGATTGTATTATGGTTAATCTCAAAGATGTTGAGATGTGTATGACGATGATGCTGGTGATGATGAACTAGGGGCCCCTGACCCCCTTTATATAGTGCAAAGGGCCGAGTTACAGATAGAATCCCTAATCCGTACATGGAAGATACAGATATAACCGAGTTGGTTACGCCTACATCTATGTATTCGAATAGGAAACGAGTTTGTTTCCTTGTAGAGCACGTCAGGCCGCGCCAGCCTTTAAGCCCGTCTTCTGGAAGATCCAATTCACTCGGCCCAAAGAGGTGGCGCGTTCAATAGTACTTCTCCAGATACCCGGGACCCATGTTATCCACAGTAGCCCCCGAGTGCTTCGTGACAGGGTTGTCTTGATTCGGGGTTCCGCTTGCAGCCCTTTAGATGTAACCCGAGTGACGTCACTCTTCATTTGGTTGATGAAGTTCCGCTCGCCCGGTAACCTGCCGATCAAACAACACAGTTGTAAAGGACTCGAGAAAATTCTCAAGTCTTAAAAGATGTCTGATACCCAGCCCGACTGGTCGGTATGCCGGCTATTGGCCCCACGGAGAGGCATATCAGAAAGGTGGATGTTGCCGAGTGATCAGTGTCTCCCGGTGTTATCCTCCCTGTTACAAATTATGGCATTCGAGTCTGACTGGCAGAGCTCGACATTCGGTCTAGCATGGGACATGTCACAACTTGCGTAGGATATTCAGGCACCCTGACCCGACTAGTGCGAAGTCAAGCTAGTGATTTCCAGAGGAATACGTCCGCCTCCAAGTTGAGATCCTCCAAGTGGTGTTCGTCTCGGTGACAAAAGATCCGGAGATGTGCCACTTAAACCCATCTTGAAAAGGTAACCTCTGATGCCTACTCT
This sequence comes from Olyra latifolia, assembly GCA_036346145.1. Taxonomy (NCBI): domain Eukaryota; kingdom Viridiplantae; phylum Streptophyta; class Magnoliopsida; order Poales; family Poaceae; genus Olyra; species Olyra latifolia. Next base: position 40,219,635 of record CM070533.1, on the reverse strand, counting down.
GACTGAGGCCAGATCGACTTTTGCCCCCTAGGGACACGCCAAAGGCTACACCAATCATTCGGGAAGCACCCAATCCTTGAAAGATCAAGGATTAGCCCATGGCCCATCCAGGGGTGCACCCTTTTGCCCAACTAGGTTTGACCCAAACAACACCGGTACCCAAACAAAGTCGTGCACAGTTTACGGCCCACATAGAGCATGTTCTCTGGGACCTATGTCCGGGTCCGACCCTCAAAGTATTGATTTTAGGGCTTCATTCTTTCCCGCCCAGCACGAGAATGAAACGTCGCCCATTTCCTTAAATGAGAGCGCGTCGTGCTCTCATCGCCATGGGGCATCTCCAGCGCCTCCTGCTGGAACGCCAAACGTTGCTTTGAATGCTGCACCATGTTCCCAGAGTCTTTCGCACCCAATCTCGGGAACAATTCTCATCGGGGTTGCTTCCCAATGCCATTACTCTCCGAAATCGATTCGTCTTCCCGATCTTGGCTATAAAAAGAGGCCGGTGCGGCGACCGCTTCTCACCCGAACCCCTCCATCTCCACCTGTTCTCCACCTGTTCTCATGGCTAATGAAGAGTTGGCGGAGCTCTGGGCGCAGTTCGACCTCGCGCTTGCCGAGGTCGCCGAAGAAGAGCCCCGTGCCCGCGACGCCGCCTCCGTCGAGGTTCTGATCGAGGTCACCCCGGTGCTTGCCGAGGTGGCTGATGAGATCATCGAGGCGCTGGCCCATGCCCGCGCCATGCCGCCGCGACCCTGTCGGCTAATCGGCGTCGCCCCGGCCCTCGCCGAGGTGGCCGATGTGATCATCGGGGCACAGGCCCGCGCTCGCCGCCATCCCCTATAACTGGCTTACAAACCATTATGAATTTTAATAAAGTTATTTATTTTGCCACCTCTCTCTTCTCTCTCTTTTTTTTATCTTAGCGCAAGCTAATCGACTTTCCACGATTTGAGTTATGCGTTTCGCCCAAGCGAGTTAGGTCCCTTTTACTAAGCACTCTGCCCAGCGCATCAAGTTCCTTAGCGTTAGGAGTTGGCGCGGAGCTCTATCTCCAATAACGCGATCGGAAAGTATGAGTGTTGCTAGGAAACAAGAGTTTCGTTACTCGGGACGACTAACGCTTAGGCTCGTCATAGACTTGAAAAGAAAAAAGGTCGATTAGGTGTCAAATAAATGCAGTTGTAGAGACTGCCCCTAATCAGGTATAACCCCCAACTTACAAACCAGTCGGAATCTAACCAATGAGTAAGTCAATCTCAATAAAAAGAGAAAGGGTGCGCGGCTGCGCACCTAATTAGGTGTAGCCCCCGACTTACTGGCTAGTCGGAATCTGACTAGGGAGCAAGCCAAGTTACTTTCAATAAAAGATTAGGTGCGCGATTGCGCACCTAATTAGGTGTAGCCATCGACTTACTACTTAATTAACATACAAATAAGTAGCAAGTCAGAAACTGAATTGCGTAAGCGTAAAAGACAATGTGAGCGAAAAACTTATCTTTATTTAATTGTAAACATGTGTTACAATAGTCGTCAGGTATAGAACCGACGTAGTTGCTCGATGTTCCATGAGTTGTCCAGGAGGGCGCCGTCTTCTCGCCTCAGTCGGTAAGCCCCCGGGCGTGTCACTGAGTCGACGATGTACAGACTTTCCCAACAGGAGAAAGTTTGTGGTCGCCGATTGATTGACTCGGCGACCAAATCTCCAATCGAGAAGGCACGATCCCGCACATTGCGATCGTGATAGCGACGCAAACCCTGGAGGTACTTGGCCGACCGAATTGTAGTAACGTCCCGAGCTTCCTCCAGTCGGTCGAGATCGTCAATCTGATTGGCGTCTGACTCGTTCTCATTAAACCTCTAAACTCGGGGCGACCCGAACTGTAGTTCTGTTGGAAGGACCGCCTCAGACCTATACACGAGGAGAAAGGGAGACTGCCCCGTAGCTCGGCTGGGGCTTGTACGAAGCCCCAGAGTATGGCAGACAATTCCTTCGTTCATTTTGCCGCATATGGTTTGAGCCGATCAAAGATGCGTGCCTTGACACCTTGTAGAATCATACCGTTTGCGCGCTCGACCTGCCGTTACTTCGTGGGTGTGCCACTGAAGCAATGCAAATCTTTATGCCCACATCTTCGCACCAGCTTTGAAACTCGTCACTTCTGAATTGAGAGCCGTTGTCCGTAATGATCCGAGATGGTACGCCAAACCGGCCGATGATCTCCTGGAAGAACTCGGTGGCTTTGGCCCCCGTAATCTTGGTCATAGGCTTGGCTTCAATCCATTTGGTGAACTTGTCAATAGCGACGAAGATGTGTTCGAAACCACCTGGGGCTTTCTTGAAGGGTCCGAGAATGTCGAGCCCCCGACGAAAGAAACGCCAGTGATGGGATCGCTCAAGTTTCGAGCCAAAGACATGGATCTCGCGGCGAAGAACCGAAAACCTCGCGACTTATGCGGACGATCTCCTAAATCCTTGTCGGAAGGTTTTTCCGACCAACGTAGCTGATGCAGCGTGATGGCTGCACATGCCCGAGTGAATTCCCGCAACAGGATGCGTCCTTCATACTCGGGTATGCACTTTTGGAGTATGCCAGAGATGCTTCGACGGTACAGAATCCCTTCGTGCACCACATATGTGCGACTCCGACGTTGGATTTGCTCGGCAGCCCCCGGTCGTCGGGAAGCTTTTCTTCCTGCAGATACTCCAAGTATGGCCGCGTCCAATCCAGGTCGAGGGCAAGCACCTCCAACTCGGGTGTTGCTCGTTTGGTTGGGGTAGTTGCTCCTGTGGTGTGATGGAGGGGGCATGAAGCTCTTGGACGAAGATCCCAGCCGGGACTGGCTCCCAACTAGAGCCCATGTTTCGCGAGCTCGTCTGCCGTCTTGTTGTCTCGTCGCAGAATATGTATGAGCTCCAACCCATCGAACTTGTCTTCCAACTTCCTAATCTCCTGACAGTAGGCGGTCATGTTGTCGTTGACACAAGTCCAATCCTTCTGTACTTAGCTCACCACAAGCCGAATTTCATGAACCACCAATCACGGATGCCGAGCGATATGGCAATACGGAGGTCAGGATGAGCGCCAGACTCGGCTGCGTTGTTTGAAGCTGAAAATGAATCTGGAGGACATACTTGAGTCGTTCGCCTCCAGGTGATATAAGAACGATGCCAGCCCCCGCGCCCTGCCGTCGAAGAGAACTGTCGAAGTACATGTTTCAGTACTCGGCCTCTTCGGCGGTTGGGGAGTTCAGATCTCCGCCCACTCGGCAACAAAATCAGCGAGTGTTTGTGACTTGATGAGATCTGCGTGGCTTGAACGAGAGCTCGAAGCCCCGAGTTCCACCGACCATTTTGCGATCCTCCCGGTGGCTCGATTATGGAGAATTTCTCCAATAGGGAAAGAGGTGACCAAATAAATTGATGTTCTAAAAGTAGTGCTTGATTTTCGAGAGACGATCAGACTGCATACTGAAGCTTCAAGACTCATGATAGCGTACCTTGGACTCGCCCAATACTTCGCTGACGAAGTAGACCGGGCGTTGAGCCATGTATACGCGTCCTTGTTCTTCCCGTTCTACTACCACCACAGCATTCACCACATAAGTGGTGGCTGCAATGTATAGCAGAAGCGGTTCCTGTAGCATGGGAGATGCCAAGACAGGTAGCGAGGTGAGGAATGATTTGAGATTCTGAAAAGCCTTCTGTGCCTCGGGTATCCAGACGAACTTGTCGTGTTGCTTCTTCAATAGCTTGAAGAAGGACGAGCCACGCTCGCCGAGTCGCGAGATGAATCAGCCGAGTGCAACCATGCACCCATTAAGACGCTGGACGTCCTTTTGGCACGTTGGGGGTGCCATTTCTATGATGGCCTTGATCTTTTCCGGGTTAGTTTCAATTCCGCGGTGGGACACCATGAACCCGAGAAGCCTTCCCGAAGGGACCCCGAAGACGCACTTCTCCGGGTTCAACTTCATGTTGTATGCCGACAGGCTCTCGAATGTCTCCGATAGGTCAGCGACCAAGTCAGAGGTTACCCGAGACTTGATGACGATGTCATCAATGTACGCCTCCACGTTGCACCCGAGCTGGTTATGGAAGCATCGCTGAATGCAACGTTGGTACGTTGCTCCGGCGTTCTTCAATCCGAAGGGCATTGTGACGTAGCAGAAAGCTCCGAACGGAGTGATGAACGAAGTCTTGACGCAATCTTCTTCTTTTAAGGTTATCTGATGATAGCCTGAGTAGGCATCCAGAAAGCTCAAGAGCTTGCAACCGGCGGTGGAATCAACCACCTGGTCGATGCGAGGAAGTCCGAACGGATCCTTGGGACATGCTTTATTTAGGTCGGTGTAGTCGACACATATGCGCCAAGTTCCATTCTTCTTTTGTACAAGCACCAGATTTGCCAATCAATCGGGGTGGAGCACCTCCCTTATAAAGCCGGTGGCTAAAAGTTTGGTGATCTCCGTCTTGATGGCTTCCTTCCGATCTTACGCGAATCGGCACAGCCGTTGCTTGACCGGCCTGGCCTTGTCGTGTACACTCAAGGAGTGCTCGATCACCTCCCTCGGGACGCCTGGCATATCTGATGGTTTCCAGGCGAAGATGCCCCGATTCTCTTAGAAGAAGGTGACGAGCGCGTCTTCCTATTTCAGATCGAGCCCTGTCCCAATCAGAGCCGTTTTGGTTGAATCGGACGGGTCGAGCGAAATACGCTTGACATCTTCGTCAGGCCTGATGCCTGATTTAGATGGTTTCTTGTTCGGTAGATCACCCTCGTCGCGAAGAGTGGTGGCCGCCTGCCGAATCTTGTCCCAAACTGGGCGAAGTCGTAGTTTTCCCTATCGAGGAGATGGGAAAACTTGACGTCTCCACGGATCGTGATTACGCCCCGCGGACCTGGCATCTTCATAACCAGATAGGCGTAGCGTGGGACGTCCATGAGTTTTGCTAGGCCCGGCCTTCCCAAGATTGCGTGATACGCAGTCTCGAAATCGGCTACCTCAAATCTGAGGTTCTCCGTCCGGTAATTCTCGCGAGTGCCAAAAGTGACCGGGAGAGTGATTTTCCCGATCGGCACTAATGATGTTCCCGGGATTATGCCATGAAACGGCGCATCTGTCTTTCTCGAGCACCGCCCTGGGATTCGTGATTCGCCCAAAGTCTTGGCGAAAAGGATGTTTAATCCGCCCCGCCGCCGATCAGACTCCAGACACGGACGCCCCATACCACAGGATCCAGGATGAGTGGATATCTTCCAGGGTAAGGGACGTGGTCCGGGTGATCTGAGCAATCGAATTTAATCGGAACTTCAGACCACCGAAGATACTCAGGGGTCACCGGAAAAGCTGCATTGATTTCCCGAGTGGTAAGCTTTTGCTTACGCTTGGACTCATATGCATCCGATCCCCCGAATATGTAGTTGAGCTCTCGCTCGGTTTCTTGGTAAGCGTCACCCTGAGGAGGGTCATGCTTGTCATCTTGTTTGGCATTCGGAGCGTCCTTACTGTGCTCCTCAGCGAACTTCTTCAAGATGTTGCAGATTTTGGCCGCGTGCTTTCCATTTGGGTGGAAAGGACAAGGCGCCTCCATAACCTTGTTGTAGTCGTTGGACCGTGGCGGCTTCTGCCGACCGTGATCCGCGACTGCCACCAGCTCTTCACCCTTGCGTTTTTTATCCTTCTTGGAGGACGATTCTGGCTTGTCCTTCTTGCCTTCGTGCTTGCTTGGGTGGTCCTCTTGACGCTTAGTGAGGGCATCCGAGGCGGTAGCATATCGATCCGCCAAGACGAACATCTCCATGACGGTAGTTGGGGGCTTCCGGGGCATCTTCTTAATTAGATCGGGGTCGCGAACTCCCTTCTGGAAGGCTGCGACGACGACCGCCTCTGAGATCTCCCGGATTGTGTTTTTCTTCTTGGTGAAACACCGAATGAAATCCCTTAGCAACTCATCTTTTTTCCGATGAATCTGATAAAGGTCCCACTGGGTTCCAGGCTTCTCGTAAGTACCCTGGAAATTAGCGACAAATTGGTCGCAAAGCTCTCCCAAGAAATGATTGAGTTCTCTGGAAGGCCTGCAAGCCAATTCTGAGCCGGAGGGGTTAACATGACGGGCAAATAGTTTGCCATCACGTCGTATCCTCCACCCGCGGCCTTAATTGCCAAAGAGTAGATCTACAACCAAGCCTCGGGGTCCTGCTCTCCATCAAATTTCACAATCCCTTAGTTGAACCCTTCGCCGCTTTATTCGACGGAGTCGGGGTGTGAATGCCTTGATCCCGTCAATTAATCCTTCCCCGGGGGGAGGAGATTGGCGGGAGAGATTCCGACGCTGAGAAGTACGGCGCCGATCCTCGTCTCGCTCCCTCCGCCAGGCTTCGATGTCATGGCGAAGGTCGCGACTTATACTTCGGCGGGCATCTTGCCCGCGACTTCGCGTGTGCCGACTGCACCGAGTACTACTCGTGGCAGTCTGGCTCCTGGCCGAGTTGGTCTGCTGATCCTGAGTGTCTTGGACAGCCGCTGCCATCACCATGGCCTTGATTTGTTCCATGATCGGCGTTGCGGGGCTGTTCTCTCCAAGCAAAGGACCAACATTATCCAGGAGGGTCTTACATGCGAGGATGTTTTGCTGTGGCGTACGATAGACCGAGTGATCTCCCATGCGGACTTGAAACAGCTCCTCCTGGACTTCCCGTACACGACCGCGTAATTGGTCGCGCAGGTCTTCTCCACCTCCGCGGATTTGTTCGGCTCCTACCTCCCCCATGGGACGTCGAGCCGATCCGAAGGCTTGCCCATCCAGCACGTAGATGCCGCGAAAGTCGAGGAACCCATTGACGCTCTCCTCCGACTCGGATTCCGAGAAGGAGATGCTCAACAGATCCCGATTCGTCCGCTCGTCGATGAGAGTGATTATAACCCCCACTTCTCGTGCTGGATCTTTTATCAGAAGAGAGTCCGACTGAGATTCGGCAGATCTGATCTGCTGAAAGCTTGCAGCCGAATTGACCAGTCCGAGTGGTATGTCCACTCGGGGAATTGGTCTGGTTAGAGTCGTTACTGAGCCCAGACTCAGAAGACTCGTCCCAGTATGTGCATGCCGTGTTCCGCTCCTTGGCCCAGATTGGAAAAGCTGGCGTGTTATCCGAAGAAAAATAGCGGCCAAATTTCTTAACCCAAACGGGGCGAACCACAATTGAGAAATTGTGATTCCTGACTGGATCTGAGAGTGATCCAGATCAGGAATAAAATCGCCACTTGGTTCTTTATCAGCATAAGGAGCTGGTAAAGAAAGAAGTTGTAGATCCTGACCAAAACCGAAAGAAAGTCCAGTGGTAGGCCACCGAATTGTCATCATCGATTGATCTCTTTCGATCGAATCCAGGAGAGATCCCGGCGATGAGGCTCGCCGAGTCGCAGACCACCTCCCGTGACGCGTGGACCGAACGAAGTTCGGTTCCCACAACCGTAGTTCCCCGAAGTCACCGGCGATGAAGCCGAGATCTCCGAAGATGAAGCCTTGGCCAGGGGCGTAGGTGAAGACGAATCCGCCAATTGAAGCCATCGAAGCCGATGTAGTTGATCGTGACGCTGGCCCCTACCTGGCGCACCAACTGTCAACGATTTGTGTCGACAATATATTTTATAGGCCTATACGAAAGATCACAACTACGATGATTGCACAGGGAGCCGAATTTATACAGGTTCGGGCCCTCGGGCGAGGTAATACCCTAATCCTGTGCTCGTGGATTGTATTATGGTGGATCTCAAAGATGTTGAGATGTGTATGACGATGATGCTGATGATGATGAAATAGGGGCCCCTGACCCCCTTTATATAGTGCAAAGGGCCGGGTTACAGATAGAATCCCTAATCCGTATATGGAAGATACAGATATAACCGAGTTGGTTACGCCTATATCTATGTATTCGAATAGGAAACGAGTTTGTTTCCTTGTAGAGCACGCCAGCCGCTTCCAATTTCTAAGCCCGCTCTTCGAAGATCCAATTCACTCGGCCCAAAGAGGTGGCGCGTCCAATAGTACTTCTCCGGATACCCAGGGCCCATGTTATTCACAGCCCCCGAGAAGACGTTTGTCTCGACCAAAACGACCGGTACCATTTCGTTCCAAGAGCAGCGTGACACCTGGATGACGCTATTCGTCCAGTTCTTGGCGCATGAGACACTGCCACAGGACACAGCTGAAAAATCTTGGCTCCAAAGAAAAGCTCGACCTTACCGATTACTCGAGGGCTTGCTGTACCAAAGGGGTTCTAATGGCGTACTTTGCAAGTGCGTGACCCAGGAGAAAAACAAATTTCTCCTCCAAGACATCCACGACGGGATCTACGGGGCGCACGCCTCTTTCAGAACCCTAGTGGGCAAAGCCTTCCGCATGGGGTATTACTGGCCCACGGCGCTGACTGACGCAAGGGAACTAGTGAAACGTTGTCCGGCTTGCCAGTACCATGCCCGGATGTCCCACCAACCAGCGTATGAGCTACAAACCATCCTGCTGACCTAGCCATTTTCAACGTGGGGATTGGATATACTTGGCCCTTTCCCCAAAGGCCTAAAGGGGTGCACGCACCTATTGTCGCCATCGACACTTTCACTAAGTGGATCGAGACCGAACCAGTGTCGAGCATATCAGCCCAAACGACCAAAAGGTTCTTTAGGAACAACATAGTGGTAAGGCTCAGCGTCCCGAGTAAGCTAATCGCTGATAATGGGATACAGTTAATAAGCGAGCTATTTCAGGACTACTGCGAAGAGCTCGGCATGAAGGTCGCCCTGACCTCGGTGGCTCATCCGCAGAGCAATGACGCGGCCAAACGTGCGAACGGGCAAATCATGCAAGGCGTCAAGCGACGAGTCTATGACGCTCTCGTCGAGCAACGCCAGATTTGGGTAGAGGAACTACCCTCGGTGCTATGGGCAGCCCGGACGACCTCTAATCGAGCTACTGGGGAAACTCCCTTCCGGCTCATATACGGCTCGGAGGCGGTACTACCCGCTAAGTTAAGACTTGGTTTGATTCGTGTTAATTTTGCAGGTCAGATCGACAACGATGAGGAGAGACTATTGGATCTCGACCTATCCGAGTCCCGCCGCGAGCAAGCACTACTGCGAGCAGCAGTATACCAGCAGTCCCTACGACGGCATGCAGCGAAAGAGGTACAGACCCGAACCTTGCAAGTTGGCGACCTGGTTCTAAGATGGGTTCAGAACCTAGCCCATACCAACAAACTCACCCCGAGGTGGGAAGGTACATAAACGGTCGTATCAGCCGCATGCCCGGGGGCAGTAAGACTGGCTATACCGGACCGAAGAGTTTTCAATAGTTCCTAGAACATCGCTCAACTCCAGAGATTCTACGCCTGAGCTAAGGTCGTAAGTTTTCTTTTTTACCCTTTCCCTTTTTGTCTCTTCAAAAAAAGATAGGCAGCCCTTAACAAGCCCTACGAACCTAATATATAATCAAGCTTAGGAGAATGCTCGGGCTATCTCAGCTAGTGCTAGGAATTGGGCCGTGCCGGGCCGGCCCGGCACAGGCCCGTCGTGCCTCGGGCCGAACCAAAATGGGCCGGCACGGCCCGACCAACACTTCGGGCCGGGCCAGCCCGAGCACGGCCCAAACAACAAAATAGAAGGAAAAAAATATTTTTATAAATTTATATGTTGTTCAAATGAAAAAGTTGTCAACACAAAAAAGATTCATCTCGCAATTTGCTACAACTTTTGTGTTCAATGAAAATTCATCCGAGTAATGAAAGACCTCGAAAAATAGGAATTACCAGGTAAGGTACCGCCGGCCCTACAGCAGGCAGCACACAAAATATTTTTTTTATAAATTCATAATTTGCTCAAATTAAAAAGTTGTCAACACAAAAAAGATGTATCTCGAAATTCTCTACAACTTTCATGTTGAACTGAAATTCATACAAGCAACGGAACACCTTGAAAATAATTATTTACTGATCGTGCCTCGATTCGGGCCGGGCTGGCCCGAGCACGGCCCAAAAAGTCGGGCCGCGCCATTCGGGTCGGGCCGGCCCGGCCCATACCACGTTCGTGCCATGCTGTGCTTTGGGCCTGAAAAATCGGGTCGTGCCTGTGCCGGCCCGGACGGCCCGGCCCAAACTCCTAGCACTAATCTCAGCACACATCGGCAGGTTAACGGCTATGCAAAAGTTACACCCCCGAGATTCTCTTGCACACGGGTAAGCCGATATTCATCGCACCACGCAAGACCCCGCGCGTGCAAACGCTTTGTAGCCCTATACCATAAGCCCGCATAAAACTGATGAAGCCCGGGATAACTCAAGAGTTCTAAGACTCCGCGTCTTGCAGAAGAACAAAGTAGGGGCCATGAGCTCCGTTCTAAGGTCGCGTTCTCTAAACCACGACTGACCCTCTAGCTATCCAGAGGCTCGGCCGTGGCTCGGGGGCTAGGATCGATTTTTTCAAAAAAATTGATCTTCTCTATACCACGACCGACCCTCTGACGATCCAGAGGCTCGGCCGTGACTCGAGGGCTAAGGTCGATTTTTTAAAAAAATTGACCTTCTCTAAACCACGCCCGACCCTCTGGCTACCTAGAGGCTCGGCCGTGGCTCGGGGGATAGGGTCGATTTTTTTTTAAAAAAAATGATTTTCTCTAAACCACGACCGACCCTCTGGTTATCCATAGGATGATTTTCAGCCTTCAAAAAGATAGTTCCAAAATTATTTTTTGACTTTCCCGGCTTCAACCCTAGGCTTTCTAAGACTCCAAAACAACTCTCTAGACTCTCTCAAAGGTAAACAAATAAGTTGTGCTTAAGAAAGAAAAGATCGAGAAAGTTTTCAACTTTGAACCTCTCTTAATAGTCGGTAAAAAATTAGAAAACACCACACCTATCTACAGGTGGATAAAATGTCTCCCATCCACCTCTAAACAAGTCCTTAGTCTTCCATCTTGATGTTCTGACATCCTTTAGGGCTTAAAGGGTCCATGAAAGCCAAGATTTCGCAATTAAGCATTCTCCTGAAAAATTATCATCAGAGAGATCCAAAAATCAGTTATCATCAACATCAAAATCACATAATGCCATGGGCTTACAATCGTCCCCTTTTTGGTGATTGATGACAACACCTGTCTAAAGATAAAAAACATCTAACAACAAACTCATCTAGGGGGTTAGCACAAAAGTAACATATGATATACAAGAAAATAAACTCCCCCTAGACACATACATGCTCAAGGTGCATATGACAAACAACACACAACCAAAAGATAAGCAATTCAGTTCAAAACACAACCACAGAGTAAAGCACAAAGCACAATCTAGTTCCAAACTAGTTCTAAATCATAAAGTAATCAAGTCACAAGAACCACAAAGTACCGACATGTCAAGCACAACCACAAAGTATCAAGACACAGTATCTAGTAGCAATAATAGTAGAATCCTAAGCCTCACATATCTCTCTTCCCCTTTGGCATCAAGCGCCAAAAGAGAAACTTAATCTTCATGCACCGGCAAGAGAAAGGAATAAGATCACTTCCTTGAAGCACGACGACGGAAGTATGTGACCAAATTCTGCCGGAGAGACTTCTTGGGCTTGGATGTAGATGAAGTAGGTGGATCATCAGAAGGTGCATCAATAGGTTCAACTGAAGATGGATCTGAAGTCCTAACATCCGAAGAATCCTGAGCCAGAAATGCATCAGGTGGCATTGTGGCATACACATCTAACTGTGAGGGATAGACACCAGGGTCCAAAGAGACATTAAATAGCTGATCACCCAGATACTGCACGGACCTATAAAGATCATCAATTCTCTCATTACTATACCTCTACTGTGTCTCAATCTGCCCAATCCTTCCCTCCATGGAATTCTGCCATGACACTTGTTGATCATGCCACCCAACATACATGGAATGTCTGGCATTCTGCTCATTGTGCCAGTCCATGTACATATCGTGCCTAGCATTCTCTTCATTGTGCCAATCAACATACATTTGATGTCGAGCATCTTGTTGGGCAAAGAAGTTTGCAAATTGATCAAGATAAGTAGGTGACGGAGCTACCTGAGGCTGGACAGGAATATCCTGTGGCTCCCCCTGAATCTCGGCTTCTTCTTCCTCAGCTAGTTGTCCTGCCTGCTGTCCTTGTTGTGCTCTTGTTCTCTTGTCATCTTCTTTAATTGCCATGAGAAACTCTGGCACCTTTTCAATCAACATATTTTTTAAAGTCATCTTCAGTTTTAGCAGGTAATGACATATAAGATGACCAAAAGGAAGCTTTCTTTTCACATCCCTCTTGATAGCTTCCTCCATCTCAGCAAAAATGAAATCTACCAGATTTATCTGAGCCTGACTGAAGACATAGTATGAAAACCAAGCAACAATAGAAAGAAACCTATCATTGTAACCACCCCTAGGCACAAGTTGTCTCCTCACAATCTTATTAAACAGTGAGTACACTGGAGCCAGATACTTAGTCAGATGCATACTGAACTTGGGATCATCCATGTCTATGTACATGTACTGAATATCTGTAAGATTAGGCATGATACCTTTTCTTGCCCACCTCTTGGGACCAGAGTGAGAGATTCCAAAAACATCTTCAAATTGTCCCTGATTCACAATGACTTGTTGTCCTCTGTAACTGAACACAATTCTTGTTCTGTCCTTAGACACCCACAATGTAGCATAGAATTCTTGCACAATTCTTGAATAGTAAGACAATGGAGTGCTAAGAAATTTTGCCAAACCTGGGTACTTTCACAGGACTGCCTGATCAGATGGGTATCGACAGCTTTGTAAACTCTATCCCATGACACAAATGAATGCTGATAGATACAATCCTTCCTGAAAGATACATCTTGTAGAAGTCTCTATGAATTTGACACCAGAAGTTATCATTTGGCATGTCCTTCTTCTTTGGAAACCAATTCTTCAAAGCCATGCCCCGATACATCTTGAGTTGTTTCTGAGTCAATTGAGATACATCCTGGGATTGATATCCCTACTTCCAAAGAGTTGAGTAGAATCTAGCTCTGGCTCAGAATCCTCATCCATGGCATCCACTTCGTCCTCATCAGTTGATTCACCAACTGGCATAAAAGTTTCTTCCTCATCATCATTACTAGAGCTAGCTTCTGGAGTAAGAAGTCTCCTAGAAGCATTCTTTCTAGCAGGCTGCTTTCTGATTCTTTGAGAAGCTCTAGATTGCCCTCCAATTGAAATGCCAGTAGACAGACTCAAAGTTTTAGCTTGTTTCCTGTGAGGTGAGCTCCCTGCACAATGCCCTTACCCTTCTTAACATTCTTAGTCCTCGGCATGATAATACCTCACAAAGTAACAGCCTCAAAAAGAATCACAGACTCACAATCTCACTGACACAGCAGTCACAGAAAGCCACTAGCCACAACACAATTTTGACACTGATACTCAGAGCAATTATCTTCTCAAAATCACTGAGCAGTATCTTTTATAATCCACACAGAACAGTACCTGCAATAAAAGCACACAAATATTCACCACAAGCACCAACTCTAATTAGCTAGACATTCTATGGAGTTCAAGGGACCTAGGGTTTGAGTTCTATGCAACAGGATGATGGAATTGAAGAAGAATGGTTGCATAGGCACTTACTCAAGTCCTAGGGAAGAAGCCCCATCAAATCTTTGGCCGAAATTGAGAAGCCTTCACCCTTGCCCTACAGAGGAGGGTAGGCTTGCTAGAGATTAAATCCTGACCAAAACTCCACCTCTCTTCACAAAGCTCTTGGTGGAATTGAAGGAGGAGGATGAGGGCTTCGATTTGGTGGAGTGGATTTGGAGGAGACTTCTTAGGAAAAGGTATCCCTAAGAAGAAGTTTGAGAACCAAGACATATTTTGAGTTTTTCTTTTAAAAATTTGTGTCTTTGAGACACTTATTCACATAACTTCATGATTTTGAACAAAATTCACAAAAGAGGCAATAAAACAAGAATCTCAAGCTTTTGTCGACCTCATCTAGCATTACACTAAAAATAAGAGTCTTGGTCATCCAAAACTCCCCCTGAGTTCATGCCTAGTGCAATGATAAGCAATCTCATCGAGTAAGATTGGTGAGATACAAAGATGAATTTTTTTTATAGACTCATTTTATATCATGGAGTACCACAAATACTACATATGAGCTCACATAAGATATGAAAAGCTTAAGATCATCAAATAAGTCACTTGCAACAAATACAAGGTACAAGTACATTTCAACCATTTAAAACAAGCTCTTGGAGATGAAATTGTTAGGATTTGCTTATTACATGCAACAATTGATCTAGTTGAAGCATCGCAAGAATTACACACTTCTTCAACAATCATAGAAACCTTTTCAGATTCAACCATCCACAAGTATAATGGACTAAGCTCAATTGATATGAAGCACGTTACTAAAAACCAAAAGATCAACAATTGAAAACCAAAGACTTTACAAATGAAATCAACGTGAAATTTATAAAATCAAATACAAATACAAATGACACAATCATGGCAAGCAAGTGAGATTGGACTTGTCTAATATGTTGAGTTCAATTCTTAATTTGCAAAAACGTGCCTCATCCAAGGGTTTAGCAAAGATATCTGCGAGCTGATCCTCAGACCTTACATACCCAAGCATAATGTCACCCTTCACGACATGATCCCTAAGAAAATGGTGTCGGATGTCAATATGCTTGGTGCGTGAATGCTGAACCGGATTGTTGGCTATCTTTACCACACTCTCGTTGTCACACAACAAAGGCACTTTTTCAAGAGTTATCCCAAAGTCAAGTAAGGACTGTGTCAAGTATATTATTTGAGCACAACAACTCCTAGCTGCTATATATTCTGCCTCAGCAGTAGATAGAGCCACAGAGTTTTGTTTTTTGGAAGCCCATGATACAAGACACCTCCCTAGCATGTGAAAGGCACCGAAAGTGCTCTTGTGGTCAATCTTGCAACCGGCATAATCTGAGTCAGAAAAATCGAGAAGCTCCGGCCACGCAACCTTCGGATACCAAAGACCTATACTAGTGGTATGTTTCAAATATCTCAAAATCCTTTTAATAGCACTCAAATGATTTTATTTGGGAGCAGATTGAAATCTAGCACACATACACACACTAAACATAATATCTGGCCTAGAAGCAGTGAGATACAACAGAGCACCTATCATGGAACGGTAAAGAGTTGGGTAAACTGACTTACCTTCCTCGTTGAGATCCAAATGCCCATTAGTCGCCATGGGGGTTTTGATGGGCTTACAATCTGACATATCAAAGCACTTGAGAAGGTCCTTGATATATTTCTCTTGGCATATGAAAGTCCCTTCCTTCAACTGTTTGATTTGCAAACCCAAGAAGAAAGACAAATCCCCCATCATAGACATCTCAAACTTGTTGGCCATCATGTTTCCAAACTCTTCACAGTGTGCACCATTTGTACTCCCGAAGATAATGTCATTAACACAAACTTAGCAAATGAAGAGATCACCATCAATCATTTTGATGAACAATGTTGAGTCAACTTTTTCAATGGAGAAGTCCTTCTCGAGTAAGAAATCCCTCAATCTCTCATACCAAGCTCTAGGAGCTTGCTTGAGCCCAAAAAGTGCCCTGGTAAGCTTGTACACATGATCAGGATGCTTCTTATCTTCAAAACCTGGAGGTTGCTCAACATATACCAACTCATTGATGTAGCTATTCAGAAAAGCACTCTTGACATCCATTTGTTTCAAAACAATGTCTTTACAAGTCGAGAAGGCAAGCAATAGTCGTACTGCCTTAATTCGAGCTACAGGTGCATAAGTCTCACCACGGTCAATTCCATCAATCTGTGTAAACCCTTAAGCTACCAAGTGAACTTTGTTTCGAACCACTAAACCACTTTCATCTTGCTTGTTCTTGAACACCTACTGGGTTCCAATCACATTTTGATTTGAAGGTCTCTCAACTAGAGTCCACACATTATTCCGGGTAAAGTTGCTGAGCTCTTCATGCATAGCGTTTATCCAATCCACATCTGCCAATGCTTCTTCCACTTTCTTTAGCTTAATCAAGGACAATCCACAAAAGCTTGGGACACACAGAAATTAGCCATCCTTGTCTTGTTTGAACTCCTTTTCTTATATCACCAATAACTTGCTCAGCTGACTGATCTTTTGCAATGGTATGCCGTGTCTTAATCAAAGGAGGTGGTTCCTTGAGAATATCCTGAGCATCCTCCAAGACTTCCTCTAAACTAGCCTCAGGCACCATTGATGATGATGGTTGACCTAGAGCTGGATCATGAATTGGATCTTGAGCAGATGCTTCCTCAACTGGTTTAACATCCCCAACTGTCATGTTCTCCATAGCCTTGGTGAGTTGGATGTCCTCCCAGTCTTCATGATCCTTATCCCTATCTTGCACTCCGTCAGATTCATCAAACTTGATATCACAAAACTCTTCAATCATTCCTGTAGCCTCATTATATACTCTGTATGTCTTGGACCTTGAAGAATATCGAAGCATAATACCAACATCACATCTTCTTTGAAACTTCCCTAGATGAGTCATCTTCTTGTAGATATACACTTTGCAGCCAAAAACTCTGAAATAGGAGACATTGGGACGCCTTCCAACAAGCAGCTCATACGAAGTCTTCTTCAACAATCTATGAGGATACAACCGATTGATCTTGTGACATGCAGTGCTCATAGCCTCAGTCCAGAAAACATCAGGAATACCATATTCATTGAGCATTGTTCTAGCCATTTCAATCAAGGTCCTGTTCTTTCTTTCCACAACCCCATTTTGCTCAGGAGTATAACTAGCAGAAAACTCATGTTTTATTCCTAGCTCATCACAAAAATCTTCAATATTAGTGTTTACAAACTCTGTTCCATTGTCACTTCTCACCTTCCTGATGGAGGACTCAAATTCATTTTGAGCTCTTTTTGCAAACCTTTTGAAAATATCACCAACCTCAAGTTTACTGGCAAAAAGAAACCCAAGTGAACCTTGAGAAATCATCAACAACAACAAGATAGAAGAGATTTTCACCAATACTCACATAAGTAGTAGGACTAAAAACATCCATATGAAGAAGGTCCAAAGGTCTCGATGTAGACATAAAGCTCTTGACAGGATGTGTGTTTGCAACTTGCTTGCCTGCTTGACAAGCACTGCATAATTTATCTTTCTCAAACTTTACATCCTTCAAGCCCATGACAAGATCATTCTTAAAAATCTTTTTTAAAGTGCTCATCCCCACATGACCTAGTCTTTTATGCCAAAACCAACCCAAAGCAGTTTTTGCAACTAAGCAAGAAGACAAGTACGAAGCACTAGAACTCAAGTCCACAAGATACAAATTTTGTAAACAAAAACCTTTGAAAACAAGTTTTTCATCATTATCCAAAATAGAGACTCCATCATGTGAGAATTGACAATGATAGCCCAAGTCGCAAATTTGAGCCACGGAGAGTAAGTTAAAATTAAACGACTCTACCAACAGAACATTATCAATTGATAAGTCATCAGAGATTGCAATCTTACCTTTAGCAATGACCTTGCTTCTTTTATTGTCTCCAAATGTGATCGTGTTATCGGAGACATCATCTTCTTCCAATGAGGTGAATACCCTGGAGTTGCCCGTCATATGATGAGTGCAACCACTATCAATAATCCAGTGACAGCCACCACTCCAGTAATTCACCTACATTAATGTGATTATTCATGGAAATTAGGTACCCAAGCCATCTTAGGTCCTCTAGGGTTAGGCTTAAGCATGGTTAGTCTAAAAGAATCTGAAACAAGAGATTTAGGCACCCAGATAGAATCAACATGCTTATTAAGATTAGGAGGACCAATAAACTTGGCAAACACACTACCATAAGCATTCTTGCAAAGCATGTAATGAGAATCAATCATATTGGTTTTCTAAATATACACTTGCCTAACTCTTGCCAATTTATGAGAATGTGAGCTATGGCCATGATTTGCAGTACGATGATTAGAGTCAAAGTTAACTAAGTTCCTATGCACATGATTATGATTGAGATTGTGATCATGGTTATGAAAATAGGAAGTGTTCCTCTTGACAACATGCTTAGAGCTTCTCACACCACCATTCTCAGGCTTGTCCGTTGGGATGTAACCCAAACCTCTTCTACCTGAGACATGCTTTTGCTCTCTCAGCATCTTATCAAGAGCAACACTCCCTTGAACGCATTTTCCTAAGCCTTTCTCAAACTTAGCCACAGTACATTTTAACTCTTCATTCTCTAACAACAATTCCCTAGCACATAAGGCATTTTTGCTAGTTTCATCATCACAATGATTTGAAGAGCTAGAGTCATTACACGATTCAACAAGAAGATCATCACAAGATATCGACACATCATGTTTAGAAGTATAAACATCATCATCACAAGTTAAGTCTACATAGGAAACAGAAGCATCTTGCTTAATCACATCAACAGACTCCAATTTTTCAAGATTACTCAATAATTTTTTATTTTCAAGTTTAAGGCTTTCCAAGTTAAACAAAAGATCCTCAAATGAACTTTGCAAGGCATCTCCTTCACATTCCAATTTCTTACTCCTAACATCTAGTTCATGGTTTGAAGATGCTAGAGCAAGTTTCTCATTCTCAAGAGTTTCAACGGTTGATTCTAATTCACAATTGCTAATAAGTAGATCTCTAATTTTCTTCTTAGCTTTTTTTTTACTTTATTAGCTTCCATTTCCAAAGCAGAAGTAAGATCACTTATCATCTGAGCTATTTCTTGCTCAAGAGAAGAATCAGTTACCTTTTTCTTCTCGGATCTTGCCATCAAGCATCTCGGGACAAAATTTGGTGGAGGTGGAGTATTCTCAGAAATAGCCAGACCAGCTAGGCCCTTCACTCGAGAGTCTTCATCACTTAAAGAAGATGAAGAGTCTTCACTCGAGCTGTCATCAGTCACCCATTCTCCAACAAAGGCTTGTTTCTTGCCTTTCTTCCCAAATCTTCTGAACCTAGACTTCCTTGATGCCTTTACCTTGCCTTTGGACTTGGACTTGTCACATTCACCTTCCGTGTCTTCCTTGGATTTATTCTCGAACTTCTTCTTGTCACAAATTGAGGCAATGTGGCATCTCTCATTGCACTCATAGCAGATGACATTTGCAAAAGGATTCTTCTTATATGAGAATGAATTGAAGGTGCTCCTTTTGAGATCCCCCAATCCAACCTTCTTCATCAGCTTACCAGCTCTCTTCATTATAAGAGCCAGCTCCTTCACATTCTCAACCAACTCACAATCACTTGAATCATCTTCATCATCAGCATCAGCTGCATTGTCTTTAGCCTTCAAAGCTACAACCTTGGATTTCACAGGTACAACTTCCTCAGTATTGATAAGTAACTCATGAGTGGTAAGTCTTCCAAGCAATTCAGAAGGAGATAAGGTCTTGATGTCATCACTAATGGACAAGTAAGTAACCAAATCCCGATAACTCTTGGGCAAAATTCTCACTATCTTCCTGCACACATCAACATCAACATCAGACAGAGGAGCTCCCAATCCTTTGAGCTCATTGATTATGGGGTTAAGACGAGTATACATTTCATTTGCACACTCACTAGGCAGCATTCTAAACTGATCAAACCTCTCACGTACTACAATTAACCTTTCTTCCTTCACATCAGACGTGCCCTTATGAATCTCTTCGAGGGTGGTCCAAATTTTGTGAGCGGAATCCAAATTGCTAACCCGATCAAAAACATCCACACTCAAGCAAGAAAACAAAGCATTCATAGCTCTAGAATTGTGTTCTATGTTCTTGATTTCACCAGGGGTAGGGACCTCTTTCTCGTCAGCATGAGCAGGAACAAGTTTCTCTGTCACTCTCCAAACATCATAACTCATAGCCTGAAGATAGCATTTCATGCGTATCTTCCAATATAGATAGTTGTTACCATCGAACATGGGAACCTTGCTAACATTCACACTAACGGTAGAACCACTCTTTGGGCGACCGGGAGGCGAACCTCCGCGGGCCGATGAGCAAGGAGAAGGTGGGTGCGAGGCCTGAGGGCGGCCCTGCCCCCTGGACCGAAGCCCGGTCGCGTGGCCGGACGTCGCCGAGGGAAAGGACTTGGTCCCGGCGCGGTCAGACGCGCCGAGACCGGAGAGGGGTGATGATGACACGACTATGTTTATCCTGGTTCAGGTCTCCACTGTCGGATAACAGCCCTACGTCCAGTCTTCGTTTAATGCCAAGCTCAAACGAGTATAGAGGGGGTGAAATCCAGGCTTTGGGAAGCCCGGGCCTCGAGTACAATAGGTGCTCAAGGCACTGTGTGTGTGTTCCTACCGTTACCTATGTGCGGAGAACTACCACCGGGAACTAGCGCTCCTACGTGAGTGCAAGTGCTCCTGTTTGCAGTGGCTACCTTCCGAGTGTGTGTCGTGCCTTCGGGGAAGAAGAGAGATCCTTTTGTTGTGGCTCAGACGCCTTTTATAGGCGGCCTCCCGCCCTTTGTAGCTGCGTTGGTGCATTGAATAGTCGTTCCCTTTTTGCCATGCATGGCGCACAAAATCTCTTAGGGTAATCAAGTGTATCTCCCAATCGCGCGCCCGGACCGCTCTGGTCAAGACGTGTCTTTACTTATGCGGTGGTTGACGGACTGCCGCCAACCCCTTGATAGCCTCCGTTAGGCGCTCCTCGGTAAAGTGCGCGCAATTTAATTCTTGGAGACCTTTGGGACCGAGACGTATCATGTCCGCGGCGCGACGCGATCCGCCTCGGGTCCTGGGCCCTGAGCTTCAGAAGGCCCCAGGGGAGTGAGTGACTCGAGCTTCTGAAGCGGGGAAGCTCGGGCGCGAGGCTGCCAAGCTCGAGTGTGAGCTTGCCGAGCTTGGGCTTGCTTCCTGTGGGGTCGAGGGCAAGTCAGTGGGCCGTACTTCCATTGGCCACGTACTTTCCCCAACAGCTAGCCCCCGAGCCTCGAGCGGGACGAGGTCGTGCTGCTCGGAGGTTTATTTGGTAACTGCCCTCGGGTGAAATGATTGGGGTGCGCGCGGTTTCCTTGGCTTCGGTGGGAATCTCAATCGAAACGCGGTTATGCGCACCGCTGCTTCCCCTTGGTTTTTGTGTCTTTAGGCGGACAGGCGACGGTTCGTCTCCCTGCGACGGTTTAATATCAGGCAGCTTTCCTTTCGCCGTTCCCCTTTACGCTCTCTTGTGCTATTTGCTTTTCCTATCTTCCTCCTTCCTTTGCCTTCCAGCCGTCTTTCCGTCCTCCAATCTCTTCCTTTTCGATGGCACCCTTCACGCGGAGTCTCCTTTCTGAGGACGACCTGAGGGGGTTGGAGGCCGCCGGCTTCGTCGAGGTCGGCGGATGGAGGGCGGACGGCGAGGAGACGGTTCCCGTGCCCGAGAGCAAGGAGTTCGTTTGCTTCGAGCTTTTTGTGGTTCACAAGCTCCGGGTTCCAGAGTCCGTGTTCTTTGCCGCCGTCTTGGCCCAGTACGGGATCGAGTTGGTGAACCTCAATCCCAACTCGATCCTATTCTTGACGATCTTCGCTCACCTCTGCGAGGCGTTCGTTGGGGTGGAGCCGTCGGTCAGCCTCTTCCTCAACTTTTATGAGCTGACTACGACTAGTAGGAGCAATGTGGCGGGGTGCGTCTACTTCAAGCTCCGCCACAACATGAAGCCCGCATACCCGGCGTTCAAGGCCAAGGAGAACGTCGGGGGTGGGCGTCACGACGGTACTATGTCAAGGTGCTCGACGACTGCTTTCTATGGTTCGCGAATGCGAGCCTAGGGAAGTTGACGTTGCCCCGGCCTTCGTTGGAGCCGACAGAGGTAGCCTCGGCGGCCAAAATCCGGGATTTGGCTGGCGGGGGGCTTAACGGCTACGACATTGTAGCCGACTTCATCAGGCACCGGGTGAGCCCGCTGCGAAAACAGGTTCGCCCTTTCTTCGAGATCTGTGGGTGGGACGATCTCACCCACGAAGGTACTTCTCGTAAGTTTCTTTCTTCGACCTTGTAGTCCTTCGCCCGAGCTTTCTTTGGGCATGTTTTTGATGTTCCCACCCTTTTTTCTTATAGCCCTATCCCAGGACGACGTGGTCCGAGTTGTGAGGCTTCTCCTGCCCACAAACCATAACGAGCCATCAGGCTCGGGCGCCCGCAATGTCCTGGACAAGGTACATGTTTTTGCGGGCTTAAGCGCCCCTGGAGGCGGGCTGACCCTCCCTAACTTGTCTCACAGGGGGGAGCGAGCGAGGAGGCCGGGACCGCCGCACTTGCGTTGGCGGCGACTCCCGGGGCTGCTAGTTCGACGACCGGGGGCGACGCGGGCTCCGTTCCGACGCGGACAGAGAGGGATGCGGGCGCGTGGCCGCCCCTGAAGAAGCTGGCCGGGCGCTTCCGCCGGACAAAGGTTGCTGCCACGGGGCGGAGGTCGATCCAAGCTCCTGCTTCCGTTCCCGACCCAGCCTGGACTGGAGGTTCCCGGGCTCGGGACTTGGCCGGTGCGCGGGATACCCAGCCGGTGTCAAAAAGGCGTCGGTTGGTGCTGGATGACGACTCGGACGAAGGACTGGCCGGGACGGACGTCGAGCCTGCTCGTAAGTCACTGCGCCTCGTAGTTTCTTTCTTCCTCTCTCCACCTATTATAGTTCTTGGGCTGATCGAGCCTGCTTCGACCGCCTCTCTTTTTTTTTTGTTTTTAGTCGCCATGTCTTCCCAAGCCGGGGAACTCATCCCGGTACGATCGGAAGAAGTGGTCCGGGAGAACGACCCCGTTAAGGGCGAGCCCGGGCACCGAGGCTCGGGGCCCTTCTTCCTTCCGCTGGTAGCACGCAGGGGCGTGCGCAACCAGGCCGCGCTTGCTGAGGGACCGAGTAGCTCGAGCGATAGCTCGGGCAACCTGGTTGTGGCGCTACCTGCGCCCAGGGGTGCTTTGCAGGCTCGGTACGAAGCCATGACTGCAGCGGCCACAAGGCGGGTAAGTGCCTCCGAGCTTGGCCTTTGACGTTTTGTGTCGACCCTGCTTTGGTCTTTCTTTTCCCTTAGCCTATCCTCTTCACGCAGTTCTACCGCGAGGTCGTTGGCATCGCTTGCTCGTTCGGGGCTGAGCATGATGCCAAGCGGAGGCCCCTATGCGGATGGCGCTGGCTGGCGACAGCAGTCGAAACCGCGCCGAGCTTGTAAGCTTCGCTCGAGCTCGATCCAGCAAAGTGACTCTGGAAGCTCGAGTCGCGGCGGCTGAGGCGGCCCTAGCTGCGGCGCGGGAAGATGCTGGGGACGTTTTCCGTCGGTCACAGGAGGCCCTTAAGGCCGAACGCGACCGTTTTGCCGCGCTCGAGGAGCGCCTTCGGTTGGCGGAGTCGTGCCATGCCGCCAAAGTTGCCCGTGCAGCAGAGGAGCGCGATCCCCTTGCTACGGAGCTTTCCCGAACGAAGTTGGCTACAACCGCGACGGAGGATCTGCTGAAGACCCACCGGGACACCGTGCGGGATCGGAGGTAGCCAATGAAGTCCTGCGGACTGATATGCGGACCGCCCGGGATTGGCCAAAAGACTTCCTCGAGCTTCAGAGCCAACACGATGAAGTGCTGGCTGAGCTTCAGAAGCTCAGGTGCCAGCCTAAGTCGTAGGCCCTTGTATTTTTTTCTTTTTCTTTGGACGGTGATCCGATTTGCCCCTTTCCTGTAAAACACCCTTAAAGAATGCTGTTGACTTGTTACGACTTTTTTCCTTTGTCCCCTCTTCGGTCCACCTTCTCCCTGGAATGCCGATCGTCGATTTGACTGTTGCGCCGTGTCCCGAGAGACATTCGCGTCAAATCTTGGAAACGGCTCCTTATCGGAGTTGTTTCCCGATGCTATTACTCCTAGGATTGGTTCGGCTTTCCGAGCTTCGGCTATAAAAGGAGGCCGATGCGGCGGCCACTTCTCATTCCAGACTTCTTCTTTCCGTACCTCTTTCTCTTGCTTCCTCCAGTACCTCCCTCTCTTATTGCTTCCATGGATCATGAAGAGTTCTTAGACATCCTGTGGGTGGAGTACGACCTCGCCCTTGCCGAGGTCGCCGAGGAAGAGGCTCGTGCCCGCGACGTCGCCACCGTCGAGGTGCTGGTCGAAGTAGTCCCGAAGCTCCGCGAGGCTTTTGATGCACTCGTAGAGGCGCTAGTCCGTGCCCGCCGAGGCTTCATGTAACTAGCTTCGTAAGCCATCTCGAAATTTTTAATAAAGTTGTTTGTGGTCGCTTCCTCCTTTTGCCGTTTTTTCTGCATGCAAACGAACACAAGTAGTCGTATAGGCAAGAAGGGATTCGAAGGTCGTAGAGTAGTCCTATTGTGAAGTCATGAGTGATGAGCATGTGGTGGTTTTCGTTTAAATTCAAAATTCAAATCCACTTTTGATTTGGCATGTTACAAATTTGATTCTGCGAAGTTTTGAACCCTGCAGTTGGAGCTTGCACTTAGACGTTGCGCTTAACGGTCCACGGAACCTCTGGTTCCGGCCGAATCGCTCCTAGATCACGGACAGCGTCCGTCAGTCAGATTTCTGTCGTGCACATTCTTTTTTTTCGCTCGGATGAATCCGTAACCCGATCGGAGATCGGTTTGTTTCCTTGTGTTCGTGTTGTTCTCGTGCACGCGGTGATGGTCTCAATGCAGTTGGCGCTGAAAGAACCGGCCAGTAAAGGTGGCGGTGGTCTGGAGGACCGCGCGAGTCTGCGGTGGAGGTTTTTGGCGCCCGCACCGGGCGTCGCTCATGCACGACCTCGTCGAAGTCTTGGGAGCATCGGAGCGCTGGAGGTGGTTGGCAATGCTTCAGATTCATCGAGAGAGACCGGAGTGTGTTTTCGGGGTTTCCGCCGCCCAGTGTTTTCACAAATGTGTGGCTTGGGCTATAAATAGGACCCCAAGGCTTCACTTGGAGGGTGTCCCTTGAGCCATTTGTAGCCAGCCAACATAGGTGTGAGTTGAGGAGCTGCGTCTCTGTGTGAGTGTGGGAGCTGCGTCTCCGGGTCCCCGATCTGTAGTTCTGTTCATGAGCTAATAGATCAGCGTTTTTATATCGTTCTTGCACTTACTTTCAGCATTTAAATTCAGCATTTAAATACCGTAGAGTGAAATGATCTTGTGGGATTTGTGTGTGTTCTTGTTTCGATCTTGAGCCATCCCTGAAAAACTCCCGTGCCTCCTTTTCTATTCTATATGCTTTGATGGCTCAAGTCTGTTCTTGAAGTTTCTGTCTTGTTCTCCGCGCAGCAGGTAGTGTTTGATTTTTATAAAAATATAGAAAAATCCTTTTTGAGTGATTCTTATTGGAGAAGGTGCATGACTCATATATCTATTCACTATAAAAATTTGGAGTCCTGTTCTTGCACCGTTTGGGAGCAGTGAGGTGAAAACCGAGCCCCAAACTTTCTGCTCGATGTTCTTGACAGCTCGTGGTTTTTGATTTTTCATATTTTCTGCAAAAGGAGTTTTGAGGAGATTTTTGGTGGAGTGCTTCATGACTTATTGATTAATCGGAAGAAAAATTTCCAAACATTGAGAAGCACCAGAAACCCACCATCCCTCTGCTCCAAGTGGAAACAAACTCTGGGGTTTCTGTTTTTGCTTTCAGAAAGCAGCTTGTGATGTTTGAATTTTCATGATTTATCTACATGGAGTTTTGAGATGATTTTTGGTAAAGTTGTGCACGACCCATTGAGAAATAGGGAGAAAAATTTCCAAAATTTGATGAGCACCAGAAAGCCACCATCCATCTCCTCCAAGTGAGAACAAATCTGCTTTTTGCTTTTCTGAAAGTCACTTTGGTTATTTGGCTTGATCTCCTTTCTTAAAGTAAGGCTTGAATTGATTCTTCTCTTTTGGACACTTGACAACCAGGATTGTGTGTGAAAAATCCCCACATATTCCATGACTCTCATTCATGCTAGGGGTACACATAGTTGTCAAGTTGTTCACATTTTGGGGTGCCGGTGAATTCGAAAAAGAACGGCCGTAAAAATTCGAGGCTCTCATTCACCCCCCCCTCTGTTCGCCGTGGTTAGCTTCACACCTATCGATCCTAGCCCCCGAGCCATGGCGGAGCTTCTAAATAGAAGCTCAGGCGTGGCTTAGAGAAGATCGAAGGTCCTGTCTTGGCGACCGTGGAACATCAACTTTTTAAGAAATCGACCCTATTTGAAAAATCGACCTTAAAAAATTGACCCCAGCCCCCCGAGCCATGACCGAGCTTCTGGTTCGACAGAAGGTTGGTTGTGGTTTAGAGTGATCAATTTTTTGAAAAATCGAACCTAGCCCCAAGCCAGGACTGAGCTTCTGGTTCGACAGAAGGTTGGTTGTGGTTTAGAGTGATCAATTTTTTAACAAATCGACCCTAACCCCCGAGCCACGACCGAGCTTCTTGTTTGACGGAAGGTCGGTTGTGGTTTAGAGTGATCAATTTTTTGAAAAATCAACCCTACCCCCGAGCCACGACCGAGCTTCTGGAGAGAAGCTCGGCCGTAGCTTAGAGAGACCGTATCCTTGGAATCGGAGCTCGTGGCCCTTGCTCTGTTTCTTTGTGAGAGGCAGAGTGTTGGACTCTAGAGTTTTCCCCAGCTGTCACAATTTTATGCGGACTTATGATATAGGGCCGAAAAGCGTATGCCCGCCCGGGATCTTGCATGGTGCGATGGATATCGGCTTATCCGTGTGCAAGGGAATCCTGGGGGTTGGCTTCTGCGTAGCCACTATTCTGCCGATGTGTACTGAAACAGACCGGGCTTTCTTCCAAGCCCGATCATAAGTTTAGGTCGCTGGGGTTAGTTTGGGGGCTTTCTGGGGAGTGAAAAGACAGACAAAAGGAAAAGAGGGGGCAAGGGAGACTTACGACCTTTGCTCAGGCGTAGAACCTCCGGAGTTGAGCGATGTTTCAGGAACTGTTGAGGACTCTACCATCCGGCATAGCCAGTCTTACATCCCCCGGGCGTGTGGCTGATACGACCGTGTATGGACCTTCCCACCTCGGGGTGAGCTTATTGGCGTGGGCTAGTTTCTGAACTCGTCTTAGAACCAGATCGCCCACTTGCAAGGTCCGGGTCTGTACCTTTTTAGCCGCGTGCCGTCGTAGGGATTGCTGGTATGCTGCTACTCGCAGTAGTGCTTGCTCGCGGCATGACTCGGATAAGTTAAGATCCATCAGTCGTTCCTCGTCGTTGTCAATTTCACCTGCAAAATCAACACGAACTAAACCGAGTCTTAGCTCGGCGGGTAGGACCGTTTCCGAGCCGTATACTAGCTTGAATGGGGTTTCGCCAGTAGCCCGATTGGAGGTTGTACGGGCTGCCCAAAGCGCCGAGGGTAGCTCTTCTACCCAGTTGTGACGCTGCTCAACGAGAGTGTCGTACACACGGCGCTTGACGCCCTGCATGATCTGCCCATTTGCACGTTCGGCCGCGCCGTTGCTCTGTGGGTGAGCCACCGAGGATAGGGCAACTTTCATGCTGAGCTCTTCACAGTAGTCTTGGAATAGCTCGCTCGTGAACTATGTCCCATTGTCAGCGATCAGCTTGCTCGGGACGCCGAACCTGGTCACGATGTTGTTCCTCAAGAACCTCTTGGCCGTTTGGGCTGATATGCTCGACACTGGTTCGGCCTCGATCCAGTTAGTGAAAGTGTCGATGGCGACGAGCAGGCGCGTGCAACCCTTTAGGCCTCTGGAGAACGGACCAAATATGTCCATTCCCCACGTCGAGAATGGCCAGGTCAGCGGGATAGTCTGCAGCTCGTATGCTAGCTGGTGGGACACTCGGGCATGGTATTGGCAGGCTGGGCAGCGTTTTCATAGCTTCCTTGCGTCGGTCAACGCAGTGGGCCAGTAGTACCCCATGCGAAAGGTTTTTCCCACTAAGTTTCTGAAAGAGACATGGGCCCGCAAATCCCGTCGTGGATGTCTTGGAGGAGAAATTTGCCTTCCTCCTGGGTCACGCACTTGCAAAGTACGCCGTTAGAATCCCTTCGGTACAACAAGCCCCTGAGTAATCGGTAAGGTCGGGCTTGTCTTTGGAGCTGAGATTTCTCAGCTGTGTCCTATGGCAGTATCCCATGCGTCAAGAACTGGATGAATGGTGTCATCCAGGTGTCGCACTGCTCTAGAAACGAAACGGTACCGGTCGTTTGGGTCGAGGCAACCGTCTTCTCGGGGCCTCTTCTCTGAAGGGAATAGAGGGCTTTAGTAGGTGCTGCACGAGCACCCCCGCCGGGGCAGTTTCTTGTGAGGAGCCGAGCTTCGCGAGTTTATCGGCCAGGCTATTAGCTTGTCTGGAAACGTAACACACTTCGAAGTGAAGTGTTTCTCCAGCTTTCTCACTTCTGCCAAGTATCGCACCATTGAGTTGTCGAAACACTGAAACTCCTTTTTTACTTGGCAGACAACCAACTGCGAATCCCCTTTCACTGTTAGCCGTTTTATGCCGAGCACAGTGCATGCTCGTAGGCCGGCTAGGAGGCCTTCGTACTCCGCAGCATTGTTCGTTGCGGAAAAATGGAGCTGTACTATATGCTGAATTTGTTCTCCTTGGGGGGAGATGAGGACAAACCCCCAACCTGATCGCTCGAATTGGCTCGACCCATTGAAGAACATGGTCCAGTGCGCTTCTTGGCTTGCGAGCTCGGGCGAGCCTCCAGATGGGTCGGCTGGCCCGGTCCACTCGGCCAAGAAGTCGGCCACGACTTGGGACTTGATCGCTGTTTGGGGTACGAACTTGATGTCGAATTCACCAAACTTGACTGCCCATTTTGTGACCCTCCCGTTCGCATCGGGGTTCCGGATGATATCCCTTAGCGGGAAACTCGTTGGGACCGTAATTGGATGGGGTTGAAAATAGTGACGCAACTTTCGTGAAATCATAAGCAAGGTGCACAAGAGTTTCCAAACCTCAGGGTACCACTCCTTCGGTCCATGCAATACCTCGCTTACGTAGTAGTCGGGTTGTTGCTTGCCCTCGCGTTCGACTGCTAGTATAGCACTCACAGCCTGCGGGGCAACCGCCAAGTAAAGGAGTAGAGCTTCCCCGAGCTTTGGCGTGGCTAGGACGGGAGACGTGGACAGGTAACGCTTTAGCTCGCTGAAAGCGGCTTCGGCTTCCTCTGTCCATTCGAAACCATCGTGCTTGCGTAGGATCTTACAGAAAGGTGCACTGCGCTCGCCGAGACGAGATATGAATCTACTGAGAGCCGCCATCCGCCCGGTGAGGGCTTGCACCTCCTTGGTGCAGGTTAGCGACCTCATATTCTCGATGGCCTCGATTTTCTCGAGGTTTGCCTCGATGCTCGCCTTCCCTATCATGTAGCCAAGAAACATCCTAGATCGGACACCAAAGACACATTTTTCAGGATTCAGTTTGACCTGATATTTCCTAAGATTAGCAAACGTTTCCTGAAGGTCGGTCACATGGTCCCGTGGGACTTTGCTTTTTACAACAACGTCGTCTACATAAACTTCTACATTGCGCCCTATCTGATCAGGGACCGTCTTCTGCATCAACCGCTGGAACGTGGCTCCCGCATTTTTTAGACCGAATGACATGGTCGTGTAGCAGAAGGTACCAAAAGGTGTCACGAAGGCAGTTTTCTCTTCGTCTTCCCTTGCTAGCGCGATTAGATGATAGCCCGAGTAGGCGTCCAGGAAACTCATGAGTGCCGAGTCCGCCGTTGCGTCGACCAGTTGATCTATGCGTGGTAGGGGGAAATTGTTTTTGGGGCAGGCGGCGTTGAGGTCGCGATGGTCGATGCATATTCGCCACTTTCCGCCCTTCTTCTTGACAACGACTGGGTTAGCGAGCCAGTCGGAATGCTCGACTTCTCGGATGAAGCCGGTTTGGAGGAGCTTGCGGAGTTGCTCCTGAATGATATCGGCCTTCCACTTGGGGAAGCGCCGTAGGGCCTGTCTAACAGGCTTTTTGTTAGGCTGAACGGCTAGCCTATGCTCGATTACCTCCCTTGGGACTCCGAGCATGTCGGACGGTTCCCACGCGAACACGTCGGGACCCGCAAAATGGAGTTGAGTCCCTTCTGTGCTTTACCTGTACTAGTCCCTGGATCAAGTAGCTAGTACACACAGGTTCCAGATTTTTGGATCATTGCCATTATAGTTCGAATAAATATTACATCCGAGTACAAAGTTCAGGCACGCAGGCCTTACACAGCGAAAGTCTTAACAGTCTTTCATAACTCCAAATGGAAGAGGAAAAATTCAACAATCAATCCCACTGGCGAGCTGTAGTAGAGTCCTAGGCGTCGGAGAAATCTTCATCTTGAAATCTAGCAGCGAAACCTTCATCTTGGTACATCTCCTCCTCGGAATAGGGGCAGTGCTGATCCAGACCTGCTCGTTGGAATGAGCAGCCCCGTATAAAAGACGAGGGTGAGTATACATTATACTCAACAAGCAAGGCTGACTAGATGCATATAAGGTTCACAAGGGGATGATAGGGTTCTTTTGTATAAAGCCAGTTTTACAAGTTTGCCTAAAATTTTATAAAACGATTTAAAAAGTGTTGAGGGAAAAATAAATATTTGAATTGTTTTCTTTGAAATTCTGGCCTTAACTGGTTTACCCAACCTGGCTACTCACGGCACCCACCGTGCAACACCCTCATCGCTAACAGCACCCACTGTGAGGAGAGAAAACAAAACACACGACGACGATCGTGGTATTCCTTTAAAACACCATTTTGAAAATAAATAGGTAAGAAGTACCATGAGGCAGCTCCCCGTCGTCCGCCCTTGACCGTGGGCACGGCTATCATGATAGTTTTACACTCTGCAGAGGCTGCACGCTTTACCTATGCGAGGTGGTTTTTCCCGAGGATGCACCCAGGGGAAAAATGATCACCACAAGGCCTTTTTCCGACGTCCTCCTAGTTAAGGCATTCCCGCTAAGGTTTCCACTACAATGCCCCTCTTGCGCCTACAAAACAGCACCAACTGCTTGCTCCACTGACTGAAATGCCAAAACTAAAAGTTCGAAGGATACTCAACCAGGGCCCGCCCATACAGGCACACATGGTCGCACTGTTGTACTTAGCTCGTCTACCTCAAGGAATCGGTCCTTAGGGACTAGGGTGGTTCCCACACTGGGCCCAAGTCTCGTGCTTGCTGCACCAACCTTGCAACCATCCACCCCGATCAGGTTTTATAAAACATTTTTACCCGATAGCTCCCACTATCCCGACTACACCCATTTGCAAGCATGACAGTACCAACTGTCCTTTAAAATCCACGTTAAATAAGCATTTGATATTATCATCATGCATCCAATTTTAATTTGATTGCAACTAAGCATAGCTAATATGACCAAAACCTAATTCAAGGGATGGCAATATTCAAAGACTAAATAATTAGTCCTAGGGCAGCAAGGTACAAGTTTAATAAGATAATATTAAACAGGGTTTTAACTATGATTAACAACTAGCATTTTTCTACATCTTTAACATAGCATGCAAATTTACAATTCTAGAAAAGTCTTTTATAAACATAGGTAGCGAAGTTCAGCACTTGCCTTGATCAGCACAGGCTTGGTGATCTTCCGGAGGGTTGATCGCAAAACTATCGTCGCTAGATGCTAGATCCTAACAGATGAATTAACAAAAATAAACACACAAAAATAAACATGAAATGATATGCATGCTCATGCTTATGCAAAATTCATCTCAAATAGGTGCATGTAATCTTTCTGGTCAAATAATATTTATTTACAAATTCTTAAAACAAAATTATCAAAATAACAAATTAAGGACATTTGTCATTAATAAATAAATTAAGAAGAACATTAAATATGCTCAAAAAATCATGAAAATTTACTGAATGGTAGAACAAACATTATGGAATTTATTTTGTAATTTTTAGATTTGTAGAATTAAAGTTATGAAATAAATAAGGTTATTGTTTAACAAAATTAGAAAAGAAATCGGGCTCGGCTGCTGGGCTTGGCCCAAGATTGCGCGACCCAAACGACGCTAACACGCACACGCACGCACGAGCAAGGACGGCCTAGCCAGCGGCCTAGGTGGCGATAAGGGCGACGCGGGTCTTAAGACGCAAGACATGCAAGCAATGCCCAAAACGGCAATATGGCGGCACCACGGTGCAGCCTAGCCTAGCCGGTGGTGAGGAGGCGGCAGGGTGGGTGAGGGAGGCAATGGCATTGGAAGGCCTTGGGTGGCTGTCCCGTGACGGATGGAGGGGTGGTGCAGCCCGGCGACGATCGGCGCGGCGCGCACAGCGGTGGCCCAGGAATGCTAGTGGTGGCGTTTTCGGGGAGGGGGATGCGTGGGGCGGCGCGGCAACACGGCCGGCTGTGGGGAGGGAGGAGGCGTGCGGTGATGGGGTCAACCGGCGGCGTTCCGACCAAGCTGGCCATGGGGGTAAGTGCTAGGACACCTAGGGATGAAGATGAAGACATAGGGATGGCACGGGAGGTGGCGGAGTTGAGCCTTACCATCTGAAAAAGGCGAATTCGATGAACTGACACAGCGGCAGATTCCGGCGATATCTTCGGCGATCGGATTCATCGCGCTCGGTCGACGATTCTTCGAGCGCTTTGTTGGGTTGGATTCGTCGATGAAGATAGCCAGGATGTCCTCAGATGGTTTGATGAAATTCGCATCGAGGCGGTGCTGAGGCGAGGAAGAGTAGAGGCGGCCAAGAATTGGGTGGCCGAGCTTCGGCGTTAGATTGCCGGAGCTACGGATCTCAGATCTGCGAGTTCCTGGGCACAATGGAATCATGAGAAGAATATCTAGGATGTCCCAGAACAGTTTTGAAAATGGATACTTACTTGTGGCCGAATCGAAGAAAAACGAAAAGGGGAAGAGGGAGCTCGGGCTGGGAATCTTTGAGGGAGACAGGGAGATGAGGGGAGGTGGATTAGTGGCCATTAACACCACTAATGATCTGAAACTGAAGTCATTAGGGGATTTATGACTTGATTAAGGCAGTGGAGGGAGATAGGGGGTTAAGGGTGTGAATGGGAGAAGCTTCTGCGTGAAGAACACAGAGAGAGAGAGAGAACAGAGAGAGAGAGATAGAGAGAAGGAAAGGTAGAGAGAGAATGACAAGTGGGACCAAGGAGGAGAGGAAGGGTTTAAAATTATTTTTATTTCTGATTTTCTCTTTTGAAAACAAACTCCAATTAAACTTTTATTTTCTCTTTTTAAAACCCAAATACAACACTTTAATTACTTGATGGAATATTTGCAAAACAACTCTATTAATTTGTATAGTTTTCATTAAACAAGTAACATACTCATTTTATTGGAAATTATTTTATTTAAAAATAATTTTAATGCAATGCAATGCATGATGCACATGAATTTTTGATTTTTGAAAATGAGGATGTTACACAGCGCATGGCTGGTGTGGGGTTGCTCCGTCTGACGCCGCAAAGACATGGCGTGAGGTAGGTTCCTGCGAGGAGGACATGTCGGTGTCACCCACGGAGGCGGTGCCGTCGACACCTTCAACCACCATGGGTACGCGCTGGTCCACTCCCTGCATTGACGGGCCAGGACGCCAGTTGCGCGCGCAGGACTGGTCCTCCTCCTCGGACGTGACTACGGACATGTGCAGTCTGTCCGGTTGCGGCACTGGCAGCGGTGCCTCCAGTCCCTCCATGAGGGTTTCGCTGACGTGAGTGCCGGCTTGGCCGGGCAATGCTGGGGAGCGAACAGCTACTCCCGAGGTGGGTGTTGCTTCCACCTCCATCTCGTCAGCCTGAGCTTCAGCGAGGATACTAGCTTACCACTCCTCGTACGACTCGTCGACGTCGTCGAGATCATCGCGATCATCGTAGTTCAGGTCTACGGTATCAATGTCGTCGTATGACAACAAGGCCATCCTCGACTCGATCGAGGGGAGAAGACCGTAGTCGGGCCCCACGGTGGGCGCCAGCTGTCGGCGACCGAGAGGCGAACCTCCGCAGGCCGATGAGCAAGGAGAAGGTGGGTGCGAGGCCCAAGGGCGGCCCTGCCCCCTGGACCGAAGCCTGGCCGTGTGGCCCGACGTCGCCGAGGGAAAGGACTTGGTCCCGGCGCGGTCAGACGCGCCGAGACCGGAGAAGGGTGATGATGACACGAGTGTTTTTATCCTGCTTCAGGCCTCCACTGTCGGATAACAGCCCTACGTCCAGTCTTCGTTTAATGCCAAGCTCAAACGAGTACAGAGGGGGTGAAGTCCGGGCTTTGGGAAGCCCGGGCCTCGAGTACAATAGGTGCTCAAGGCACTGTGTGTGTGTTCCTACCGTTACCTGTGTGCGGAGAGCTACCACCGGGAACTAGAGCTCCTACGTGAGTGCAAGTACTACTGTTTGCAGTGGCTACCTTCCGAGTGTGTGTCGTGCCTTCGGGGAAGAAGAGAGATCCTTTTGTTGTGGCCTGTACGCCCCTTTTATAGGCGGCCTCTGGCCACTGTAGCTTGCGTTGGTCCGTTGAATAGTCGTTCCCTTTTTGCCATGCCGGGGGGCACAAAATCTGCCGGGTAATCGAGTGTATCTCCCGATCGCCGCGCCGGACCGCTACCGGTCAGCACGTTTCTTTGCCCATGCGGGCGGTTGATAAGGACCTGCCGCCAACCCGCCAGTAGCCTCCGTTAGGCGCTCCTCGGTACAGTGCGCGCATTTAATTCTTGGAGACCTTTGGGACCGAGACGTATCCTGTCCGCGGCACAGCGCGATCCGCCTCGGGTCCTAGGCCCTAAGCTTCGGATGGCCCCGGGGCAGTGGGTGACTCGAGCTTCCGAAGCGGGGAAGCTCGGGCGTGAGCCTGCCAAGCTCGAGCGCGAGCTTGCCAAGCCCAGGCTTGCTTCCTGTGGGGCCGAGGGCAAGTCAGTGGGCCGTACTTCCATGGGCCACGTACTTTTCCCAACACACTCTCGGCCATCTTTCCAAGCGGTTAAGCTACTAATGGAATACCACGCTCTGATACCAATTGAAAGGAGGATCTAAGGCCTAGAGGAGGGTGAATAGGCTAACTCAAATTATAATATTTTTGTTCTTTTTGTTTTTAAGCAAAATTAAATTACCCAAACCTAGCTACTCAATCCTATCTAGGAATAGATGAACTAGAGCAAACTTGCAAGAAACTTAAATAACGCGGAAAATAAACTTGCAAGAGGTAAAAGAGACAAGAGGCACACGATTTCTTTCCCATGGTTCGGAGCTTCACTCCTACTCTACGTTGAGGCTTACCCTTGACACACAAGGGCCTCTGCCACGATCCACTAGTGGTACTCTTTAGCCACCCCGACAAGGTCGACTCCAACCTTTCACAAGCATCTTGGACGGCTTCCACACACACCGGCAAACCTCCAAGAACCACCACCATGCACACACCGTCTAGGTGCTCAACAAACACCAAGAGTAACAAGTTCAAGGAAGAAAAAAAACCAAAACGATCAAGAACACCCTTGAGCACACTTACCTTACTTACCTCGGAGGAATCCTTCCCAAATCATTCACAACTCTAGGCTCATGGGGTGGAAAAGGGGTGAGTTTGGGCTAAAGATAAAGAACACGAAATGGAAACCTCAACCCTCCTCTCTAGCACCTCTTCTCTATTTATAGTGGGAAGGTCCCGACTCTCCCGGCGTGCAAATCGGAATGGTAGTCTTAATTTAGCCGGAAGAACCAAACTGTGAGACAAAAATGGATCTGGCAAACTCTGGAATGGGAGCCCTAACCTAGTCGGATAGCCTGGCTAGGCTTAGCCGGAAGGTCTGGCTAGCACTGTCAACTGCCAGCCCTCAGGCACCCTGGAAACAGAAGGTACACACCCTTAGCCGGAAGGTCCGGCTAGACTAGCCAGACTATCCGGCTAACACACTGGAGTTTCTGGAATTTTACTCATGCCCAACAGAAGAGACACACCTTTAGCCAGAAGGTCCGGCTAGGCTAGCCGGACTATCCAGCTAACACACTCAGTCTTCTGTCTCTCTCTCAACACTTGGAAAAAATTGATCCAGAAGATACACTATGGTAGCCGAAATATCCTACTAAATTAGCCGAAATATCCTACTACCATAGGATGATTTTCAGCCTTTAAAAAGATAGTTCCAAAACTATTTTCTGACTTTCCTGGCTTCAACCCTAGGTTTTCTAAGGCTCCAAATCAACTCTCTAGACTCTCTCAAAGGTAAACAAATAAGTTGTGCTCAAGAGAGAAATGATCGAGAAAGTTTTCAACTTTGAACCCCTCTTAATAGTCGGTAAAAAATAGAAAACACCACACCTATCTACAGGTGGATAAAACGTCTCCCATCCACCTCTAAACAAGTCCTTAGACATCCATCTTGATGCTCTGACATCCTATAGAGCTTAAATGGTCCATGAAAGCCAAGATTTCCCAATTAAGCATTCTCCGGGACAATTATCATTAGAGAGATCCAAAAATCAATTGTCACCAACATCAAAATCACATAGTGCCATGGGGCTTACAATGGAGAGATAAAGGAGTCGAGAGATAAAAAGAAGAGACTTGGAAAGGAAATGAAGACGTGGCATTGATAAAGTCAAAAATACTAATTTAGTTAATATTGACTAAAAACTAATTTAGGAAATGAAGTCGTGGCGTTGGAAAGAGAAGAAAAAAACTAATACTGACTGCCATTTCTCTCACGTAATTTAGTTAATTACTCCCTCCAGTCAAAACTATATGTTGTTTAAAGTACGCGCAAGTCAAAGTTTTGAAAATTTATCGCTGAATGCCTTTTAAATTATTAAGATTGAGTACACGAAAATCAAACAAGTGTATAGATTCCCGTCGATGTCCAAAACAACACATATTGTTTACTGAAGGAAGTAGTAATTAATTACAACAAGAGGTAGTACTTGAGAAAATTTTGGGTCCGTAATTTTGGGGGGGGGCCTGTTCAATCGCCCACCCTGCACTTGCTAATCGACGGGCCTGCTCCTCTCCACCATCACCTCCTCCGGCGAGCTCCTCCTCCCCACCTCCTGCTCTCTTCCTCCTTCCCACCTCCCCGGCGAGACCCTAATCACCCTACCACCACCACCACCGCTTCCTCCTCTCCATGTCCTCCTTCAAGCTCCTCCACCCACCTCCTCTCCTCCTCCCATCTCCCCATCTCTTTTCTTCTCTTTACTTCCCCTCAATGCCACGCTCTCAGTGACCTCATTCGACGAGCATGGGCAAGCTTGGGGGCCGGGTCTGGCGAGCACGATGTGGGTGCTCGTTGGATTTGGAGAACAAGAAGCTCCCTTGACTTCGTGCTCCAAAACAGGTCAACTGTGCGTATGGAACATTCCGTTTTGACCGGTGGAACGGGAGGAAACATTTCGATTGAATGGATGGGAACATTTGGTTTTGCCTTGTGGAACATTCGGTTGTATAGGAGGGAACATTCGATTTTGCCTGGTGGACACATTCAGTTTTATGGGTTTGCTCTGATGCGAAACATGATTGTTCCAATAGTTCGGTGTGCTTGTTCCAGTAGTTCAATGTACTTGTTCCAATAGTATACTACGCTTGTTCTAGTAGTTCAACATGGATGTTCTAGCAGTATACTACGCTTGTTCTAGTAGTTCAGTGTACAAGTTCCAGCAATACAAAAGTGCTAGTAGTACGATTGTCTTGTTCCAATGTACAAGACTACATGTGTTCACCAGTATACCACACTTGTGTTCAATAGGCAATGCACAGGTTTCAGTAGTACAATGTCCATGTTCTACTAGTTGTTTGCACATGTTCCAAGCGAAGTGTACCGCGGGAACAAGCAAAGTGTACTGTAGGAACAAGCGTCCAATTTTTGCAAAATATCAGACGCCTGATATTTAGTAACCTCCTTAGGAAAAAGAATTTTTCTAGTCCATCACCTATACTGATTGGACCAGATTGGTCCCTAAACCGAAATACGGGGTTTGACTGGTCCTTGAACTAACAAAACACGACCTAACTAGTCCCTTGATCATGTCAAATTGCTCCGACGGGTGGTTTTAGCCGAGGTGGTGTCCACATGTGTTATTTTGTTGATATGGTAGACTTGTTGGCTGCACAAATGGCATTTTATTTATTTATTTCTTTTTCACCACGGCCCACTTGTCATCCCCTCTTTCCTTTCAATCTCTCCTCTCTCTCACTCCTCAAAATTCCCCAATCCTCTTCCGTGTTCTTCTATGTTCGCCGTGACCTGCTTCCATTGGAGATAAAAAGATAGAGGAGGAGAGAGAAGGGCGAGATAGAGAGAGGAGAAGAGGCGGCGCCGGCGCGGAGACAAGGGATGAGAGCTAGAGGCGCACATTGAGGTGAAACGCAATGTCACGGAGGCTGAACGCCATGGAGACGGACTTGGTGAGGCGGGCCTCGTGGCCACGACGGCGGCGAAGAGGATCCGCGACGGGTGTCCACGCTTAAGGCAGTTTGGCATAGTGACATGCCTATCATCATTGGTAAGAGAAGCATCAGAGTGATCCAATCGCAACAATGTACATCGCATTGCAGTTCTTGATTTGTGAGCGATTGCAGCAAGATCACGGCCTAATGGAGTTCGCATCTCTTCGCTGGCTGAAACTTGGATTTGTTCTCGAGAAACTTCTTATTTCCATTGGGTGATTTTTCGAACAACTGTAGAACGCTGAAACTTGGATTTGTTCTCAAGAAACTTCTTATTTGCATCGGGTGATTTTTTGAACAACAATGAAACATGAGGTTTTTCATCAATAGCCCCTTAGTTTCAGCAGCAGTCCCTAAGTTCCATCAGAAACAATTTAAATTTCATCAGTTTCACCTATATTTCCATCAGTAGTTAGCCAAGTTTCATTGGTCTTTCTTCAAGATTCATCAGTATTTTCCAAGTTTCAGTAGGTACTTTCCAAGTTTCATTAGTTTTCGCCCTATTTCATATGTATATTATCATGTTTCATGGATAGGTTTTCCAAGTTTCAGCAATTATTTTCCAAGTTTTCGTGCTGATATCAACATAATGTTATGCATTCGATGGGACGTCCAATTTGTGGCACTCACCTTATTACGCTTCCGGTCATCAATGCAATTATAAAACACAATTTGTTTCATCCATGCAAAAAGACTAAATTGTCCCTTATCTCATCTTCCTCCTCCTTTCTCTTCTCCCCTATCTCCGATTTCCATCTCCCAACTACCTCCTCCCTCCCCATTTTTTCCCTCCATGCATGGCCCCTTGCCGAGACTACTCGCTGGGGCAGTGGAGCTAGGGCTCGGCAGCGCCGGCAGTGCTCATCCTGGAGAGGATGCAACAGTGAGTAAGGGGATCGATGTGGAGGTGGCGGAGGCAAATGTGGCATTGGAACTCAGCACAGCGGCGACGCATTCCTAGGTCTGTCTGAAGCTCGCTGCTGAGTGTTAGGCTCGGCCGATGGCGGCATTTGAGCAGAGCGAGAGGAGGGTCGGGCGGGCTTGTGGATGGTGCCAGCTAATCGGATTGAGTTGTAGGAAAGATAGCTAGGATGTAGGGTGAGGGTTGGGTAGACAAGGAAGGAAGGCAATGCAATGGTAGGAGATGGCGATGGAGCTCACCAGAGGCCGAGATGGGTGGGGAGCAGGCAAAACGGGGTTATGGAGGTGGCGTGCATGATGTGGTTGCGGGCAGAGTTAGGATCTGTTGCCGCTGCTGTCGGTGAACGAGATTAAGCTGGCTGACGTGGCACCCCGAGCATTAGTTAAGAGATAGCTACCATGGCTAGGACACTCCATAACGTGGCAAACGACGATCGCGGGAAGCACCCCGAGCTGCCAGCTGTCCGGGACCTCTCCCCTGAGCTGGCCTGGGTTGCCCTTTTACTTGGAGTCCCTTTGAGGTCGCTCCCGAGCTGCTCTAAGCTTCCCCTAGCTCCTGTAGCTTGGGATACGTGGCAGCACGACGCAGCTCGAGCCCTGGATACGGACCCTGCCTATCAGTCCGGTCCGAGTCAGCGTAGTGGTTGGAGACATGCACGTGTCGACAGGAGGGCGTTCCTGAGGGCAATGAGTACTGCACCGTCCCGTTGCCGTTTCACTGCGGCGCCGCCCGTCCCATTGCCGTTTGCCAGAGGAATCTGCTTTGAAAGCATACTCCCACAATATATTTACTGTTGTACCCGTTCCCTATAGTATATAAAGGGGGCTGTGGTAGTTTGTAAAAGGACATGCTGAGTAGAACAGACACCCAAGGACATTTCTACTCTCACACTCGTATGAGAGCACCCAGAGCTCTAGCCTGCTTGGGCACCGGCAATCTCTCCCTTTTGTACTCATCGCTTTTAGCATAGTAACAAGGCTGGACGTAGGGCTATTACCCATCGCGGGGGTCCGAACTAGGGTAAGAACCATCGTGTCCCTTTCCTCCTCATGTCGTCCACATAGCTCGGCCGTTGCCTGAATGATCTCCCCGATGCGTGAGGGGATTAGTTGGGTCCCTAAACCACTAAGTAAGCTTGGTAGAGGGAGCCCCGCTCCCAAACACCGATAGCTGTGTTGGATATCGTTGCCATGTGTGGGGAAGGAAAGAGATCGAGGGAGTTGAGAGAGATGGGGGAGGTGGGTGAGCCGATGAGGGTTGCTGGAGTTGGGGGAAAAAGGGGAAAGAGATGGAGAGAAGGAAGATGAGAGAAAGGACAAGCTGGTCGAAAATTTGAATAACACCGAGGGGTAGTTTAGTCATTTTGGGGCTCAGAATGGCATGGATGGAGCGAAATGCAGTTTGTAATGGCATGGGTGGTATAGTGAGTTTCGTAATGTTAAACTTGAGATAGGTCGATACAATAATGGCAGGCATGAAATTAACACCTATATTGTTGGGTTAATCAAATAGATACCACTGCAAAATTGTCCTAT
The DNA here is from genome assembly GCA_036346145.1 of Olyra latifolia. Taxonomy (NCBI): domain Eukaryota; kingdom Viridiplantae; phylum Streptophyta; class Magnoliopsida; order Poales; family Poaceae; genus Olyra; species Olyra latifolia. Next base: position 40,178,766 of record CM070533.1, on the reverse strand, counting down.
ACAACATTTGACACTTTTCCTTTCACATTATAACATTTGCCGTTATGAAAAGGATAAATCATATCTATGCCATTCTAAACACCACTTATCCCATGTCTAGACCCGTATTTGCACTTTTGGATGTTTTTGCCCTTATCCACACCATCTAATTTACATGAAATTTGCCATCACCCATCATCTTCCTCTCCTCTCCTCTCCTCCTCGACATCGCCTACTGCTGCTTCGACGAGCTCGGGTTAACGGCGGTGGCCTTCACAAATATTGGATGATATTTTTCCAATATTTCATTTGATTTTTTAATTTTTTTGAATATTTGTGTTGACACCAAAAGTCGGCTCAGAGCCAACGAGATAGAATTTGGCCCAAAAAGGGCACAGCGAAAGAGATCAAGGCGGCTCAAGAGGATGGCACATCAAAAGAAAGGATGGGCTTCATGGGGGTGTCGGCTTGGTGTACAACTCGAATCTGTATCTAGATAGGACTTTTTTTTTGGCAAGTTTTCCTAAAAATTCTTTAAAACGACTTTCTGTTGACTTAATTTTTTCTTAGTATAAATAAGGCCTTGAAGGGCATGTAAAAGTTTCTAAAACCAATCAATCAAATTTACTTTTCTGTCTCAATTTACTTCCCTCGCATCTTAGTTCGTAGTTTTTGCCGTATTGCGAATCCGATCGACTTGTCGTGTGCAACCTTGTCTATTGAGTTCAAGATACAACATGCAAGCAAGTACTGTCTTGCTTAATCAATCTACTTCTTGTATTTAACAATTGAAAGCTTGTCGAATCGTCGTGTGTCACCTTTTCAATTAAGTTTAGATTAAAACTGTAGCCGATAGATTGAATATGTTAGTTCTTGACCAAATCGTCGTGTCATCTTTGCACAGAGGGGGACGTGCACTATAGCAAAACTCTCTCTCCCTCTATACACAGAACACGAAGGCAGTCCTATTCTACACCCTACGCGCAGTTATGCCCCACAAATATGCGGGCGTGAGTGCGCGCGCATGATGGAATTGTTCTTCATGTATGTGTGTTTCTGTTTCGTTCTTGTGTTGTAAGATCGATCAGGGATACGTAGGGCGTGTACCATGCAAAATGCTTACACATAGGTGCTTAAAGACTGATCATTTCCACATTCTAAACATTTATGCAAAAAGAACTTTGTTTCCATGCAAGGAAGCTTGATATAGGTGCTTAGAGCAAAACCAACAGCTCGTTCTATTTCAAAAAATTTTGAATTGAAACGCACACTACACACTCCCAACAGCCGGTCGAAGTAAAAACGCTCACAGATGCTACAGTGATTTACATCGCGCTACAGTGATTTGAAACGAGCTACAGTGATTTACACCGCCACCTGGTTTTGCTCTTAGATGTTTCTTCTGCCTCTAATCTCTCTAAGCATTGGTGCCAAGTTAGACACTTCTATCATCATATAAACAACCTCCTACACTTCTATCGTTCTAAGGGCCTCTTTAGTACAGACCTGCACGTGTACATATGGAGGAGGAGGTGCAATCCATTTTTTTCCCAAAATTCTGCACATTTGCACCTGTTTTCATTTGTTCTCACGCTTCCAGATTTCCAGTTCCTCGCTTCAAACAAAGAAGACGGCGCCTTGTAATTTGTTGATTTGTTCAATAAAATCTCAAAATAATTGCCATAGTGTTGTTTCCTCGGCGCTGCACAATGAAGATGCATCATAAGCCTCTCTCGGAGAATTTTTTTATGAGTCCAGTACTCCAGTTTAGGCTTAATGTGCTAGAAGATTTTTTTAACCCTGATTCAGCCTATTTTTGTGAATCGAAATAGAAAAATAAAAAACCATCTAATGTTGATTTCTTTTTGTATTTTTATCCAGATTCATCCTATTTTTTAATCGCAACAAAAAATACCAAAAAAGAAATTATGTGGTGCTGATGCAAATTTTGCTCGGAATTGCTACAGGCCGGACATCCGATGGCCTAGCTCGCTGCGCCTGATCCGCTCCGCTCTAGCCCAGGCCAGGACGACCCCCTTCTAACCAGCCCACTGATCTGTTCCAATAGTTTAAAATGCATGCTCCAGCAGTACATTTCACTTGTTTCGTTAGTTCAATGTGCATGTTCCATTCATATAGCACAATTGTTTTGTTCCTACAATTCAATTCATTTGATTTGTTCCGGTTCGGTTTCATATTTGTGTTGGGGCCTGAGCCCTGAGCTTTGGAAGCTTGGGAGCTTAGGGGCCCGGGCTTCGGAGCGGGAAAGCACTGGCGCGAGCTTATAAAGCTCGCGTGAGCCTTTTGCTGGGCCAAAGGCAGGTAAATGGGTCATGTCTCCATGGGCCATGTACTTTCCCCGACAGTTAGTCCCCGAGCCTCGAGTGGGACAGAATGTCCCGCTCAGAGGTTTTTTGGTAACTGTCTTTCGGCGAAACGTTGCGCCTTGCGCACGCGGTCTTGGTTTCGGAGGGAGTCCCAACCGAGCACAGTTATGCGCGCCGCTGTCTTTTCTACGGTTTCCGCGCCTTTGGCTGATAGGCAACGGTTCGACAAGCTTTCAATTGTGCTATATGAATGGAACATGCACATCTGTGCGCCCGTCATATGAAAATTTGTTATTTTCGTAGCCAAACGCTTTGACGTTTCATAACCAATTTTTGTAGATCTTACTATTTCTTCTCAAAACTTTCAAAACCATTTTTTCTATAATTTTTTTATCTTTCGGATGTCCTTATCGGGGAGCTACAAATTTCTAACTTATAAGCAAACGCAAACGCAACCGCTCAAAGAAACAGTCTATTAGAACAAAAAATCGCCCTTTTTTCTGCCACATAGGGTAGGAGGTTGTTTATATGATGATAGAAGTGTCTAACTTGGCACCAATGCTTAGAGAGATTAGAGGCAGAAGAAACATCTAAGAGCAAAACCAGGTGGCGGTGTAAATCACCGTAGCTCGTTTCAAATCACTGTAGCGCGTTGTGAATCACTGTAGCACCAGTGAGAGCGTTTTTACTTTGACCGGCTATTGGGAGTGTGTAGTGTGCGTTTCAATTCAAAATTTTTTGAAATAGAACGAGCTGTTGGTTTTGCTCTAAGCACCTATATCAAGCTTCCTTGCATGGAAACAAAGTTCTTTTTGCATAGATGTTTAGAATGTGGAAATGCTCAGTCTTTAAGTACCTATGTGTAAGCATTTTGCATGGTACACGCCCTACGTATCCCTGATTGATCTTACAACACAAGAATGAAATAGAAACACACATACATGAAGAATAATTTGTAACAGTCCAGCTGTTAAATTTCGTATAGATATGTATATCATTAGTATGTTCATTTATTTTTATGTTGGTTTAAAAAAATTTTGCATTCAACCACCATGCTCTATGGTGGGAACATAAGGCTTTTAACTTTAAACCCTCTGGTCAAGCCACTAGAGTAGTGAGACCTAGCCCGACGGACATGTTCCCTAAATGCCCGAGCTAGCTGTAGCTTGCCCGAGCAAGGTAGAATCTACCCGAGCTCTATCAAGCAAGGTAGTGACTGTGCCGGACTTCACCGAACTCTACCCGAGCTTGGTTGCGACCCATCCGAGCTGGTTATCACTTGTCCGAGCTAGAAGATGTCCAGATGAAGCTGCCCGAGCTATAGACGGTCGAACTGTGCAACAGAAGACCTGACCGGGTAAGGAGAAACTCGAGTAAGCTCGTGCCTATTCAAACAACCCAGCCACCACATCTATTCTTTATTCCTTTTGCCCTCCGCAATGTCGGTGAATCTTCCATCCATCGGTCGACTTGGGCGGTCTTTGCAGCAACCAGACCCTCATCTTTTCTTATCCGGAATCTTACCCGCAGCCTCTCTATTACAAGTGGGACCTGGACCCACTTGTCAATGGGAGAGTATAGCTCTATTTAAACCCCTCTCTACCCTCTTCAACCAGCCATCATCCTCATTCTTTCCACGTCCAAGTTCTGAACAGCAGTAAGAACAGCAAGCTGTTTTTCATCTCCACCCCCACCACTTTCAAATCTCTACCCAAACCACCAAGAATCCATATAGGGTGTTATATATCATTGGAAAGCTGAAATCGTTGGCTATCCATTCCACTCCATGGTAAGCACATGCACGAAGGTTTGTTATAGATTTCTCTTAATTTTCTCGTTACTGTTCGGTTTTGGGACAGCAAAGGCTAATTTCGTTTTCTGCCCATCTATGCCCTCTTTCTTCAAATCCAGGCCATGAAATGAGCAGGAGTAACATATACACTTCCTAGGCTTCAAGTACATCCAACTCCCTTGCACGTTCACAAGGATTTAGGTGAGTTCTTGCTGCTTTTCTTCATCTGCTTCGCTATTTTGGACAACTGTGAGGTTCTTTGTAGTTTTCTTATCTTGCATGTCATTTTTCCTCGCATGCAAGCTTGGAGATGACCAAATAGAGTTCATGCATGAGCTAAGGAACGTCTAGGGGTAGATCCACGCTACTGGAGTTGAAGGGATTTTAAGAAACAAGCTGAATAGTTGCTGAACCGAGTTCTGGATAGATTACCATCTACCACTTCGATCTCCTCATCTTTGGTCTCTCTATTGTTAAGCAAGGCCTTCCTTGCTAGGTGAGAACCCGGCACTCCCTCTCATTTCTATTCTTCACCATTTAGCATTCATGGCTAAGTTTTTCTTTGGTCGAAACCGAAGCATTAGAACCCCAGATCTAAAAATAGCATGTTTCAGCCCTTCTTTGAACAGCAGCCTAGTAAATAAATTCTATAAAATCAACCGTAGCAACATACAGCCTGTATGACCCTCCCGAGCAAGATTAGGTATATCCGACCAAGAGCAAGTCCTAACCGAGCAAGATATACCATATCCGACTAAGGGAACCCACTCCCGGGCAAGAGGATGCCATTCTCGAGTAAGGGGATCCTTTCCCGAGCAATATTGGTCCATTCCCGAGCAACTATGGTCATTCCCGAGCAAGCCCAAGTCACCCCGAGCAATAATACCACCCAAACTTCAAACGGCCATATCTCCCTCATCCGAACTCGGATTTGGGTGATTCTTTTTGCAAAATTTGCATTAGCTCATGAACTTTCTGAATCTCTAAAAATATTTGATTTTCCTATTTGTTTGGTATTTTATTTGGATTTTATTTGATATTCTTGCTACCGAACATTAGGAACCGACGTTCCGGAGGAGCCCAAGCTTGAGCAAGGAGCTCCGTACCCTGACCAGCAGCAACAAGGCACATATACTCCCCTCATTTGAATCATATTGACTCTCTATTTACGAATGTATGACTTCAATTATGTTCTATCTCTTGCTTGCATGCTAAGTTGAAATATATATGTCACTTGGTAGGTAGAACTTAGTTATCTCCTACTTAGTAGTCTATGTTAGATATCCTTATTTCTTTGTAGCCTATGAGGATAGTATTAATTGGGTTTGGTCAGTGAAAGCTTAGCCATGCTTAGAGTCAACGTGGTAAAGCGATCGATGGAGTAATTTCGTTGGTTGTACGACTTCAATTGTGAATAATTTACTATGTGATGCTGGTGATAATGATGATGGATTACGTGTGAGCTTTGAATTGGACTTGAACGAGTGATAGGGGATGATGGGAGGATGGATCCAGGACGCATAGTCCCGTTCGAGTGAATTAAGAACCGAACATGGTGCCAATCCCTTCAAGTTACTATACGTACGACCACACGTGTATCATGGAAACACTTGGTCAATTTCCTGTGCATGCTCGCGCCGCTGGGTACCAGCGGGACAACTTGTGTTAGAGGGTGGGGTGGCAAGGTGGACCGTCCGTGGTGCGTCCTTGTGCTTGGGTGTGATGGGTCTTGGACAAATCCACTGCAACAGTTGGCTCCCTCCTGCACTCGAGAAGTGGGGAGTGGATAAAGTCAACTCGGGTGACCCAATAGACTGGCATGTACATCTAAGAGGCTTCGGCATGGCTTGCTGTGTCATGTGGGTAAAGACGTACACCTCTGCAGAGTGTTAAACTGTTCGAACAGCCGCGTCCAGGGTTAAGGATGAAAACTTGTGAGGCGAGACACTGATGTTAGCTTATGGTTTAGTTTGGGTATTGGTTTGGACATGGTGGGATAGCCGTGTGTCTTTCCGAGCACAGGGTTGCTCGTGGTGTATGGTCGGATAGGGACCAAGGGCGGATAGAGCCCGAGCATGCTGTGGTTATGGTCGGATAGAGACCAAGGGCGGTTAGAGCCCATGGATTGATGATGATGGGTTTTATGATGATGAATTATGATGAATGTTACAAGCATTACTTTTTAAAATGTTTTTCTCAAATGCAATTTACAACCTACTCATGTCCATGTCTTGCAACAATGCAATTTGCGCTAAAAATATTGCTAGCCTTTCCTTGGAGTACATAATATTCATGATTGAGGATATACATTACCTTTTAGTGCTGAGTACCATCTGTACTTAACCGATGTGCTACAATTTCAGGTGAAGACAACCCCGTGCTTGAGTACTACTACCAAGCTGAGCACGGTGATGCTAGCGGGCAAGCGGAGTTCTAGTTTCCAGTCGATTGCCCATGGGTTAATGGGGACATACCACGCTGGCCTTTTGGTTTAATCATGATGAATCTTCTGCTGCTTTTATTAGACAAACTTGTTATTCCGCTGCTACAATACTCTGATTATATCCCATGCATAGGGTGTAGAATAGGACTGCCTTTGTGTGTTCTGTGTGTATAGAGGGAGAGAGAGTTTTGCTATAGTGCACGTCCCCCTCTGTGCAAAGATGACATGACGATTTGGTCAAGAACTAACATATTCAATCTATCGGCTAGAGTTTTAATCTAAACTTAATTGAAAAGGTGACACACGACGATTCGACAAGCTTTCAATTGTTACATACAAGAAGTAGATTGATTAAGCAAGACAGTACTTGCTTGCAAGTTGTATCTTGAACTCAATAGACAAGGTTGCACACGACAAGTCGATCGGATTCACAATACGGCAAAAACTACGAACTAAGATGTGAGGGAAGTAAATTGAGACGGAAAAGTAAATTTGATTGATTGGTTTTAGAACCTTTTACATGCCCTTCAAGGCCCTATTTATACTAAGAAAAATTTAAGTCAATAGGAAGTTGTTTTACAGAATTCTTAGGGAAACTTGCAAAAAAAAAAGTCCTATCTAGATACAGATTCGAGTTGTACACCAAGCTGACACCCCCACAAAGCCCATCCTTTCTTTTGATGTGCCATCCTCTTGAGCCGCCTTGATCTCTTTCGCTGCGCCATTTTTGGGCCAAATTCTATCTCGTCGACTCTGAGCCGACTTTTGGCGTCAACAGAAATATTCAAAAAAAATTAAAAAATCAAATGAAATATTGGAAAAATATCATCCAATATTTGTGAAGGCCACCGCCGTTAACCCGAGCTCGTCGAAGCAGCAGCAGGCGATGGCGAGGAGGAGAGGAGAGGAAGATGATGGGTGATGGCAAATTTCATGTAAATTAGATGGTGTGGATAGGGGCAAAAACATCCAAAAGTGCAAATACGGTCTAGACATGGGACAAGTGGTGTTTAGAATGGCGTAGATATGATTTATCCTTTTCATAACGGCAAATGTTATAATGTGAAAGGAAAAGTGTCAAATGTTGTATAGGACAATTTTGCAGTGGTATCTATTTGATTAACCCAACAATATAGGTGTTAATTTCATGCCTGCCATTATTTTATCGACCTATCTCAAGTACAACATTACGAAACTCACTATACTACCCATGCCATTACAAACTGCATTTCGCTCCATCCATGCCATTGTGAGCCCTGAATGACTAAACTACCCCCTCGGTGTTATTCAAATTTACAACCAGCTTGTCCTTCCTCTCATCTTCCTTCTCTCCATCTCTTTCCTCTTTCTCCCCCAACTCTAGCAACCCTCACCGGCTCACCCACCTCCCCCATCTCTCTCAACTCCCGCGATCTCTTTCCTTCCCCACACTTGGTAACAATGTCCAACACAGCTGTCGGTGTTTGGGAGTAGGGCTCCCTCTACCAAGCTTACTTAGTGGTTAGGGACCCAACTAATCCCCTCACACACCGGGGGAGATCGTTCAGTCAACGGCCAAGCTGTGTGGACGACATGAGGAGGAAAGGGACACGATGGTTCTTACCCTAGTTCGGGCCCCCGCGATCGGTAATAGCCTTACGTCCAGCCTTGTTACTATGCCAAAAGCAATAAGTACAAAAGGGAGAGAGTGCCGGTGCCCGAGCAGGCTAGAGCTCTGGGTGCTCTCATACGTCCCGCTCGGAGGTTTTTTGGTAACTGTCTTTCGGCAAAACGTTGCGCCTTGCGCGCGCAGTCTTCGTTTCGGCGGGAGTCCTAACCGAGCACAGTTATGCACGCCGCTATCTATTCTATGGTTTTCGCGCCTTGAGCGGACAGGCAACGGTTCGCCTCCCCGCACCGGTTATAAGGCGCAGTTTGTTTTTCCACGTTGCTTTCTTTTCCCCTTACGCCTTTCTGACTTCTCCGTACCCTCGCCTTCTCACCCTCCAATCTTCTCGCTCTCCACTGTTCCTGCTCTCCGACCTCCTTCTACCAATGGCGCCCTTCATCCAGAGCCTCACCTCCGAGGAGATCCTGAAAGAAATGACCGTGGCCGGCTTCATCGATGTCAGCGGCTGGAGGGCGGCCGGCGCGGAGGTGATCCTGGTGCCCGAGGATAACGAGATCGTATCCTTCAAGCTTTTTGTCCTCCACAGATTTCGGGTCTTGGAGTCTGACTTCTTCTTCGCCATCCTGGCCCAGTGCGGGATCGAGTTGGTGAACCTCAACCCCAACTCAATCCTATCACTGGCAATCTTCCCGCATCTCTGCGAAGCATACGTCCACATCGAGCCGACGGTGAGCCTATTCCTCAACTTCTACGAGCTCACCACGATCGGTGGGAGCGACACGGCGGGGTGCGCCAACTTCAAGCTGCGTCGCGATATGAAGCCCGCGTACCCGGCGTTCAAGGCCAAGGAGAACGCCGGCGGGTGGGCGTCGCGGTGGTACTACGCCAAGAAGCTCGGCGAGTGCGGGCTCTGGTTCTCGCATTCTAGGCCTTCGTCCACCCGCTGCACCTCGTGCACTCCGTCGTCCTTTCGTTTCCTTCCGTAAGTGTCGATGGTTGGGAGTACGGGGCTCCCATGTGCCGAGCTTACTTGTTGAATGTAAGGATCAACCGGCCTCTTTCCTGCAGCCTCAGGGTCGTTCGAGAGGCGAACTCAATCAGACAACCGTAAACGGGAGAGAGGGGTTTTAGTCTGGTTCGGACCCCTCAGGAGGAGGTAATAGCCCTACGTACAGTTATCTGTATTCAAGGGAACACAGGAGAATACAATGGCACTCCTGGGCCTCCCCAGCGAGGGAAGCTCAAGCTTCTCTAGGAGGGATGAAACGAGGGCTGCGGTTCGTTATCTGCTTGGCCGGAGCTCTTGCCTGTGTGTATCTATGCTGGCAGAACTAAAACTGTCTATGCTGGAAGAACTGATCATCCCCCGTCCTATGTATAGCAGCGTAACATATATATACAGGGGTGTGAATCCTATAGTAACGAGTGTAGGGGAGCCAATCCCGGGGGGTGACTCGGCTGAGCAAGACGAGGGGGCGGATCCTTCAGATGTCTTGAGCCCGGATTCCGCCCCCCTCGTGGTCAAGCGACGGAGGGCGACGGTGCCGGGTACTGGGCCGGTTGTTCCAGGGAGGAGCGAGGAGCGGACTCCGAACGGGTCTCCTACGCGAACCGTGGCAAAGGAGGGGAGATGGCGCTTCCTCCATGCGTGGAGATCGTTCCGACTGAGGCTGTCGCGATGACTCCGGCTCTGAGTGCGGGGAAAGGCCAAGGCGACGTTGCCGAGGAAGAAACGGCGCAGCCTCCGAGAGTGGAGATCGCTCGGGCTGAGGCTGGCGCGGTAGCTTCACCTTCGCGCGTGGGAAGCGGTCAAGGCGACGTTGCCGAGGAGGAAACTCCGCTTCTGGGTGAAGTTCCCTTGGCCGAGGCAGTCGAGGTGGCCGAGCCCCCGAGCCCAGAGGATGCCCGGGCTGAGGCTGTGGAGGAAGAAGTAGAATCCCAGGGTTCGGAGAGCCCCCGAACTCCAGCGGTCGCGTCTTCAGGCACGGAGGATGCCCGAGTCGGGGCAGTGGCTTGGGCTTAGAGTGTTGCTCGAGCGCCATCGCCGCGAGGTATGGTTTTTCTGTGAATGATATCGCTCGTAGTGCGGTGCTAGTGCTAACACTTTGTTTTATTGTAGTTGGCCGCCGCCTTGGATGATCGGGTGGCGGGTATGGAAGCTCGGCGCAGGGCTGAGGTGGCGGTGGTGGCTCCGAGCTGGGAGAAACCCGGACGGAGCTTGCTCGGGTCCGGGAAGAACTCGAGCGGGCCATGCAGCTTGCTCGGGATCTTGAAGGGAATGCTCGGGCCGCAGAAGAACTTGGCCGAGTTCGCGGGGAACTCGACCAGGAAAGGCAGCCGTCCGTAAGTCTGCAGGAGACGGTGAAGGCGGAGGCCGAAAAGGCTCGTCGGGCCATCGAGCAGGTGGCGATGCTTCGCGAGGAGATTCGCCCCGGGCGCGAAGCCCAGATCGAGGTGCTTCAACTTTGGAGCAGTCTTGAGGACGCGGAGGCGGAACTCGAAGTACTCAGGAGTAGCTCTAGGGACTAGGACTAGGTGTGCGTGTGGTGTTACATGTGTTATGTAACAAAAATGTTTTGTTTAATACAAAAAGTTTTTACATGCTCTCCTTTTGCTCCTGTTATGTGTGCTTACGTTGTTCTGAGAAAGGAGCTTAGGGGAATTATAAATGCCATAACTCATCCATCCAGCCCCCTCGTGTGGCTAAGTTTTTGCCCCTGAGATTGCGAGCAAAGACTAGGCACACAAAGCAGCCGAACGGCCGAGTGCACACGAAAGGCGATGTCCAGCCCCCTCGTGTGGTTAAGTCTTTGCCCCCGAGATTGCGAGCAAAGACTATGCACACGGCAACCGAAGCGGTGGTGCATAAAGGCGATGTCCAAATTTCATGTGGCTAAGTCTTTGCCATCGAGATTGCAAGTAAAGACTATGCACACGGCGTACCGAAAGCGGCGAGAGTCGCGCGAAGGGTAATGTCCAGCCTCCTCATGTGGCTAAGTGTTTGCCCCTGAGATTGCGAGCAAAGACTATGCACACGGCGTACCGAGAAACCGAAAGCGCTTGCGGGCAAGGTCAATGTCGATCCCTCGTGTGGCTAAGTCTTTGTCCCTGAGATTGCGAGCAAAGACTATGCACACGAAGCAGCGAGCAGCCGAGTGCGCGCGAAGGGCAATGTCCAGCCCCCTCGTGTGGCTAAGTCTTTGCCTCTGAGATTGCGAGCAAAGACTATGCACACGAAGGAGCCGAGCAGCCGAGTGCGCGCGAAGGGCGATATCCAGCCCTCTCGTGTGGCTAAGTCTTTGCCCCTGAGATTGCGAGCAAAGACTAGGCACACAAAGCAGCCGAACGGCCGTGTGCACACGAAAGGCGATGTCCAGCCCCCTCGTGTGGTTAAGTCTTTGCCCCCGAGATTGCGAGCAAAGACTATGCACACGAAGCAGCCGAGCAGCCAGGTGCATGCAAAGGCGATGTCCAGCCCCCTCATGTGGCTAAGTCTTTGCCACTGAGATTGCAAGTAAAGACTATGCACATGAAGCAGCCGAGCAGCCGAGTGCGCGCGAAGGGTAATGTCCAGCCTCCTCATGTGGCTAAGTGTTTGCCCCTGAGATTGCGAGCAAAGACTATGCACACGAAGCAGCCGAGCAGCCGAGTGCGCGCGAAGGGCAATGTCCAGTCCCCTCGTGTGGCTAAGTCTTTGTCCCTGAGATTGCGAGCAAAGACTATGCACACGGCAAATGAGCAACCGAAAGCGCTGAAGGGCAATGTCCAGCCCCCTCGTGTGGCTAAGTCTTTGCCTCTGAGATTGCGAGCAAAGACTATGCACACGGCGAGCCGAAAGTACCGAGTCGCGCTGAAGGGCTTATATCTAGCCCCTCTCGTGTGGCTAAGTCTTTGCCCCTGAGATTGCGAGCAAAGACTATGCACACAAAGCAGCCGAGCAGCCGAGTGCGCGTGAAAGGCGATGTCCAGCCCCCTCGTGTGGCTAAGTCTTTTCCCTGAGATTGCAAGCAAAGACTATGCACACAAAGCAGCCGAGCAGTCGAGTGCATGCGAAGGGCAATGTCCAGCCCTCTCGTGTGGCTAAGTCTTTGTCCCTGAGAATACGAGCAAAGACTATGCACACGAAGCAGCCGAGCAGTCAAGTGCGCGCGAAAGGCGATGTCCAGCCCCCTCGTGTGGCTATGTTTTTGCCCCTGAAATTGCGAGCAAAGATTATGCACACGAAGCAACCGAGCAACCGAGTACGCGCGAAAGGCGATGTCCAGCCACCTCGTGTGGTTAAGTCTTTGCCGCTGAGATTGCGAGCAAAGATTATGCACACGAGGTGTACGTGAGTCCGAGTTGTTAGTTCTGGATTTTCGTGGGTCTCGAGATCGAATTGTCTGCGAGGCACCGCCAAGAACCTGCTGGTGCAATGTGCTGTCGGCTTATCCGAGCAGTGGAATTTAGGGCGGGACGCATTTTTGGTTCTTTTGACTGCCTCAAAACTCAGTTTTGACAACAAGATATTGTACTTGGGTGGGACAGTGAAAAAAGAATTATGCGAAGAGAACTTGGGCTACCCTTCCTCTTTATTTAATAGGTTCAGAAATTTCGAGTAGCTGTCATTCGAAGATCCCTTGGTTAAATAAGGAGGGACAGGTTGGGGAAGAGGAGCTAAAAGGAGTGATGTTATGCATAGAACCTGCGTAGCTGGACGATGTTCCACGAGCTGCCGAGGACGCGACCATCCGGGAAGGCGAGACGAACAACCCCCGGCCGTGAAGACAAGACGATCGTGAACGGACCCTCCCATCTGGGAGTTAGCTTGTTGGCGTGCGACAAGTCTTGGATGCATCGTAAGACTAAATCACCGTCTTGCAGGGTCCTTGGTCGGACCGATCGGGCTACATGTCTGCGTAGAGCTTGCAAGTAGGCCGCCAATCGGATGAGGGCTTGTTTACGCTTTTCCTCGGACAGGTCGAGGTCAAGGAGTTGGCTCTGGTGGTTGTCGCCCATCTCCGCAAGATCCACGCGAGGGGATCTCAGAGTTATTTCGGTGGGAATCATGGCATCGGTGCCGTATACGAGCCAGAAGTGCGTTTCGCCCGTGGCTCGGCTGGGAGTGGTACGGACAAACCATAAGACAGAAGAAAGCTCGTCCACCCAGTTTTGTCGTAGCCTAGTGAGCCGGTCGAAGACCCGCTTCTTGATTGCTTGGAGGATTTGTCCGTTGGCACGCTCGACGGCCCCGTTGCTCTGTGGATGAGCCACAGAGGCGAAGCAAATCTTGGTGCCAACGTCTTCGCAATACTGTTGGAACAACTCACTGGTGAACTAGGTTCCATTGTCCGTGATTAGCCAACTGGGAACACCGAACCACGTAACCACGTTGTTGTGGAAGAATTTCTTGGCAGCTTGGGCCGTAATGCTAGAGATCGGTTCGGCTTCTATCCATTTGGTGAACGTGTCTATGGCAACAAAGAGGTATGCACACCCCTTCGCTCATCTGGGGAATGGACCGAGGATGTCCAGCCCCTAGATAGAAAATGGCTAGGTGATGGGATAGTCTGTAGGGCATACGCTGGTTGATGAACCTGCCGGGTATGGAATTGACACGAGCGTCGCCCAACGCCATGGGCCAATAATAGCCCATCCTGAAAGCCTTCCCGACGATGGTTCTGTAGGACGAGTGAGCCCCGCAGATACCTTTGTGTAGGTCCTTTAACAGGAACTTTCCCTCCTCCTGGGAGATGCACTTGGAGAGAACTCCGAGCGTGTCTCTTCGGTTCAGGGCACCCTCCACTAGCCTGTACAGTGGAGCTCTCCTGATAAGCCAGGATTTCTCAGCTTCATCCTCGGGCAATGTCCCGTGTGCCATGAACTGGATGAATGGCGTCATCCAGGTTGCGCTTTACTCGAGGATGGAGATGTTGTTGCGCGTCTCGCCAGCCTCTTCTCCGGAGGAAATAGAGGGCTTTAGCAGATGCTCAACGAGCACCCCCGCCGGAGCGGGTTCTTGTGAGGTGCCTAATTTGGCAAGTTGGTCGGCCAGGGTATTCGCTCTCCTGGGCACGTAAAGGACTTCAAAATTCCTGAAATTCCTTTCCAACTTCCTCACTTTAGCCAGGTAACGCGCCATTGAGTCATCGGAGCACTGAAACTCCTTGTTAACCTGGTTTACGACTAACTGTGAATCCCTTTCACAGTCAGTCGTTGGACCCCGAGCGTAGAGCATGCTCGGAGCCCGGCCAAGAGGCCCTCATACTCCGCCGCATTGTTGGTCATGGCGAAGTGTAGTTGTATGACGTACTAGAGTTGTTCTCCCTGTGGGGAGATGAGAACAATGCCAGCCCCCGAGCGTTTGAAAGAGCGCGAGCCGTTGAAGAACATTGTCCAACGAGGAGCTTCGACGAGCCCGGTTGCTTGCTCGGTCGGGGGGATTCGTCCATTCCGCCACGAAATCCGCCAATATCTGGGACTTGATTGCCGTGCGTGCGGCGAACTTAAGGTCGAATTTCCCGAGTTCTACCGCCCACTTGGCGATGTGCCCAGATGCATCAGGATTTCTGAGGATCTCTCTCAGCGGGAAGCTGGTCAGAATCGTGATCGGGTGTGCCAAGAAATAATGGCAGAGCTTTTTAGAAGCCATGAGCAAGGCGTCTGTACCTCGGGGTAGCGCTCCTTTGTCCCGTGAAACACCTCACTCACGTAGTATATTGGTCGTTGAATCCCTTCGCGCTCGGCCACGAGCACGGCGCTAACCGCCTGGGGTGAGGCCGCCAGGTAGAGCAGCAGAGGCTCTTGCTCCCTCGGAGTGGCCAGGACCGGTGGGCTCGACAGGTACCTCTTAAGCTCCTTGAAGGCATTATCGGCCTCTTCGGTCCAAGCAAAACCGTCGTGCTTGCGTAGGGCCTTGAAGAAGGGCAGCCCGCGCTTGCCTAGCCGGGAGATAAAGCGGCTGAGGGTCGCCATCCGGCCGGTGAGCGACTGGACTTCTTTTATACTTCAAGGGGCCTGCATCTTTTCGATGGCTTCGATTTTTTCAGGGTTCGCCTCGATACCTGACGACCCGATCACATACCCGAGCACGATGCCCGTGCGTACGCCGAAAACATATTTTTCGGGATTCAGTTTTACTTGATGCTTTCTCAGATTACAAAAGGTTTCCTCGAGGTCACGGATATGTGCCTCGGCCAAACTACTCTTGACGACTATGTCGTCTACATACATTCCAGGTTCTGCCCGATCTGGTCGGGGAAGGTCTTTTGCATCAGACGTTGGAAGATAGCCCCCACGTTTTTGAGACCGAACGACATGGTCATGTAGCAGAAGGTGCCGAAGGGCATGATGAAGGCAGTCTTCTCTTCATCCTCCCACGATAGGCTAATCTGGTGGTACCCGGAGTACGCGTCCAAAAAGCTCATCAGCTGGGCCTCCGCCGTCACATTGACCAATTGATCTATGCGCGGGAGAGGGAAGTTGTCTTTCGGGCATGAGCCGTTGATGTTGGTGTGATCAACGCACATGCGCCACTTCCATTCTTCTTCTTGACCACAACTGGGTTGGCCAACCATTCGAAATGCTCGACTTCGCGGACGAAGCCGGCTTTCAACAGCTTGTCCAGTTGCTCTCGAATGATATCGACCTTCCACTACGGGAACCTCCTTAGTGCTTGACGCACCGGCTTTTTGCCAGGCTGAACTGCCAGCCTGTGCTCGATCACCTCCCTTGGGACACCGGGCATGTCGGACGGCTCCCATGCGAAGACGTCCGTGTTTGCCCGGAGGAAGGTGACGAGCTCGATTTTCTATTTCGGATCCAGGGCGGCCCCGATGTAGACCACCTTGGCCAGATCCTCGGAGGAGAACGGGATCTCCTTTGTCTGCTCCTAGGGCTGGAGCATCACCTTGGGCCGAGCGGGCTTGCGGGAATCCTGCTCGAACCCTCGCTCGGGCAGTTGGCCGACCAGGGCCAATACCATCTCGTTGTATTCTAGGGCAGCCTTGTGACTGCCCTTGACAGTAATCACTCCCTTGGGCCTCGGGAGCTTGAGGTAGTGGTACGCATGGTGCGTGGCTGCCATAAAATTCGCAAGGGCTGGCCTGCCAAGGATGGCGTTGTAGGCCGACTCAAAGTCGACTACCTCGAAGGTGATCAACTCAGTCCGGAAGTTGCTCGGACTGCCGAAGGTCACCGGTAGGACAATCTGCCCGAGGGGGGTCATGGACGTGCCCAGGATGATGCCATGGAAGGGCATGGCAATATCCTTAATCTTGGAACGAGGGATCTGCATCTCGTCTAAGACCCGGGCGGATATCAAGTCGAGGGTGTTCCCCCGTCAATAAGTACTCGCGCGACCCTCGTGTTGCTGATGGTCGGGCAAAGCACTAGAGGGAGCCTCTGCGGCTTGGTCATTCCCGGGGACAATCTTCCCGGGAGAAAGAGATGGTCGTGTCCGACCATCGAACATGCTTGGGAGCGGGGCCCCCGCGGTCAGCATGGTAAACTTCCTACGTAGCGGCCTTTAGTTCCCGCCGAGAGGAGTACGCCGTGGAACCCCCGAAGATTACCGCGATATGATGGCTCGGCTCGTGGTACTCTTCGCTATCTCGACCCTGCTGGCCGGTATGTTGGTCGGAACATCGGTCGGTATTGCCCTTGCCAGCGTCCGGGAGGACGGGCATAGGGCCTCGACCGTTGTAGAAGTCCTCCAGGCCGGCGATCCAGGTGCGGCAGTGACGAAGGTCATGCCCATGCACCTGGTGAAGAGGGCAGAAGCGGTTGCTCGAAGGAGCCTGTTTCTGCCCGGAGCTGCCCGGCCGCTGATTGCCGGCCTTGCCTTGAGACGGGCGAGGATTCTTGTGCTTCGGCGTCTGCGGCGGGGACGACTGCTCCGAGATGGTGGCCACCATCTTGGCCTCCTTTGCCTTCTTTTTCTTCTTGGTCTTCTTATCAGAAGACTTCTTGTTGCTCGAGGACTCCACGCCCCGCTGTGGGGGCGCCTGGTCAGTTCCCAGCAGGCGTTTGCGCTCGACGGCCTCCTCAGCATTAATGTACCATTCCGCCGCTTGGAACAGCTCACTGGCCGAAAAGCCGGAGAATATCTTGAGATCCTGGGTGAAATGGACGTTTTTGATGCCCTCGGTGAAGGCTTCAACGACAGTTTCATCCGGGATACTCGGAATAGTGTTTCGCACCCGGATGAACCTCTGGACGTAGTCACACAAGCTTTCATCCTCCATCTGAACTACTCGCTTGAGATCCTGCGGCCTTCCCGGGCGGGCAACATCCCCTGATGTTTGCCCGCAGGGCGTCGCAGAGTTGCCCCCAACTGCAGATGGATCCTTCCCGTTGGTTGAAAAGCCAGGTCCGAGCAGGCCCTTCCAATACGGCGGGGAAGTAGTTGACCATCACGCCTTCATCACCGCCAGCGGCAGTGATGGTAGTAGCGTATACCGAGAGGAATTCGTCCAGGTTCTGAGTCCCGTCGAATCGCTCGATGAGGCCCGGTTTAAACTTCGGCGGCCACGCCGCCCCCCGTAACGCTCGGGAGAAGGCGGGACACCGTGGTTTGCCCGGGCACCGTGGTCGTGAATGGCACGGCTACCGTGACCCCGGAGGGGGCCAAGCCGGGAGAACATGTCACCGCGCCGAGGCTCCAGAGTACCCGAGGGGGTGTCGCTCCGGTCGGTGCGGGGGTGATGTTCGCTACGGTCACCTCTTGCCCGGGATTTGGCTCGCCCCCGGGCGAAATTGTAGGTCTCGTCATTGTCGCGGCGACGCTCGTCCCGCCGACCGTCGAACAAAGGGCGACCGTCGTGTCGGCGGGAGGTCCTGTCATTCCTTCGCTGATCAAGATCCTCGCGAAGATCACGATGAGAGCGGCTGCTTCTTGGAGCACGGCTCTCCCGGGAAGTACTCCGGGAGGAGGCAGTGCGGGGAAGGTCACCCGCCAACCGCTCTAGGTTTTTCGCCACGGCGACACCCAGTTCGGCGGCCTGGTTGAAGTCCGGCCAGAGGTCCCGCACCACACGCGCCAGGGCCTGAAGGCGTTGGCGGCTTCTACCGATCAGATCAGAGGAGCGGGATTGTGGCGGTGATCTTAGGCGCGGCGAGCGGGGAGTTGGCCGAGTGCTGGGCCCTGGTTCGTTGCGACGGGTCACTAGAGCTCTATCGATCGAGCTAGCGAACTAGTCCCACGCGGCTTCCAGGCAGCGGTGTGACTCGTCTTCCTGGGTTGCGAGAGCGGGTGCATCGGTGGTACCCGCCATATTAACTTCCCGCGGGAGCACCGGGCATGAAGGGGTCATGACAGTGTCTCCGCGGGAAGCTATCTCATGATCAGACTCGTACGGGACGTCGGGGATGTCAACCCCCTCGTACGAACCGGTGTCTTCGCATCTCGCGAGCATCTCCTGTTCCGGTAGCTCTCGGAACCGAAGGGGCTCGGGAATGTATCCCTCGCCTGCATCATCGCCCGTAGGGCGGTAGACATCCATGGGGGAAGCGGTTTCCTCCACGGTATGCCCTTCCGGATCGATGATCCGGACAACCTCGGTATCGGACCAGTACTCGTCCAAGTCATCGAGGTCGTCGAAGCGGATGTCTTGATTGTCCTGAGAGTTCGCCATTCTCAAGGATCTTTGCTACAGAAGCTAGCTGACGATCCCCACGGACGGTGCCAGCTATCGACGGTTGGGAGTACGGGGCTCCCACGTGCCGAGCTTACTTATTGAATGTGAGGATCAACCGGTCTCTTTCCTGCAGCCTCAGGGTCGTTCGAGAGGGCGAACTCAATCAAACAACCGTAAACAGGAGAGAGGGGGTCTTAGCCTGGTTCGGGCCCCTCAGGAGGAGGTAATAGCCCTACGTCCAGTGATATGTATTCAAGGGAACACAGGAGAATACAATGGCACTCCCAGGCCTCCCCAGCGAGGGAAGCTCAAGCTTCTCTAGGAGGGATGAAACGAAGGCTCCGGTTCGCTATCTGCTTGGCCAGAGCTCTTGCCTGTGTGTATCTATGCTGGCAGAACTAAAACTGTCTCTATGCTGGAAGAACTGATCATCCCCCGTCCTATGTACAGCAGCGTAACATATATATACAGGGGTGTGAATCCTATAGTAACGAGTGTAGGGTCCAATATCTAGTGGTCCGAAGGCCGTCTTCGGGCGCGTCGTGCGGGAACAGTTCTCTCCGTCATTTGTGATGACAAAAAAGTGGAACGGAAACAGTAGAACAAGACCCGGGCAGGTTGCCACGGTCTCCGATGCCGTCGACGGGACGTAATAGTCGTGGGGGTGTCAGAATCATTTATTACAGGGGGTGGAAAGCAAGGTGCATGTGACCGGCATTCAGCCGAATAGGGGAATGACCTGAGTCCCACACCGAGGAAGGTAGGGCCTTGCTTGGGCCCCGAGCAAAGATGGCTTGCTCGGGGAGATAATTAGGACCAGGCCACGAGAGAGCGGAGAGGGGAATTCCAAAAATGCTCTGCAACCCCGTCAGTAAGTTTCTTTTGTCCTATTTTCTTTCTAAAATTGGGCTTCTGTCATAATTGAGCGCTCCAATTATTTGTTCACACGATGTTGTCAACTGCTCAAACTAGGGTTTGTATATGAGAGTAGGTACTTTGTTACTCTGAATTTACTGAGAGAAGCAGAAAGGTCTCTTCTGGATGATGGACTATCTGCTAGAGACAGGCAGTCGACACTTTTTTCATTTTAGGCCGATGCACGATAAAATGGCTAAGGCCTTTCTAATCTTCGGTTTTCAGAGGGTGTAAAGAATTCTCAGTCAGCCAATGCAAGGCATCATGGACGGACACTGAAGGATGTGACATAATCTAATGCTCATACCATAACACAGCCAAATAACTAATAAAGAACAGGTTAGTTTTTTTGTTGAGTCGGGAGCCTCGGACCCCATGCTGCTATATGAATATACCTTATGTATGTTCTGTTGAGCATAATTTTCTACTGTAATCATTTGTCACAGATGAGACTAATATGATCAGTGGGATGCCCTCGGATATATATTAGTAATACCAAATCTTTCATTTGGTAATTGTTTTGGAGTGGATATTAATCACCAACATCAAGTGCCCGGCCATCCAAGGATATATTTGAACAATTTCATGCTGATTTCTGTCATATGTTTAGCCGGATCTTGATAATGTCTTATATTTTCTTCGTTTGCAACTATTTACTTGATATATATTATTATTACAAGGGCTCACAGTTTTTGAAAAAGTAGTTTTTTTTATAATCATTGCTCTACTCCATGTGTATCTTTTCCATATACAACTATCAACTATGCGCATCAATAACAAACTTATATATATATATATTTAACGTGTAACTATCCTACCATGTTTTTAATCATAAATTTAAATTACATAATTACACTACAACATTACTCAAAAAATTAACTTACCCAAATTCGATGCCGCGTGATCCAATTTTCTCAGTTTTTTCTCTCTTTTTCCCCTTTTCCCCCTTTTCTTTTCTCTCTTTTCTCCTCTTCTCTTCTCATTTCCTCTCTTCTTTTCTTTCCTCTCTTCTCTTCTTTCCTCTCTTTCCCTCCTCCTCTCGGCCAATACCAAGCCAAAGAGCCAGCCAGCCAGCGTGCGCGAGGTATATATAGGCGGCCCGGTCGCTCATAGGCCGGGCGATCGCCCATAGGGAGGGCGACCGGGCTAACGGTTGGCAACGG
The DNA here is from genome assembly GCA_036346145.1 of Olyra latifolia. Taxonomy (NCBI): domain Eukaryota; kingdom Viridiplantae; phylum Streptophyta; class Magnoliopsida; order Poales; family Poaceae; genus Olyra; species Olyra latifolia. The sequence goes on along the minus strand of CM070533.1, from coordinate 40,157,922 downwards.
CTACAAAACGGTGCCCAACGGCTCCCAACGCTAGCTAACACCGCCTGACGGGCCACCTACATATCGCCCATGGCAGGGGCGATCTCCCGGTCCAAGGGCAACGGGCGCCTAAAAATAGAAAAAACCGGCCCAGCATATATTTTTGAAATTTTGAATAAAAAAATTCTTGGAGAGAACCATGAGTGGCAAACCTCCATGGCCTAGTCAGCTTATGGAAATTTGTCCTGCAACATCAATTACCAGATCTGGCCCAAAACTCACGTGGCCCAAAAACCCAATCCAACAAGCAGCAGCCTTGTACCAAACCCTAACTGCCCATTTCCACCCAGCCGCCACTACTCTCATTGCCAGCAGGCACCACTCGTACTAGATCTTCTCTTCCTTCTCGGTGTCCCCGCAGGCAACAGCAAGAGATCCTTGGCATCGGTGCCATCAGCGAGCCTCCTCCCAGCCAGCTGCCTCTGCGTAACTGCTGCGCCACTCTCCTCTATAGCTCTCTCCCTGTGTTGCCCCCTCTTCTCCTTGGCTCCTTCCCTGCGATGTACCAGTGGCGCAGCAACCTGGCAGCCCCGGCGATGGCTTGGGAGGACTAGGGTTCGTACCTTTGCAGTGTGAAGGGCAGCGACGGTTGAATCTAGTCGCAGCACTGCGTGAGGCCAGTCAAGCAAGCACCAAACGGGCCCGTCCTTCAAGTTGAGTGACTAAAGCGCCTCAATTTGTAGTGGCTAGTCGCCGATTTGCTGCCTGGTTGCGTGACTAGCGCGGCAAGTCGAGTTGCTGGCACCGACTCATGTTGCTGGACCGACTTGCCGGCTAGTCGGCGACTACTCGCGACTAGAGTAGCGCGGCTTTAAAACAATGGGTATATATGCTTGTTACTATACATAGAGTTTGGATTAGAGTGCATCATGGACCCTAAACTTGCATGGATATGCCAGTTGGATTCTTGAACTTGGGAATAGCAATTTAGGCACCATAACTTGTGTGTCAATACAGTCCAAAGTTTGCTTAATTGGTATTGGCATAACACCATGAGTCCAATGACACATCATGTGAAATCAATGGAAACCTGATATATTTCAATGTGAAGAGATGATACTACATGTCTTTTGGCAAGTTTTTCTTACATTTTTTTAATATTATCCAGCAAAAGTATAGCTATACTTTACTTTTATATACTATCAAAGTGCTATGAGAACAATAGATGATAATTTAAGTTGGGTATGGTCTGACACGGTTTTACATGTTTACTGACCTAAATCCATAATGCCTTTTACTTGCGTTTGCAGCTTATTAGAATCTATCTATTCAAGTGGAGGAAAAATCTTGAGGGTTATACTCTTTGTCTTGTTAGCAAAAGTATTTCTAGGAAAAATATGGGGACTTCAGTTTTTTGCTAGACACCGTAAGATACTTTGTTTGTATTCATTCTTGAAGGACATGCTTTGCTTAAATATATCTATGAAAGAAAAGTTGATACAATTTATATTGTAATATGTGGGGCATTATTTCACAAATATGTAAATGATAGTCTACATAAATTGCATTTCTACATTTCATTTACATGACTTGTGAATTATCTCTGTGGTTCAGTTTATTCCCCTATGCAGTCGTGCCTATAACGCGCCCGCATCCTGTCTTCATGACCTGTGTAAGCATCTCCCGTCTCTATGATTTCTTCAGGTTACTTTATACAAATGCATGTAGTCTATCACAAACTAAGGAAGTAGTGAACCACGTAATGTTGGTATGTCCTCTTTTTTTGGGCTGCAGTGTCTGTTTCTGTGTAACCATAGAACGATCCAAACCATGTTTCATGAACCAATCAGGTTAAATTAATAGATGATGTGCTGCATTAATGGCCTACGCATAAGCTTAACAAAGTGCTGAAATTGTGACCCCAGTTTCAAAATGGTGTTATGTACAGCTTAAAATTGCCCCCTCCAGTACTTCCTTCCCTCGCCTCTGAGCAGAAGGTAGGATATTGAGCAGAAGATCTGTTTCTCTCAGCTTTCATCTCCTTATTTTGTGTGAGTGATAACTATTTGTTTCAATGATATTACTATTTTTGCTGCATAAGCATAGATTTGCTGATAATTCTTTTTTTATGAGCTTTCTTTTTTCAAAGCCATAGACTTACCTTTTTTAACCATTGGACCAAAATCAAAATCAGGCACACAAAACATATCAGAGCTAATACAAAGGCCAATAAAATCAACTTAGAGTTAATATAAAATCAGGCAACTCACAAAAGGCAAAGATATGGTACTTTCTTTTTATAGCATAGCATGTGGTGACATGATATAATATAGCTGGTTTAAGAAGTTCATGTCTATTGATTTAATACTAATTAAGCTCCTCCTGAAGCAGATTATGCCAATTTCATTGAGATTTTATTAACTCACTTTTATTACTTGTTCACATGAAGCAAGCAGGTTGCTATTAGAGGCTGAATTGCAAATGCTCTCTTGAGGTGATCTTTCTACCTGAGGCCACAATCGCTCTTGTAGAAGACCGTAATTTCGATGTGCAGGTTATTTCCTTTCCTGGACATCCTTAAGCTTAGCAACTGATTATCTATAATGGGAGTTCAACAGAAGTATCTCAGTCCATAATTTTGGTGTGCAGTGTAAGCTTGTGAACTGATTAGGTTTGCGCCAATTTCCTTTTTTTCTCCTCTTGCTGCCATACATAAAATTTTACTTTCTACAAGTGATGGTATGAATAGATTTTTGACAAATTCTAAATCACACTCAATGGATTTCGGACATTTTTGAAATCCCAAATCAGTACTTTATGTAATTTGTAAGTAGTGTTTTTGTTTGCCCTCTTATTGTCACATGATATTGTTATTTTCTTGTTTATGCATGTCATTGGTTTCACAGCTCTGTTTTCTTCCATTTATCTTCTTGGGAGTTATAAAAAAAATCATGGTAGCTCTCCTGTTGCTCTTGTTCACTTGGAATAACTACTAAAATGAGCCCTTAAATGATATGATTCTGATCCAACTTTAGATTAGTGAAAACATGGACAAAATTACGTATGGCGATCATGAATTTGGCTCCAGTGTTTTAATTATGGACAAGTGAATAACAAACATATCAGCATGGTCAATACCATGAACTTATCTGGCAGCTAACTACCTGTTGGTATTCTTATCATATGAGTTGCAGGAAATAAATGGAATAGGAAATTCTGTGGAAGATGATGCTGATGCAAATGACCCTGGGAAAGAATTTGTTATTATCTGCCTCTCAAAGCCAAGGGATATGCTACAGTCCTATCATGTAGGCATATGGTAAATCTGCAATCTATATGGGATTATTTTATCTGCTGCGTTAGTGATTTATAATTGAAATAAGATAAGCTGTGGTTTTTGGAAAATGATCTCACAAGTTATTCTCTCAGCTTTCATCTCCTTATTGCCGTCAGGTTCACTCATTAAGACACATCCAGTGTCGATCTGGCCCCGCGTTGGTCCTTGAAGCCACCAGCAGCCTGTTCACCTGCTTGGACAATGACTGACTCTTGGTCAACTCTTCACCTCCTCCACTGCGTCTTCTGCTTCACCTTCTCCACTTCGTTGGTTAGTTCTCATCCTTTTTCTCCATCCCGGCTGTTACAGTTATCTTTACAGTTTATCTACTAATTGTTAGATCTGGTCAAATTGGTTAATTATTTCTGCAGTTTATCTATTGTTAGATCTGGTCAAATAGGGTGATTGTTCAGTTTTGTTCTACATGATGCCAACCAACATAGTAGTATTGTCTTTCTTCTAAGTCTATCTATTGCCAACCAACAGAGTAGTACTCCCTCCGTTTAAGAATATAAGGCGTATTTTGATTCCAAAAAGTCAAGCTTTGTAAATTTTGACTAACAATTAGTCAAATTATATAAATCTTTAGTCTACAAAAGTTGTATCAATAGATTTGTATTTCGAATAGCTTTTGATACATTATTACTTTATAGCAATTGACAATATATAATAAGCGAAACTTATGGTCAAAGTCTACCTTTAAAGACTTTTTCAAATTAAAATACGCCTTATATTTTTGAACGGAGGGAGTGTTGTCTTTCTTCTAAGTCTATATTATTTTTGTACAGTGGTTGATTTATTGATTTTATGATTAAAAAAAGTAGGATTAGCATGGGATAATAATTTCTTTTTCTTTTTTTTTAAAACATTCAGATAGCTGTGCGGGATGGAGCCACATCACCTTTCCAACGACCGAAAGCAACATGTTGTTAGTAAAACTGCTTATTCGGTATTTTGTGTTAGAGTGGCCCCAGAACATGAGGAAGATGAGGACGATGATGCTGCCCACGAGGCTTATTTTAAACGTGTGAACACCAAAAGGGTTAGGGGAAAGATCAAAACCAAAACATATCATGGACGGAAGAATAGTAAAATCCCAATAGTTGGGCCACGGTTTGTTACAGGCTTTGCGATAGGACAATCGGGGAATCGGCTAAGGATAATGACATGTGCAAATTCCTTCAGTAATCTTTACAGTGAGGGCTATCATGATGAGCTTACTTTACACAATTTAGATGTGATGCTCCGTTTTGAAGTTATATGTCTCCATCAGGAAGAACATCTTCTGAGTCAGTTAGGACCTAATGGCATGGTAGAAGATCTTCAGAAATCTTATGCACGGGCTGATCTTATAGCCTTTAATACTAGACTTGATCTTGTGGTGCTTGAAATAGATGTTAACCATCTTTATATTGAATAGGAGAATGATGATGATATTGTCGTATGTCAACAAGAGCATAACTGGCTAAGACTGGCAGCTTTCCCTCCACTTCCAAGTGATGAGGTACTCTTACATGGTTGGCCTCCCCTTTGCCCCCATTCTAAAATTTGGGGGCATGTTTCTTATTCAAATAGGAGATATGAGACAATTATAGGTGAAAATCCCTATCAGTACACTATGACTCTTATGGAGTCTCCTGAATTCCATTGTGCTAGTGGCTTTTCTGGAGGGCCAATCGTCGATGGAAACTTGTGTTATGTGGGAGTATATCATATGTGTGGCGAAGAATTTGGATATTCGGTTTGTCTAGAAGACATCAGAAACTTTTTAGTTGAATTTGATTTGGTGAGTAAATAGTTTATATAGAATCAAAATATTTGATTTTGATTTGTATAAATTACACGATGCTAATAAATTCTTTTTGTTATAGCTTGATGGTTGAATCCTTACTAGAGGAAAGAAGGTTACCACCAAGAGAAGTGTAATGGGCACAAGGAATAAGAAGGTCAGCTAGCAATGGGTTATAGGGCAGTAGGAGTAAGAAGAGGGTCACCTAGCACTTGGTCAGAACTTTTATGTATGTATGGGTCTGATTGAACTTTTATGTCTATGTCTCTGTGTGAACTGAACTTTTATGTGTGTTTGTGGGTCCGATTGAACTTTTATGTCTATGTCTGTCTCTGTCTGAACCTTTTATATCTGTCTTATCTCTAATATGTACGTGTGATGTGGGAGTTCATATATGTCTTATCTCCAACTCCAATATATTTGTGGGATGTGGAATGTATCATGTATGTATGTCATGAACCTATAATTTAGAACCTATGTGTGCCACAGGTAATTTGGAATCTGCAATGCCTATATACATTTACTATTTTTATAATACTTATTGTCGGCGGTTGAGAGTACGGGACCCCCAGGCATCGACCTTACTTGTTAAATGTAAGGATCAACCGACCTCTTTCCTGCAGCCTCGGAGCCTTTTGAGAAGGCGACCTCGATCAAGCAACCATCAACGAGTGGCACAAATGATTTAGGCTGGTTCGGGCCTCTCGTGTGGAGGTAATAGTCCTACGTCCAGTGATGTCTATAGGAGATGTGGGGGAAATTACAGAGAATTCCGGACTTGGCGGACCAAGGGGGAATGGGTTTTCTACAGTGGGAGGATGAACTTCGGGGTGAGACGTTGCTAGCCGGAGCTTCTACGGTGTCTATGTGTGCTTCCTAGCAGCTAAACTTTACATGTGTAGCGACGGGGTCTATTTATACATGGGTGTAAATAGTATTCTAATGGGCACGGCGCCCTATTGTCCGGCGGTCCGAAGCTTGTCTTCGTTCTGCATCATCGTCATCATTCACTTTTACGGGAAAACGGTATGGGAACAGTGCAACAAGACGCGAGTTGGTGGCCACAGTCCTTTGCGTTTTGACGGGACGTAGCGGTCGCCGACGGCGTCAGAGCATTTAATGCAGCAGATGGGAAGGCCTGTACCCGGCCGGGGATGGAACGACCCGGACCTCGGCCTGGGCAAGATCAGGCATGCCCGGGCCCGAGCAAGGGCCTCTTTGCTCGGGGGAGGCTGGCAATCCCGTGCTGAAAGAGCGTGATAATCCGAACGTCCCTCCAGGCCCCCGTCATCTAGCCCCCGAGCCTTGAGTGGGGAAGCCGGTCGGGTCCCCTCTCGAGGCTCCGAGCGGTGCACTGAAGGCTTGGAGACCGAATGTTCGGACAGGACCAAGGCATTGCTCGATCAGCCGAGCAAGGGCTTATTCGAGCAGAATTTTGGATTAGCCGAACGAAGGCCGCCCGAGCAGGACTTCGGATTTAGCCGAGCGAAGGCCACCCGAGCAGAACTTCGGGTTAGCCGAGCGAAGGCCACCCGAGCAGAACTTCGGGTTAGCCGAGTAAAGGTCACCCGAGCAGAATTTCAAACGTTGGTCTTCCAACGGTTACTTCCTTGTGAGTAGGTTAGCGGTTTTAAGGCGACGTGACGGCCGTACGTGCGCCAGGTCCCGAGATTTCTGGGGCGGTTTCTTTAGTGGAAAGGGGATAAAAACCGCCGTTCCTTTCCCATCGGTATGCTGCCTCCTTTCCTTTCTTCTTCCTTGCCTTCTTCCTCTGCCGCCTTCTTCCTTTGTCTTCTACCTCCGCCGCCTTCTTCCTTTGTCTTCTCTGCCCGATGGCGAAGTTCGTTTCCTCGCGAACTCTTGCGCTACCGAGGACCTCGAGGCGCAGGGCCACCTTGACCCTAGGTCTTGGCGCGTTCCTGACGGCGAGGTCCTCCCGGCGCCGGCGGAGGATGAGTTCGTGAGTTGCAAACTCTATGCCATCAATGGGCTCCGTGCTCCGGAGTTAGAGTTCCTGGCCGTAGTCCTTGCCCATTGCGGCCTGGAAGTCACGAACCTCCACCCTAACTCCATCCTCATCTTAAATCTCTTTTCCCATCTCTGTGAGGGCTTCGTCGGCGTACCGCCGACGGTAAGCTTATTTCTTTATTTCTACATGCTCCATCGCACGGGGTCGCGTCGCGCGGGTGCGCGTATTTTGATCATGGAGTTCAGAGTCAGATGCGTACCCTCCGTTCAGGCTGGCGACTCCATCGCCGGCTGGGCGGAACGGTGGTTCTATGCGAAGAAGGGGCGGACTACGGACTCCACTTCCGGAATGCGTAGCCGGAGAAGGACCTCCCCCGACCGCGCGTGGAGCCAGAGGAGGAGAAGATCCTCGACACTATCCAAGTGTTGAGCGACAGCGGCTTGAATGGACAGGTTATTGCCCAGGACTTCTTCAGGAACCGGGTGTCTCCTCTGGGGCGTCGGGAGCACCTTTTCTTTGAGATCGTCGGCTGGAGCGACATCACCCGCGAGGCGAACACCGGTAGGTTTTTTTTTTGCTCGGATTGCTGCCTCGTCGGGGTTGCTTTTATTAACTGCCCGGCTCTTTTTCGAAGCTCCGGACGACCGGTGGGTGGACGAGCGGGTAGCGGAGCTCTTCGCCCTAGGGAAGGAGGAAAACCCGGACTTGGGCAGGCGAGGACCGAAGAACGTCCTCGACCGTTCGGAGTAGGTACGTTCCTCGTCAATCCTTATGTTCAGGCGGGATCGTCCTTTGTTCTAACCGGCTCTTCCTTTTTTCAGGACCGGGCCGCCCTGGAGGCCGTGCTGGCGGCCGAGCAGCCGGTCGAGGCAAAGGGGAAACGGCCTTCAAAGAAGAAGGTCGCCTCGAAGAAGAAGAGGGGGGCCTCGCAGGCGTCTGACGACGATGAAGAGCCGCGGCCGAAGCGATCGCAGCGCGGGGCTCCCTCGATGGGTGGTTCTAGCGGACATGCCCCCCGCCGGTCCGGGGTGCGTGTACCGCTGAGGCACAACCCGCCGCGGCCTCATCTGGAGTACGCGGACCAGGTACAAGAACTGTCCGCCTGGTTCGCGCAATACTCCAGGATTATCCCGACCACACTGCATGGTTGTTGCAGACTGCGGCCGACCTTCGCCAAGCCGAGCGGCGGGCTCAACGGGAGAAGGACGCCGGAGGAAGAGCCCGGGCGGATCTGGACCGAGCGGGGGCGACGTTCTCCTCGTGGCTTAAGGGCTCGAGGGACGCGACCCCTGGAGCGGCGCTTGAGGAAGATCTTCGGAGCTTCCTTCAGTGGACAAAGGAGCACCATCCGGAGTGGCTCGAGGCGGCGAGCCTTACCTGGACGGGTGCTGGCCCGAGTAGAGCGGGAGAGGCTGCCCCTCCATCGCTAGGGAGGATAGAGGGTCCCTCGAGCCAGGCAGGGGCGTGCGAGGAACCCCAGGCGGAGGACGTCGGTGACGGGCAAGGTTCGGGGGACGCCGAGGAAGAAGGTAAGTTTTCCTGTCCTGACCTTTCCTTTGTCCGGCCGCGTGTTACCGCGGTCTTAATTTTTTTTTTTCGAACACAGTCAGGGGCTTGTGGGGGAAAAAAAACCCCCCGCGCCCATGACGGAGGCGAGGGCTAGGGCCTTAGTCGAGGAAGTACTTCAAACCGAAGCGTCCCGTATTATTGCAGATCGGGCGGCGATGATCATGGCGGAGTTGACCACGGGGGAGGGTTCGGCCGAGCGGGATGGCGGGGAGGAGTCCGAACAGGACTCAGAAGACTCCGCTCCGTTGGTGCTCAGGTGTCGAAGGGAGTTGGCGTCGAGTGACGACGTGGCCGCTCCCCCGGGGGACGAGGAGCAGATCCCGGGCAGCCCTCCTGCCCAGGCCGGGGCGTGAAACGACGTAGCGCAGTCTCCGGGCATGGAGGTGGCCCGGCCTGGGGCTGCGGAATGCGGCCGAAGCAACCCCGCGCGGGAGATCGCATTAGCGATGGCCGAGGCAACTCGGCCCCCGAGCTCGGGGGGTTCTCGAGCAAGGGACGTAGAGGAAGAAGCGGCCTTGGCGGACAGTGCCCCGAGCGCGGAGGGAGAGATGGCCGGGGGGGCTCAGCCCCCGGGTTCAGAGGATGTCCGGGCCGGAACCGCGAAGGAAGGAACGGCTAGGGCGGCCCCGGCTCCGAGCTCGGAGGGTGCCGCATCTTCAAGTTCGGGGGATGTCCATGTCGGTCCACGGCCCAGGCTGAGTGTGCTGCTCGAGCGTCACCGTCATGAGGTAATTTCTTATTACGAATGGACCTTTGCTTGTAATTTTGCTGATGGCTCCTTTGTTTTGTAGCTGTCCGCTGAGATGGACGACTGGGTCGCGAACATGGAGGCTCGGTGCTAGGCCAAAGTGACAGCGGTGCGCTCCGAGCTAGGCGAAGTCCAAACGGAGCTCGCCTGGGTCCGGAATGAACTCGAGGATGCTTTGGAGTATGCTCGGGGTCTTGAGAGGAATACCTGGTCCCAGGAAGAGCTCGAGCGGGTCCGCAAGGAGCTCGAGGAGGAGCGGCAGCGTAGCTTGGCGGAGGCCGAGAAGGTGGCGAAGCCAAGAGATCGGACATGGCGTGAAGCCCAGACGAGGTTCTCGGCCTGAGCCGCCTTGAAGATGTGGAGGCGAGCTTCAAGCTCTGAAGAGTAGATCTAGGGGCTAGTGTGCGTGGTGTTACATGTGTTTGTAACAGACACTTTTATTTAATACAAGATGTTTTTCTATGTTTCTCTCTTATTATGCATGCTTACATAATCTTGGAAAAAAATATGTATGCTACTACTTGCTGCCACCTACCCACCCAGCCCCCTCGTGGGATCGGGCCTTTGGTCGTGACTACGAACAAAGATCGGGCGCACGAAGCAACCGGGTAGCTAGGTGCGTGAAAAAGACAATGTCCAGCTCCCTCGTGTGGCCGAGTCTTTGCCCCTGGTTGAGAGCGAAGACTGGACACACGAAGTAGCCGGTCAGCCGAGGATGCGCGAGAAAGGCAATGTCCAGCCCCCTCGTGTGGCCGAGTCTTTGCCCCTGGTTGCGAGCAAAGACCGGGCACACGAAGTAGCTGGGCAGCCGAGGATGTGCGACAAAGACAATGTCCAGCCCCCTCGTGTGGCCGAGTCTTTTTCCCCTGGTTGCGAGCAAAGACCGGGCACACGAAGTAGCCGGACAGCCGAGGATGTGCGGAAAAGGCAATGTCCAGCCCCCTCGTGTGGCCGAGTCTTTGCCCCTGGTTGCGAGCAAAAAACGGGCACACGAAGTAGCCGGGCAGCCGAGGATGCGCGAAAAAGGCAATGTCCAGCCCCCTCGTGTGGTCGAGTCTTTGCCCCTAGTTGCGAGCAAAGACCGGGCACACGAAATAGCCCGTCTGACCGAGGATGCAAAAAGGCAATGTTCACCTCTCGTGTGGCCGAAGTCTTTTCCCCAGTTTGCAGCAAAGACCGGCACACGGTGGCCAGGGCAACCGAGGATGCGAAAAAGGCAATGTCCACCCCTCGTGTGGCCGAAGTCTTTGCCCCCGTTGCGAAAGCAAAGACCGGCACACGGCAAAGCCGGACACCGAGGATGCGCGAAAAAGGCAATGTCCAGCCCCTCCGTGGCCGAGTCTTTGCCCCTGGTTGCGAGCAAAGACCGCACACGCAAGCAGCCGGCGGTGGGGATGCGAAAAAACAATGTCGACCCCTCGTGTAGCCGAAGTCTTTGCCCACAGTTGCGAGCAAAGACCGGCACACGGGCAGCCGGACAACCGAGGATGCGAAAAAGGTAATGTCCAGCCACCTCGTGTAGCCGAAGTCTTTGCCCACGTTGCGAGCAAAGACCGGCACACGGCAAGCCGGCAGCCGAGGATGCGCGAAAAAGGCAATGTTCACCCCTCGTGTGCCGAAGTCTTTGCCCTGGTTGCGAGCAAAGACCGGCACACGGCAGCCGGACAACCGAGGATGCTTGTGAAAAAAGGCAATGTCGGCCCCTCGTGTGGCCGAAGTCTTTGGCCCCGGTTTGAAAGCAAAGACCGGGCACACGGCACCGACAACCGAGGATGCGCGAAAAAGGCAATGTCCAGCCCCCTCGTGTGGCCGAGTCTTTGCCCTTGGTTGCGAGCAAAGACCGGGCACACGAAGTAACCGCGAGTTCGAGTTGCTAGCTCCGGATTTCGGTTGGGTTTCGGGATCGAAGTCTACGAGGCACTGCCGAGAACTTGCCGGGGCGATGTGCTATCGCCTTATCCGAGCAATGGAGTTCAGGGCGGGCGCATTTTCAGATCCGTCGGCCGCTTTGGAAATCGGTTTTAACAAACGAGAACTCGTACTTGGGCGGGACAGGAAGGGAAGACCGAAGAACTTGGGTGAAAAGAACTTGGATTACCATTCCTCGTTATTTAACAGGCTCGGGAATTTCGAGAAGAAGTCATTCGAAGATTCCTTAGTTAAATAAGGAGGGATAGGCTAGAAAAGGGGAAGGTTATGCGTGGAACCTGCGTAGCTGGGCGATGTTCCACGAACTGCTGAGAACTCGTCCGTCCGGGAAGGCGAGGCGGACAGCTCCCGGGCACGAAGGCGAGACGACCGTGAATGGACCCTCCCACTTGGGGGTTAACTTGTTGGCGTGCGACAGGTCTTGTACGCGTCGTAGAACCAAGTCGCCGTTTTGCGGAGTCCTTGGTCGGATTGATCAGGCGGCGTGCCTGCGTAGGGCTTGCAGGTAGGCCGCCGATCAGATGAGGGCTTGCTCGCATTTTTCCTCGGATAGGTCGAGGTCAAGCAACCTGCCCTGGTGATCGTCGGCTGTTTCCGCGAGGTCCACGCGAGGTGACCTCAGGGATATTTCGGTCGAAAGCATGGCCTCGGTGCCGTATACGAGCCGAAAGGGCGTTTCGCCCGTGGCTCTGCTCGGGGTGGTGCGGACAGCCCACAAGACGGAAGGAAGCTCGTCTACCCAGTTTTGTCGTAGCTTAGAAAGCCGGTCGAAGACCCGCTTCTTGATTCCTTAAAGGATCTGCCCGTTGGCTCGTTCGACAGCCCCGTTGCTCTGCGGATGAGCCACAGAGGCGAAGCAAATCTTGGTGGCAACGTCTTCGCAATATTCTTGGAATAGTTCGCTGGTGAACTGAGTTCCGTTGTCCGTGATCAGCCGGCTGGGAACGCCAAACCGTGTGACCACGTTATTGCGGAAGAATTTCTTGGCCGCATGGGCCGTAATGCCGGAAACCGGCTCAGCCTCTATCCACTTAGTGAATGTATCAATGGCGACGAAGAGGTATGCGCATCCCTTCGCCCCTCTGGGGAATGGATTCAGGATGTCCAGCCCCCAGGTAGAGAATGGCCAGGTGAGGGGAATGGTTTGGAGGGCGTAGGCTAGTTGGTGCACCTGCCGGGCATGGAATTGGCATGCCTGGCAAGTGGTGACGATCTCACGAGCATCACCCAACGCCGTGGGCGAGTAGTAGCCCATTCTGAAGGCTTTACCGACGAGTGTTCTATAGGAGGAATGAGCCCCATAGATACCCTCGTGAAAGTCCTTCAGCAGGAATTTCCCCTCTTCCTGGGAGATGCACTTAGAGAGAACTCCGAGTGCGCCTCTCCGGTATAGGGCACCCTCCACTAGCCTGTATAGCAGAGCTCTCCTGATAAGCCGGGATTTCTCGGCTTCATCCTCAGGCAATGTCCCGTGCGTCAAGAACTGGATGAATGGCGTCATCCAGGTGGCGCTTTGCTCGAGGAGGGAGACGTCGCCGTGCGTCTCATCTGCCTCTTCTCCGGAGGGAATGGAGGGCTTTAGCAGGTGCTCAACGAGCACCCCTGTTGGGACGGGTTTTTGTGAGGTGCCCAACTTGGCAAGTTGGTCGGCCAGGGTATTTTCTCTCCTGGGCACGTAAAGGACTTCGAAGTTTCTGAAGTTCCTTTCTAACTTCCTCACCTCGACCAGGTAACGCGCCATTGAGTTATCGGAACACTGAAACTCCTTATTAACCTGTTTTACGACCAACTGTGAATCCCCTTTCACGGTCAGTCGTCGGACCCCTAGCGTAGAGCATGCTCGAGTCCGCCAAGAGGTTTCAGACGCCGCGTTGTTGGTCGCGCGGCGCGCTTGTATGACGTATTGAAGTTGCTCCCCTTGCGGAGAGATCAAAACAACTCCAGCCCCCGAGCGTTCGAAGGAGTGCGAGCCATCGAAGAACATCGTCCAGTGGGGTTCTTCGACGCGCCCGGCTTCTTGTTCGGTCGGGAGGGGGGATTCGTCCACTCCGCCACAAAATCTGCCAGTATCTGTGACTTGATCGCCGTTCGGGCAGCGAACTTGAGGTCGAACTCCCCGAGTTCTACTGCCCATTTGGCGATGCGCCCGGAGGCGTCAGGGTTCCTGAGAACTTCCCTTAGTGGGAAACTGGTCGGAACCGTGATCGCGTGAGCCAAGAAGTAGTGGCGGAGCTTCTTAGAGGCCATGAGGAGGGCGTATAGAAGCTTTTGGACCTCGGGGTAACGCTCCTTCGGTCCGTGAAGCACCTCGCTCACATAGTATATAGGCCGCTGATTCCCCTCGCGCTCGGCCACGAGCACGGCACTTACTGCTTGGGGAGAGGCCACCAGGTAGAGCAGCAGAGGCTCCTGCTCCCTCGGGGTGACCAGGACAGGCGGGCTCGACAGGTACTTCTTGAGTTTCTTGAAGGCGTTGTCGGCTTCCTCGGTCCAGACGAAACCATCGTGTTTGCGCAAGGCCTTGAAGAAAGGTAGTCTGCGCTCACCCAGCTGGGAGATGAAGCGGCTGAGGGCCGCCATCCGACCAGTAAGCGATTGGACTTCCTTTACACTCGAAGGAGCCTGCATTCTCTTGATGGCTTCGATTTTTTCCGAGTTCACGCCAATGCTGGACAACCCAATTACGTACCCGAGCACCATACCCGTGCGCACACCGAAAACACATTTCTCCGGATTCAGTTTTATCCGATGTTTTCTTATATTACAAAAGGTTTCCTCAAGGTCCCGGATATGAGCCTCGGCTAAAATACTTTTGATGACTATGTCGTCTACATAGACTTCTAGGTTCCGTCCAATCTGGTCGGGGAAGGTCTTCTGCATCAGACGTTGGAAAGTGGCCCCCGTATTTTTCAGACCGAAGCGACATGGTCGTAGCGAAGATGCGAAGGGGTGACGGCGCGCTTCTCTTCATCCTCCCGTGACAAGCTGATCTGGTGGTACCCGGAGTACACGCATCTAAAGCTCATCACCGGCTTCGCCGCTGCATCGACCAACCGGTCTATGCGGGGGGGAAGTTGTCCTTCGCACGAGCCGCTGATGTTGGTGTGATCAACGACATCCGCCACTTTCCATTCTTCTTTCGACCACATTCGATTTGCCAACGGTCGGAATGCTCGACTTCGCGAATGAAGCCGGCCTTCAACAGCTTGTCTAGCTGCTCTTTGATGATGTCGGCCTTCCATTGCGGGAACCTCCTTAGTGCTTGACGCACCGGTTTCTTGCCAGGCTGAACCGCCAGCCTGTGCTCGATCACCTCGCTTGGGACCCCGGGCATATCGGACGGCTCTCATGCGAAGACGTCCGTGTTTGCCCGGAGGAAGGTGACGAGTTCGCTTTCCTATTTCGGGTCCAGGGCGGCCCCGATGTGGACCACCTTGGATGGATCCTCGTCGGAGACCGGGATGTGCTTCGTCCGCTCCTAGGGCTGGAGGACCACCTTGGCCGAGCAGTTGTAAGAATCTGCCGGGCCCGTCTCGAGCCGGCCGACCGGGGCAGCGCCATCTCATCACACTCTGTGGCAGCCTTGTGATCGCTTCGACGAGCGATCACCCCTTTGGCCTCGGGAGCTTAAGGCGCGGGTACGCATGGTGCGTGGCTGCCATGAACTTGGCGAGCCGACTCGCCGAGGATGGCGTTGTAGGCCGACTCAAAGTCAACTACCTCGAAGGTGACCATTTCGATACCCGTAAATTGCTCAGCCGAAGGTCATGGGTAGGACGATCTGTCCCAGCGGGGTCATGGACATGCCCGGGATAATGCCATGAAAGGGCATGGCAATATCCTTGATCTTGGATCGGGG
Organism: Olyra latifolia; assembly: GCA_036346145.1. Classification (NCBI taxonomy): domain Eukaryota; kingdom Viridiplantae; phylum Streptophyta; class Magnoliopsida; order Poales; family Poaceae; genus Olyra; species Olyra latifolia. The sequence continues at coordinate 40,142,743 of CM070533.1, read as the reverse complement.
GATTTGCATCTCGTCCAAGATCCAGGCGGATATCAAGTCCAGAGCGCTCCCTCTGTCGATAAGTACCCGCGCGACCCTCGTGTTACTGATAGTCGGGCAGAGCACAAGGGGGAGCTTCTGAGGCTTGGTCATTCCCGAGGGACAATCTTCCCGGGAGAAAGAGATGGTCGTCTCTGACCATCGGAGGTGTACGAGAGCCGAGCCTCCTCGGTCTACGCGGCAAACCTCGAGCGCCGCGGCCTTCAACTCCCGCCGGGAGGAGTAGGCCGCGGACCCCCCGAAGATCACCACGATGTGGTGACTCGGCTCGTGGTATTCTTCGCTCTCCCGGTCCTGTGGGTCGGAACGTGGCTCGGATTTCGGTCGAGCCGCCTTCCCAAGATCCGGAAGGGCGGGCATGGGGCCCCCCGTTGTAGAAATCTCGAGCCGGCAACCCGCACGGCGATTCAGAGATCATGCCGTGCACCGTGCGCGGGCGTAAACGGCTGTTCGAGGGGGCCTGAGGCCTGCGCCTCTGTCCGGGGTTGCCCGGTCGTTGACCGCCCACCTTGCCCGGCGAAGGGCAAGGTTTCTTGGGCCTCGGTGTCTGTGGCGGAGACGACTGCTCCGGGATGGCGGCCACCATTTTGGCCGCCTTTCATTTTTTCTTCTTCTTGGCCTTCTTGTCGGACTTCTTCTTGTCCGAAGACTCCATGCCAGGCTGTGGAGGCGCCTAACCGGACCCAAGAAGCCGCTTCCGCTCCACGGCTTCCTCGGCGTTGATGTAGCGTTCTGCCGCCTGGAAAAGCTCGCTGGCCGACGAGCCGGAGTATATCTCGAGATCTTGGGTGAAACGGACGTTCTTAACGCCTTCGGTGAAGGCTTCGACGACCGCTTCGTCCAGAATGCTCGGAATCGTGTTCCGTACCCGGATGAACATCCGGACATAGTCGTGTAGGCTCTCATCCTCCATCTGGACCACCCGTTTGAGGTCCTGCGGTCTCCCCGGGGAAGACCGCATCCCGGAAGTTCGCCCGCAGGGCATCACAGAGCTGTGCCCAGCTGTGAATGGAGCCTTCCCGCTGGTTGAAGAACCATGTCCGAGCAGGCCCTTCCAACACGGCGGGGAAATAGTTCACCATCACCCTTTCATCACCGCCCGCGGCTGCGACGGTGGTGGCATACACCGAGAGGAATTCGTCCGGGTTCTGAGTCCCGTCGAATCGCTCGATGTGGCCCGGTTTGAACTTGGGTGGCCACGCCGCGCTCCGTAGTGTGCGAGAAAAAGCGGGGCACCCGTGGCTCGCCCGGGCGTCGTGCCCGCGAGCGTCACGACCTTCGTGCCCCTGAAGAGGGCCGAGGCGTGAGAAAACGCCGCCGTGCCGAGTGTCCGGGGTACCCGATAGGGCCCCGCCCTGGTCGGTGCAAGGACGGCGATCGCCGTGAGCACCTCTTGCCCGGGACTCGGGGTGACCCCGTTCCCGGGCGGAGTCGTAGGTCGAGCCGCTTCCATGGCGATGCTCGCTTCGCCGACCACCGATCGAAGGACGAGCGGGACGGGGGTGGGGACCCCGGCCATGGCGAGCGGGGAGTCGGCCGGGCGCTTGGCCCCGGGTCATCGCAACGGGTCGCCAAAGCTCGGTCGATCGAGCTGGCCAGCCAATCCCACGCAGCTTCCAGGCAGCGACGCGACTCGTCCTCCCGAGCTGCGGGAGCTGGTACATCGTCGACGTCCGCCATGTTGATTTCTCACGGGAACACCGGGCATGAGGGTGTCATGACCGTGTCGCCGCGGGAAACGGTCTTGTGGTCGGACTCATACGGAATGTCGGGGATGTCGACCCCCTCGTATGAACCGACACCTTCGCACGTTGCGGGTGTCTCCTGTTCCGGTAATTCTCGGAACCGGAGGTGCTCGGGAACGTACTCCGAGCCCACTTCGCCCGCGGGGCGGCAGACATCCATGGGGGAGGGAGACTCCGCCATAGTGTGTCCCTCTGGATCGATGATCCGGGCGACCTCAGTATCGGACCAATACTCGTCCAAGTCGTCGAGGTCGTCAAAGCGAATATCTTGGTTGTCATGAGAGTTCGCCATTCTCAAGGACCTTTGCTTACAGAAGCTAATCGACGATCCCCACGGACGGCGCCAGCTGTCGGCGGTGGAGAGTACGGGACCCCCAGGCGCCGAGCTTACTTGTTGAGTGTAAGGATCAACCGACCTCTTTCCTGCAGCCTCGGGGGCTTTTGAGAAGGCGACCTCGATCAAGCAACCATCAACGAGAGGCACAAATGATTTAGGCTGGTTCGAGCCCCTTGTGTGGAGGTAATAGCCCTACGTCCAGTGATGTCTATAGGAGATGTGGGGGAAATTACAGAGAATTCCGGACTTGGCGGACCAAGGGGGAATGGGTTTTCTACAATGGGAGGATGAACTTCGGCGTGAGACGTTGCTAGCCGGAGCTTCTACGGTGTCTGTGTGTGCTTCCTAGCAGCTAACCTTTACATGTGTAGCGATGGGGTCTATTTATACATTGGTGTAAATAGTATTCTAATGGGCACGGCGCCCTATTGTCCGGCGGTCCGAAGTTTGTCTTCGTTCTGCGTTATCGTTATCATTCACTTTTACGGAAAAACGGTATGGGAACAGTACACCAAGACGCGAGTTGGTGGCCGCAGTCCTCTGCGTTTTGACAGGACGTAGCGATCGCCGACGGCGTCAGAGCATTTAATGCAACAGACGGGAAGGCCTGTACCCGGCCGGGGATGGAACGACCCGTACCTCGGCCCGGGCAAGATCAGGCACGCCCGGGCCCGAGCAAGGGCCTCTTTGCTCGGGGGAGGCTGGCAATCCCGTGCTAAAAGAGCGTGATAATCCGAACGTCCCTCCAGCCCCCGTCACTTATCATCAGTTTTGGCTTTCACTATCTGCATTAGCAACAATCTCAGTTAGCCATATAAGTCGTACATCACTTACACTATTCACATTCATTATGCACGCCCATGTAGTTAAAGCGAGCTTGAATGGTTTTGCACGAATGGACTGCAATCCATGAATTTTAGTTGCACAAACAAGAATTATTCTGCCTGTACACACACTACAGAATCATTTGCTTTGCTGCACCAAGAGCGACGTACCTTGGCTGTTCTTAAGTGTGGAACTGAAATGAAGGGGATGAGGATTAGAGTCCTTGTCCTTATCCAGGCTTTCTTTGTACTCTATGTATACCTGCTTTTTGCTTACAGATCAATACAACTCATATTCCTAACATATAGATATCATAGGAACGCATGGTTCTAGATGCTGAAGTAAAAAGCAGGAAATCTACAGTTCAAACAGCATAACATAATACATGTTGTGGACGCTGTGAGCATGGCTGCTCCATTTTCATATAGGCGAGGCTATCTTTCTGGAGAAGCAATATATCCCATGAGTTTTTGGTGCCATTACAAGCAATGAATTAGCTTTACTTGCTCTATAAAAGTGAGAGATACTTCTCTATTGAAGGCTTTTACTGGCATACAGCTTAACATTTTAAGTGCAAGCCATCTCCAGATATCAGTATGGAACAGACTGACGATTGCAGTTTGCTATTATGGTAGAGCAAAACTACGGAAACACATGGAAACAGCAAGGGAATCCCGTCCCTAAAAATATCCGCTATCAGAATGATACTGTATTATGCCATAGCTCCAACTAATGGTGCCATTCAATTCCAACATGAAAGGTCATAAGAAAGTACAAAGCCATGGAAGGCGTCATGTTAGATGAAGAGCATAACAAAGCGGCTGAAATCGACAGGTCAAAACAGGGAATCCTGGGGTACTTATCAATGTAAAAAAAACATGAAACTGGAGTATGTTTGGGCAACCAATATGTCTAGTTAAATAATCCAGCAATAATACAACACGGTTACACGAATCATCTGAAGCTTCAGCAAACAGAATAGTTATGATGCCTAAAGCAGCCAAAAAAGGGGCAAGATTATTCAATTTGCATCTGCAAACATCATAAGCATATTAGAATAACTGTAAAACAACATATCTCTTAGCATAATTATTTCTGGTCATTCAAATCTGGCAAATCTAAACCTCTAGTAGCTACAGGCTTATAGTTGGCGCAACCAGCCTACTATGGGCACCTGGAGGGAAATGCATAAACAGGCAGATACAAACAACACGAGGAGTGGTGAGTCAAGCAAGCATACGTGTTCATTCATTGTTAAGAGACATTGCAATCAGCTATGAGCAACAAGCTTTAACTGCATATATGTTCATATAAAAATTCAGGTACAAAAATCAGGTCACACTAAACCCCGTTTGCTCATATCTGGGAAGTTACAACTCATACATGAAGCAATAATATGTACTCCCGTACTGACAGTCTAGAGCTATACTAGGACATCCTGAAAAGATTGCAAAACAATCTGAAGAAACCTGCCAACTGCTAGTGAAGATGAAAAATTCACTAACAGACGTCACTTCCCAAAGTTGTTCACCTACTAGAGCATTCACATATGTAGTTCTAGATTGCAATTATGAATCACCACCTGGCGGGGCCACCTGTTTGCTAAGCTCTTCATCTGCCTTCTTTAGGAACACATCCCAGCCGCTCCCCTTGTTGTAGGGGGCGCCCCGGCTTCACCCTCCGACATAACAAGCTTCGTTAGTAGAGCCGGAGGTAGTATCGCTGCGGCTTCCTTCCCTGCTGGTGAAAGCGGGGCCAAGGTGAAGGTAAAATGTGGGCGCGGAGTTTATTACGGGTAAGGAGTATTCAATGGCTAGGACGAAGACCCAAGACGGAGGACGGAGAGAAGGCGCGGAGGGCAACAAGGAAAGGAACTCCGAACGAGCAAACGGAGTTAAGCACGCGGGGCCCAGTCCTACGGATCGGCCTCGAGGAATACCCTGCTGATTGTTAGAAAACCTACTCGGATACGCCAACCCAGGCTGTATCTGGATAGGTCTATCCGTGGATCTGTCAAACTCTATGAACCAGCACTATAAATAGAAGAGGGATCCATCCATTGTATACACACGAAAAGCAATAAAGAATTTGTTCGCTCTCTACATCTGTGTTCCATCTACTTTGTGCATCTGTCGATCTCACTCTTCATCTACATCTTTTGTGCAAATCAGCAATCTCGAACTACACCCGGTAACGTGGTTGCTCAACACATTATCGGCACGAGATGCTCAAGAAAGGAACCGCATGACAGAGGAGATTGTATGACTACGGTTGTTCGACTACGTCGGCGAATCTCGGCATCGAATCGTCACCAAGCCGGCAGGTCCTACGGCCTAGCCGAACTGTCCTATGCGACAGGTTTTGAATCCCTAGCACAAAGCTCGAACAAATACTAGATCAATAATGAATCATCGATCCCTTCCTGAATTTGAGAATAGATTGAATTTGGCAATCAGTATACCATGAATTTGTATATCGTGAATCCATTTTTTTTGCTCAAAATTTGGTCATGAATTTTTGGGTCTATTGCGGTGGACGCTAGCTCCAAGGTTGCGCTCCCGCTGGCCTCGACGGCTGCAATTGCACCATGTCATGCGCATAAAATTTATCCACACATGTCTAGGTTATTAGCAAGGTTGATGGTGCTGACCTATATGCACAACCCATGCAGTTGGTTTAACTTTGAACAAAATTGTTAGCATGATAAGCTCGGTGCAATTATAGCATTTTGTCTTTATCACGTTGGAATCTTATGTATCATGTTGATCATATATCCATTCAATTCGGTTTTTCTGTTGAAAATTGAATCGATTGACATGTACATGCTAGTGAAGTTTATATTTGTGCGCATGGATATTTATCTCTCCCAACCATGCTGCATGCCGCCCATATCACGCATTGCGCCGTTACTCGCACTAGTCGATCTCTGCGCCACTGCATGCAGCGACCGCACGCACAATGCCCACGCCGGTTGTGCCCCGACCACGCTCGCGTGCTGCACGTCAGGTGCACCGCCACCACACAGCTCCGCGCTGTCCCGCTGTACTCGCCGCGCCCAGCTATCCCCGCTGTGCTAGTTGTATCTCACCGATCCGCCGCCCCGTGCCATCGCCCAGCGGCGACTAAGCGTGTGTTTGATTGGTGGGATGTACAAAGATGGAGCCATTCCATCCTATTTTTTCATATGTTTGGTTGGTGCAAGAGGAGGATGAGATGGCTCCCATAGAGGAATATTCCTCAAGATGCTGCACGAGCCCATCCCACAAAAATGATAGAACGCAATCATCCCACTTGGGACTTAAGGATGACAGTGGGCCTATCCTTGAAAACTGGGACAGAGCCAGCCCATCCTTGAAAACTGGGACAGAGCCATCCTATCTTTAAAAACTGGAATGGAGTCATTCCATCCCACCTTGCTCTCTAACTAAACACACCCTAGAAAAACCCCAACCGCTGTGGGCTAGCAGGCCGAGGTGTAGCAGGCTGGGCCGGGAGACGGGCCGAGCCGGATAGGAAGAAAAAAGTGGGCCAGTGAGAGAAGGGAAGAGTATGAGCTGGGGGAGAGAAAAGAAGGCAGTAGCCGGCTGCGATGTGGGAGAGAAAGAAAGAAAAGTTCGTGAGTCTAAAAGAAAAGAAAAGAAATAAGAATTGAATAGAGAATTTATAGAAATGGTTTTGAATCCTTCGGGAATTACCTGAAAAATTCTTCGAAAATTAAAAATTTTTCACAAAGACCCTTGAAATTTATGAAATTACTAAACTGGGCTACATATGAAAAGAAAAGAGGGAAAGAAAAGAAAATTTTGTGGATGATGACATTTTTCCACATAAGTCCACGATTTCTCTGGAAACCATATGAAGATTTTACAGACCCTAGAATATTGCAGAAAACCCCTCTTAGAAAGATGGAAAATCCCTTGAAGGCCCTTGGAATTTCCTGGAATTACAGAAAACACATATTCAGACATAAAAGCATCCCAGGATTCCGAATTTAATCCTGTTTTTGCATTTGAAGCTTTATTTTATCTCTGATAATTACTTTCATGCTATTACATGATAAATTAGCTGGTATAATTATCAGTTTATGCCTGTTTATGAATAGAATTTATGCATACGAATTATGAATGTAAATTTCTGATTATTCGTGGTGCCCGTTCATTACATTTAATCTATGAATTGAAAATAGCATTTTGAATAGTAGAAAATCATGAATTTTATTGAAGAACTATAAGAATATATGCAAATTACATATAGTAGTCATGAATCAATATTGCTATCATAGAAATTGGGCCTGAACTTGGCAGAAAAGCCCTGAAATCTTTGGAAATTATCTGAAAATTCACCATAGTTAAGAATTTTTGCATAGAAACCCCTGAAAATTAAGAATTTACTGAATGTATATATTCTGGCCTAGAATTATCCCATGAAATTGCTATTATAATTCTTATAATAATTATTTTAGCACGTTTATACTGGAAATCCCGAAAATTTATGAATAGATCCATGTCACACAACACACACTATAATTACCTACAGTATCTTATGCAAAGAATTTAAAATATGCGAATGTTTGGCATCGTGAGCCGTGAGTTTGATGAATTCTGGCTACACACATGAAGCTCCCCGCACCGCCATTGGCATTGTAGCGGGGGGCGACACCTGAGCGTAGAATAATCAAGCACTGCATTTTATTGGGCATCACTTGTCCAATACTTTAAAGGATGAATACATGGCAATGGAAAGTACTATTGATCTTTAGGCTGCATTTAAGAAGCGGTTCGAAAAACTCAAATGCACTATCTTGCCATAAGCACAGTAGGACTGGATAAGCCTGAGATATGCAGAAGCGACTAAAGAAGATGATGCCTTCATACAAAAAGAAATCGCTGACACCGTGGAAGCCTATTTTACAGAATCTATTTAGTGAATACATAGCAGCACTAGTCAGCCCTTTACTGTGGTTGCATTAGCAGGCATTTGTGATCTTATTATGAATGAAGAATCGTGAGTCCCAGGGGAGCAAACATTTAATTCTCACGATCAGTTATGCATTTTATTTCCAGTATATTTCAATGAATGCTTGCAATATGAATAATAGCCTAATTAAAATTATATGCATTTATATAGTGCCCATATGGAGGAGATATGCAAAGTTGATAGTGGTACAACTAATAGCATCTTGAGAGAGACTAAGTATTTTCAGTCCATTAAGGACACTGGAAGCATAACCACTATAGCAAGCAGAGGTTCTTGTGTAGTAGGCTCCGGCCAAGCCACAATTATCCTGCCAACGGGTACTCCAATAAAATTAATGAAGCGTTGTTGTACCCTGAATCTACTAAATCTCTCTTAAGCTTTAAAGACATCTGTGCCAACGGTTTCCACGTTGAGACCACTGAAGAAAATGGCAAAGAATTCCTGTGCATTGTGAAGCACGACGGATGCGAAAAAAGAATTTTAGAAAAATTCCTTCATATGAAAATGGGCTATACCACACAAGAATTAAAGCACCTGACAATTATACTTCCTAAAAACTTCTTTTAGGAGTGCCGAACTCTTCTCTCTTTGGTATAGTAGACTTGGACATCCTAACTTACGGATGATGAGAAATGTAATTACCAACTCTCAGGGCCATGTAATTAGTGTAAAGATTTTCCCTAATCAAGAAGACTTTATATGTCAGGCATGTGCCACTGAAAAAATGATCACTAGGCCCTCGACCATGAAGGTGCAAGATAAAATCTCCGCGTTCATTGAGCGCATCTAGGGGGATATTTGCGGCCCTATTCAACCTCTATCAGGCCCTTTTAGGGATTTTATTATGCTCATTGATGCTTCCTCGAAGTGGTCTAACGTGAACTTACTCTCGACAAGAAACCACGCATTCGCAAGGCTGATCTCTCAGATCATAAGAATTAAAAATGCATTGTCGAATCATCACGTGAAGTCCATTCGCATGGACAATGCCGGCGAATGTACTTCAAAGGCATTTGATGATTACTGTACGGCATCAGGAATCAAAGTAGAGCACTCAGTGCCACATGTCCACACTCAAAATGGACTAACAAAATCACTGATTAAAAGAATCAAATTCATAGCAAAGCCGCTTTTGCATGGCTGTAATTGTTAGAATATATCATATTTGGGCGTGATCCCCCAAATCAGGCCTGGTCAATCCCCCATTAATGGGATTGATTAGGATCGGCTATTGTACCATATTTAGCGATAGTTGTCCATATTTAGAGATAGGATTCCTTACTCAGCTATAGGCCTTGTACTATATATATGTACTATTTGTCTATCAATGAGAATCATCTAATTCTCTCCATTCTATCTTCCAACATGGTATCAGACGCCTAGGTCTGTTCCTACCCTCCCATGGCTGATCTCTTCCCTGCCACCGGTGATGCCCCTGCCGTCGATGGTGTCCCAGCGATTCTTGGTCCCGCCGGTGGTGTCCTCGCCACAATGCCGCCAGATTTTTCCCCGCCGCCCACCTCTCCATCTGCCTTGGCGCTCTCGCGCCTACAACCCCAATCCCGCTTTCGCTCTTTCCACCATTAATGTGTGCTCGCATATTCCCTTTTCCCTAGAACTCAATCCACCCAACTACACTCGGTGGCGTGAGCTCTTCGAGATCCTCGTCGGCAAGTTCGGCGCCACCACTCATCTATTCCAGGATGCTCCGGCCGCCCCTGACGCCATCTGGACGTCCACAGATATGGCGGTCAAATCTCTACTCTATGCCTCTCTCTCCGAGGAGATCCTTGGAATCGTCCTCACCCATGGTGCCACAGCACGCACCATTTGGGAGAGCCTGGAGGAACTCTTCCGCAGCAACAGGACTTCACGTGCACTGTCCCTTGAGGCTGAATTTCGCAATTTGGCTCAAGGGGAGCTCTCCATCCTCGTCTACTCCCAACGTCTCAAGTCCTACGCTGATGCCCTCGCCGACATTGGACAACCTGTTCGTAATGACACTCTTGTCCTCACTCTTCTTCGTGGCTTGACTGACAACTTCCGCAACATCGCCACCATAATCAAGATGAAGGATCCTCTCCCATTGTTCTTGGCAGCACGCTTGATGCTTCTCCTTGAGGAGGCCGACCTCAAGCTTGCCAAGCCCGAGGGCGCTACTGTCCTCCTCTCCCACAGCTCCGGCAAGTCGCTGTCCTCGTCTACCGGCAGCAGCGGCACTGCTCTTGCCAACAACGCGCCCAATCACCGCTACAAGGGCAAGGGCAAGGGCCGAGGTCGCTACAATCCCGGGCCGCATCCCCTTGCCTTTCCCACGAGCGGCGCTCGCTTGGGCTTCAACCCCTACACCGACACCTTCCAGATGTGGCCGGTCATCTCCTCCGGTCCCGGCATTCTTGGACCACATCCACAGCAAGTGCCCGGGACGCCACCACTGCTGCCGCCGGCGCCTCAGGCCTTCTTCGTACCACCGGTAGTCCCTCCTGCAGGCGCCCCAACCACTGCTCCATAGTGGGATCAAGCTTCCCTCATCCATGCGATGAATGCTATGACCCTGCAAAAACCGGATCCATCTACTTGGTACATAGACTCCGACGCTTCGTCTCACCTCACCGCCGACCCTGGTAAACTCTCCATCCCTCACAACACACCTCGTCCCTCCACCAAAGTCGTCGTCGATGATGGTTCATCTCTTCCTGTTACCACCACCGGTGACACTACCTTTCACACCCCCACCCGACCCCTCTCTCCCCCCAATATTATCGTTTCTCCCAATATTATTGCTAATCTCATATCTGTCCGCCAATTTACAAAAGATAATCTTTGCTCCATTGAATTTGATCCTCTTGGCTTTTCTATGAAGGACCTGTGAACTCGAGCTGTGATTCACAGGTGCAATAGTTCGGGTGATCTCTACCAGTTCCACCCTGCACATCCAGTTCAGCACCATGCGCTCATCGCTCCTTCCACACCTGGAGTTACTTGGCACCGACGCTTGGGGCACCCCGGCGACCAAGCTCTCTCCTATCTCCAAGCCACAGCCGCCATCCCCCTAGCGTCAAATAAACTTGTACCCCATATGTGTCATGCCTGCCAGATAGGCAAACATGTTCGTCTTCCTTTTTATGCATCTCTGTCCAAAACCAGTAAACCGTTTGAACTTGTTCATTGTGATTTGTGGACATCACCAATTCCTAGCATCTCTGGGTTTAAGTACTATCTTGTTTGTCTCGATGATTTTACCCACTTTCTTTAGACTTTTCCCCTTAAACTCAAGTCTGACACCTTCCCCACTCTTCGCAACTTTCATACCTACGTTGCCACCCAATTTTCTTCCAAAATCCAAAGTTTTCAGTGTGACAATGGCGGCGAATTTCTTAACACTGCCACTCACAATTTCTTCCAACAAACCGGTATTCACCTTTGTCTCTCCTGTTGTGGACAACATGGGTCGGGGTCCTTAGTTCGGCATCTACATCCTGATCTACAACATCATCTTCGATTACATCCGTTCTCGCCCAATCTAAGGCGAGAACCTACGATCATCGTGATCATCCCTGTTCATTGTGATCGACACCCCATAATACAAATCCATGAGCACAGGAGTAGGATATTACCTCTCTCAGAGGGCCTGAACCTATATAAATCCTGGCCCCTGTGTTACCATCGAGTTGTGATTTTTCGCAAAGCCCTTGAAAATATATTGCCGACACAATTCGTCGACAGTTAGCGCGCCAGGTAGGGCTAGCGTCACGATCAGCTTCATCAACTTTGATGGCTTCAATCGGCGGATTCGTCTTCACCTACGTCCCCGGCCAAGGTTTTGTCTTCGGAGATCTCGGCTTCCTCGCCAACGACTTCGGGGAACTTCGGTTATGTGAGCCGGATGACGTTCGGCCCACACGCTACCGGGGAAGGCTGTACGCGACTCCAGCCGAACCGCACCACCACAGGTTGCCTCTTTCAGATTTCGATCTGGGAAAGATCCAATCTGACAATGACGATTCCGACTGCCCCACCGCAGGGATTCCCATTGGCTTCAGTCAGGATTATGAGACTTTGGTTCTACCAACTTCTTCCGCTGATGAAGAACCAACCGGTGATGCTATTTCTGACCTGGATCGCGATCAGATCCAATTAGGAATTGCAATCTCTCAATTGTGCAACACCCCATCCGGATTGAGAAAATCGGCCACTGTTTTCCATGAGATAACATGCCGCCTTTTTCGGTCTGGGCTAAGGGTTGGAGCCCAACAGACACTAACTGGGACGAGTTTCCCAAGTTCCGGCTCGGGGATAACTCTAACCAGATCTACTTTCCGAGTGGACACTAGGATGCCACTCGGATTAACCAATTCGACTGCGAGGTTTCAGCGGATCTATTCTGCCGAACCTCAGTCGGGTTTTCTTCTGCCAAACAATTCATCACGGGAAGTGGGAGTTATAATCACCCCATCGATGAGCCAACAAGTCAGGACCAGTTGAGTCTCTCTTACTCGAGATCCGAATCGGATGAGAGCATCAACGGGTTCCCAGATTTTCGCAGCATTTACGTGGTGGATGGACAACATTCCGGGTCGACCCCGCGCCCAATAGATGAAGCAAGAGCCGGGCATACCCGCGGAGAAAGAGAAGATCTGCGCGATAGATTGCGCGGTCGAGGGCGTGAAGTTTAGGAGAAATTACACCAAGTCCATATGGGAGATCACTCGGTCTTCCGTATGTCACAACAGAATATCCTTGCATGTAAGACCCTCTTGGCCAACGTTGGTCCGTTACTTGGGGAAAACAGTCCCGAAACACCGATCATGGAGCAGATTAAAGCCATGGTGACGATAACGGCTGTCCAGGTTACTCGGAATGAACAGAGCAACTCGGCTGGAAGCCAGACTGCCACGAGTAATACTCGACGCAGTCGGCACACACCAACTCACGGGCAAGGCGTTCGCCAAAACACAAATCGCGACCTTCGCCTCGACATCGAAGCTCGGCGAAGGAAGCGAGAAGAAGACGAGAGACGTCACCAAGATGACGATAGAGATGGTTTTGGTCGAAACCATGACAGAAACGATCGTCGCAACGACCACGTTGTGCGTCGTGGTGATCATCACCGAGAAGACTGGCGTTGCACTCCGCCGAGCCGAATGCTTCCCCGACAGTCTCCTCCTCCTGGGGACGGAATGATTGATGAGATCAAAGCATTCACACCTCGACTCCGTCAAGTCAACTGGCCCAAAGGGTATAACCCCAAGGGAATAGTGAAATTTGACGGGGAGCGGGACCCAGAAGCTTGGTTGCAGATTTACTCTCTGGCAATCAAGGCCGCTGGTGGAGGCTTTGATGTGATGGCAAATTATCTACCCGTCATGTTGACTCCCTCGGCTCAGGGTTGGCTTGCAAGCCTTTCAGAGAACTCAATCGGTTCCTGGGGAGAGCTTTGCGACCAATTCATCGCCAATTTCCAGGGCACTTACGAGAAGCTTGGGACCCAATGGGACCTTTATCAGATTCATCAGAGAAAAGATGAGTCGTTAAGGGATTTCATTCGGCGTTTCACAAAGAAGAAAAATACAATCCGAGAGATTTCTGAAGCGGTCGTTGTTGCAGCTTTTCAAAAGGGAGTTCGTGACCCCGACTTAATCAAAAAGATGTCTCGAAAGCCCCCAACTACTGTCAAAGAGATGTTCGCCCTGGCGGACCGGTATGCCACCGCCTCTGATGCTTTCGTCGAGCGCCAGGAGGATCACCCGAGCAAAAATGAAGGTAAGAAAGACAAGCCCGAGTCATCTTCTAAGAAGGACAAGAAGCTGAAGAGTGAAGAATTGGTGGTAGGCGCGGATCATGGTCGGCAGAGGCCATCTCGGCCCAATGACTACAATAAAGTAATGGAGGCGCCGTGTCCTTTCCATCCGAATGGAAAGCACGTGGCAAATAACTGCAATATCCTGAAGAGGTTCGCTCAGGAGCACAACAAGGACACTCCGAAGGACGCCAAGCAAGACGATAAGCGTGATCCTCCTCAAGGTGACGCTTACCAAGAAACCTAGCGCGAGCTCAACTACATATTGGGGATCGGATGCATACGAGTCCAAACGTAAGCAAAATCTTACCACTCGGGAAGTCAATGCAGCTATTCTGGTGACCCCCGAATACTTTCGATGGTCTGAAGTCCCGATCAAGTTCGATCGCTCGGATCATCCCGACCACATCCCATGTCCAGGAAGATATCCACTCATCCTAAATCCTATGGTACGTAGCGTCCAACTGCGCAAAGTCTTAGTCGACAGCGGGAGTGGGTTGAATATCCTTTTCGCCAAGATGTTTGACGAGATGCAGATTCCGAGGTCGGCGCTTCAGAAGACTGATGCGTCGTTTCATGGCATAATTCCGGGGACCTCCTCAGTGCCGATTGGGAGAATTTCTCTTCTGGTTACTTTTGGCACTCGGGACAACTACCGGACAGAAAACTTCAGCTTTGAGGTGGCCGATTTCGAGACTGCGTATCACGCAATCTTGGGAAGGCCGGGCTTGGCCAAATTCATGGCCGTCCCACATTACACTTACCTGGCTATGAAGATGCCGGGTCCGCCGGGTGTAATCACAGTCCGCGGAGACATCAAGTTTTCTTATCTCCTCGATAAAGAAAACTGTGACGTAGCCCAATCGACTGAAGCGGCTACCGAGTTGGACAAGATCCGGCAGGCGGTCATCACTCTTCGTGACAAGGGCGACGTGCCAAACAAGAAGCAATCTAAGTCGGGCATCAAGCCCAACGAAGATGTTAAGCGAATTCGCTCGACCCGTCCAACTCAACCAAAACGGCTTTGATCGGGACAGGGCTCATCCGAAATAGGAAGACGCGCTCGTCACCTTGCTCCAAGCATGTCGGGCATCTTTGCTTGGAAACCGTCTGACATGCCGGGTGTCCCGAGGGAGGTGACCGAGCACTCCTTGAATGTACATGACAAAGCCAAACCGGTCAAGCAACGGCTGCGTCGGTTTGCACAGGATCGGAAAGAAGCCATCAAGGCGGAAATCACCAAACTTTTAGCCGATGGTTTCATAGGGAAGGTGCTCCACCTCGACTGGCTGGCAAATTCGGTACTTGTACAAAAGAAGAATGGTATTTGGCGTATGTGTGTTGACTATACTAACTTAAATAAAGCATGCCCCAAGGATCCATTCGGACTACCTCGCATCGACCAGGTGGTTGATTCCACTGCCGGTTGCGAGCTTTTGAGCTTTCTGAATGCCTACTCGGGCTATCACCAAATTAGCTTGAAGAAAGAAGATTGCATCAAGACTTCGTTCATCACTCTGTTTGGAGCTTTCTGCTATGTCACAATATCCTTCGGGTTGAAGAGTGCTGGAGCAACATATCAGCGTTACATTCAGCGATGCTTTCACAATCAGCTCGGGCGTAACGTGAAAGCATATGTCGATGATGTTGTCATCAAATCTCGGGTATCCTCCGACTTGGTCACCGACCTGTCGGAATACAACATGAAGTTGAACCCGGAGAAGTGTGTCTTTGGGGTCCCTTCAGGAAAGCTACTCGGTTTCGTGGTGTCTCACCGTGGGATTGAGGCTAACCCGAAAAAAATCAGAGATATCATGGAGATGGCTCCCCCAACTTGCCAAAGGGATGTCCAGTGTCTAAATGGATGCATGGTGGCACTCGGTCAATTTATCTCGTGGCTCGGCGAGTGTGGGTCGCCCTTCTTTAAACTATTGAAGAAGCAGCAGGACAAGTTTGTCTGGACACCCGAGGCACAGAAGGCTTTTGAGAGTCTCAAATTGTTCCTCACTTCACCTCCTGTCTTGGCATTTCCCATGCCGCAGGAGCCGCTTCTGCTATACATTGCGGCTACCGCTCATGTAGTGAGTGCCGCGGTGGTAGTAGAACGGGAAGAGCAAGGACGCATCTATAAGGCTCAGCGCCCGGTCTACTTCGTTAGCGAAGTATTGGGCGAGTCCAAGGTACGCTATCCACAAGTGCAGAAGCTTTTGTATGCGGTCCTGATCGTCTCTCGAAAGCTGAAGCACTACTTTCAAGAACATCTAATTCGGTGGTCACTTCTTTCCCTATTGGAGATATCCTTCATAATCGGGAAGCCACTAGGAGAATCGCTAAATGGTCAGTGGAACTCGGGGCTTTCGAGCTCTTGTTCAAGCCACGCAGCGCTATCAAGTCTCAAACACTCGCCGACTTCGTTGCCGAGTGGACAGAGATGCAGGCTCCCCCAGTCATCGAAGAGTCTGAGCACTGGAACATGTACTTTGATGGCTCTCTCCGACGACAGGGCGCGGGGGCTGGTATCGTTCTCATATCACCTGGAGGCGAACGACTCAAGTATGTCCTCCAGATTCATTTTTCAGCTTCAAACAACGCAGCCAAGTACGAGGCACTCATTCATGGGCTTCGTATTGCCATATCGCTCGGTATCCGGGGATTGGTGGTTCGCGGGGATTCTCAACTCGTGGTGAGCCAAGTACAGAAGGATTGGACTTGCGTCAATGACAATATGGCTGCCTACTGTCAAGAGTTCAGAAAGTTGGAAGACAAGTTCAATGGATTGGAGCTTATACATATCCTACGGCGAGACAACGAGGCGGCAGATGAGCTTGCGAACATGGGCTCTAGTCGGACAGCAGTCCCAGCTAGATCTTTGTGCAAGAGCTTCACGCCCCCTCCATCACACCGCAGGAGCATCTACCCCAACTGGATCAACCACTACCCGAGTCAGAAGTGCTCGCCCTCGACTCGGATTGGATGCGACCGTATTTGGAGTATTTGCAAGAAGAGAAGCTTCCCGACGATCGGGGGGCTGCTGAATAAATTGAACGTCGGAGTCGTGCATACGTGGTACTCGGAGGAATCCTGTACCGCCGAAGCGCCTCTGGCATACTTCAAAAGTGCGTATCCGAATTGCAAGGACGCGCCTTGTTGCGTGAAATTCACTCGGGTATGTGCGGCCATCATGCTGCTTCACCTACGTTGGTCGGCAAAGCCTTTCATCAAGGGTTTTACTGGCCAACTGCTGTCTCGGACGCAAAAGAGATCGTCCGAAAATGCTAAGGTTGTCAATTCTTTGCTCGGCAGATTCATATGCCGGCTTAGGAATTTCAGACGATCCCTATCACCTGTCCATTTGCTGTCTGGGGGCTCGACATAGTCGGACCTCTCAAGAAGGCTCTAGGTGGTTTTGAACATATCTTCGTTACCATAGACAAATTCACCAAGTAGATTGAAGCTAAGCCTGTGACCAAGATTACGGCAGCCAAGGCCACCGAGTTCTTCCAGGAGATGTCAGTCGGTTTGGCGTGCCCTCTCGGATTATTACGGACAACGGCTCTCAATTCAGAAGTGATGAGTTTCAAAGCTGGTACGAACAGGTAGGCATAAAGATTTGCTTTGCTTCGGTGGCACATCCTCGGAGCAATAGGCAAGTCGAGCGCGCGAATGGTATGCTTCTACAAGGGGTCAAGACACGCATCTTCGATCGGCTCAAGCTATACGCAGCAAAGTGGATGAAAGAATTGCCTGCCGTACACTGGGGGCTTCGCACAAGTCCCAGTCGGGCAATGGGGCAGTCACCTTTCTTCCTTGTATATGGGTCTGAGGCGGTCCTCCCAATGGAGCTACAATTTGGGTCACCCCGAATTTAAAAGTTCAACGAGGACGAATCAGAGGCCAGTCGGGTTGACGAACTCGACCGACTGGAAGAAGCTCGGGATGCTGCAACCATTCGGTCGGCAAAGTACCACCAAGGGCCACGTCGTTACCACAGTCGTAATGTGCGGGATCGTGCCTTCTCGGTTGGTGATTTGGTCTTTCGGATCAATCAGTCTAGTGGCCATAAACTCTCCCCACGCTGGGAAAGTCCGTACATTATTGACTCCGTGACACGCCCGGGAGCTTACCGACTAAGGCGAGAAGACGGCACAATCATGGATAACTCGTGGAACATCAAGCAACTATGTCGGTTCTATACCTGACGGCCGTTGTACACACATTTACAATTCAATAAAGATAAGTTTTTGTTTACATTATCTTTACGCTGGTGCAATTCAGTTTCAGACTTGCTACTTATTTGTGTCCCAATTAAGTAGTAAGTCGGGGGCTACACCTAATTAGGTGCGCAGTCGCGCACCCCTTCTTTCTCTTTTATTGAGATTGATTTAACTTGCTCCCAAGTCGGACTCCGACTAGCCAGTAAGTCAGGGGCTACACCTAATTGGGTGCAGTCTGCACCACGTCGATATCTTTCTTTTCGAGTTCTTGTTGAGCCTAAGTATTGTTCGTTCCGAGTAACGAAACTCTTGTTTTCATGCAACACTCATACTTCCCGACTGCGTTCTTGGAGACAGAGCTCCGCGCCAACTCCTAACGCTATGAAACTTGATGCACTTGGCAGAGTGCTTAGTAAAAGGAACCTAATCTACTCGGGCAAAATACAGAATTGATCAAAGAAAGATAACATAACTTATATTATATTGGAAGAATTGTTTACATACATTGAACTGATAATTTACAAGAAGTTCATGTATCTACAGGGAATCTAAATCTAAGTTATCTACAAGGGACTCTGCCGTGGGCTTCACTTCCTCAAGCAGGACCAACGCCTTCTCCTCGGTGCAAGCGAAGCCCTTCTTGATAGCCTCGAGCTCAACTCGGGGATACAGGGATTTAACGATTCCCAGCGCTTGACTGATGTTCATCAAGCCGACTTCCCTAAGTCGGGCCTTGAGCTTCTCGGGGGCTTCGGTCCACCTTTCGATCAGCTCAGCCCGGGTGCTTGGCTAGGCGTCACCATCGTAGTCTCGTCGCCGAGTAGGCTCCACGGCCACTAGGAGCTCTTCATATTGCGCTTCTGCGGTTTTGCTGCTTTTGAAATCAAGGCTATGTTTTTTCTTATGCTCGACAAATAGAGACATGGATACTGATCATGCAATCAGATAAAATTGGAGATTCAAAGTAGGTTGGGTTAAGGGACTTACCCTCTAACTCGGCGACTACTCGGGCCTCCGACTCCTCCAGGGCCAGCTTCTGGTCCTGGGATTTCTTCAGCTCTGCTTGGGCGGCGGCCTCAGAGTCCTTGGACTTGGCCAGCTCCTCCCGCAGGCTGGCAATCATGGCGTCGCGTGCTGCACGATGTGTAGAGCGTGAAGCCACTCGGATGCACTCAAGACGTGTTGTTCTGACTCAGGTTGGGACACTTACATTGAAGGGAGCCGACGACCTCAAACTTCTCGTCCTGTAGCTCCTTGATCTCGGCCTGCAGCTTCTGACGCTCCTTAGCCACTTCGATCTGGGTCTCAACTATTTGCCCCTCCACGGCTTTGATCCATTCAATCTTGGGGAGGAAATAGTTGAGAAACTTGGTCTTCCTCTCGGAAAAGTCACCAAGTTCCTGCAGGAAAGAGTATAAATCGTCACTACTCTACTTCGAGTCGACAAAACGTACTCGGCTAGTCGGGAAACTTACCCTGATCAGTCGGCCGCATGATGTGGCGTGCTCATAGAAGGCCACCCTGGCCTTCTCCTCCTCGTCATCGATCAGAGCCTAGTCCCCGGCCTCATCTCTCTAGGCCGCCGACAACTTGGGCTCAATCTCCTCCGGGGGAGATGGAGGTCGGCGTGGGATCTCTTCCACGATCGGCTCGGCTTCCTCGTCGCCCCCATCAGTTGGCTCCGGGCTCGGGGGGACAGCGGCATCGCCGGCTGGGACTTCAGCCTCCTGCTCGGCTTCGATCGGTGGAGGCATTGGAGGCGAAGGAGGAGAAGGTGGCGACGCCTCCCGGCTAGGCTCAGCAGCCGCCTTTTTAAGCCCTGGTGCTGGCTCGGCCGCGCGATCGATCGGGATTTCCTCCGACGGTCTCCTGAAAGGGGAGACATTTCAACACAAAAACAACAGACATCAAAGACTAACAAGGTGCGACAAAGTAACACTCACCGATTGGAGGTCTTTATTTTTATTCCGGCGCTCCTCTGAGCAGAAGCCCCGCTTGAGGAGACGTCGGGAGGGCCACTCGGCCTAGCCTGGGATGACGCCGGCTTAGGTGCCAAGTGCGCCCGCTTCGCGATGTCCTACGGCCCGACCTCGGAGGGGGAGCCGCCTGATTGCTTGGCCTCTGGGTCAGCGTGGGCTGGCTCACTCCTTCCTCGGGCGGTGGGATGTCCTCCTCTTCGAAGGAGATCGGGCCCTTGCCCTTCTTTGTTGCGAGAGCCTCTTCAGACTCCTCGGTTGGGCACTTCTCGCCCTTGTTGGTGGGGGCCTCAGGCATTGGGGGGAGGGACACAAAGGCTTGGCGGTCCTGCACAGGGACATAGCTTTCCCGAGTTAGTATACTAACACAAAACTACTCGGCGGGGTTAAAAATAACACGAGAATCACTGGGCCGTTACCTCTGGTGGCGGGTTGGTGATGGTGAAGCCTCGGGGGCACTCGGCGTTGGTGAGGGGAGTCCCCGTGGCGAAGAACTCGGCGATTCGGTCGG
This sequence comes from Olyra latifolia, assembly GCA_036346145.1. Taxonomy (NCBI): domain Eukaryota; kingdom Viridiplantae; phylum Streptophyta; class Magnoliopsida; order Poales; family Poaceae; genus Olyra; species Olyra latifolia. The sequence continues at coordinate 40,122,319 of CM070533.1, read as the reverse complement.
CGGCATCTTGATGCGAAACGGGAGAGTTCACCTTCGAGTTAGATCCTTCGGCCCGGAGTACTCGAACCCGGGCCGGACCCTCTCCTTAAGGGGCTGGACGCGGCGCATCACGAAGTTGATGGTGATGGCCACGCCGGTTAACCCCTCTTTTTTTAGCTTCTGGATCAGGCCGAGTAACTCGGTGACCTGATCCATCTCGCTGGAGGGAGGGGAGGAAGACCAGGAAGGAGAGGCTCGGGGCTTTCTCCCGTTGAACAGAGAAAGGCTTGGGAGGGGGTTGGTGCAATAGAACCACTCTTGATGCCATCCCTTCAAAGAGGTCCGGAGTGGCAAGGAGAAATATGCCTTCTTCAGGCCTTCCCGGAGTTGAAATCCGGCCCCGCCGACTGCCTTAGGGGCATTTTCATTGGGGAATGCTTTCAGAAGGAAGAGATGGCGGAAGAGGTTGAAATGGGGAAGGATCCCCAAGAAAGCTTCGCAAAGATGGCAAAAGATTGAAATTTGCATAATAGAATTGGGATTCAAATGAAAAAGCTCAATGTTATAGTGGTTGAGCAGACCACGAAGGAAAGAAGAAGCGGGGAGTCCGAGCCCGCGAGAGAAGGACTCGAAGACGACAATCTCCTCCTGGCGAGGAGTAGGAGAAGACTCACCCGAGGCGGCGCGCCAGCCGATGAGCTCCTGTGCCAGTAGAACGCCGGCGGCAACTAGCCTCTGCAGTCACTCCTCGGTGGTGATGGAGGTCACCCAGCCCTCTGCCATTTGCGAGAAAGTGATGGGAGAGGCTGGGATAGGGGCGGCGTGGCCAGATCTGGAAGTTGGTCGCGGCGGCGGCGGCGGCGCTGGATTTGCTCTACAATGGTGGAGGCAACAAACCCTAGCGGGCGCGCTGTAGGGAAGGCGAACGGATTTGGGCGCACAGTACAAGCATAACCGTTCAAATGCCCGGCGTGTTCTATTTAAAAGAAGTGGGCGACGTTTCAGTTTCCGCGCTGGGCGGGAGAGAATGAAGCCCTAATCACCGCTTCAAGATTCAGGCCCGGACTTAGGTTCCAGAGAGCATGCCCCCCATGGGCCACAAGCTGTACTCGTCATTACTCGGGTACAGATGCCACTCAGATCAAACCAAGTCGGGAAAAATAGCGTGCCCCCAGTCGGGCCTCATGCCAGTCGTCAGTCTATGAGGACTGGGCGCTTCCCGAGTTATAACTCAGTTCTTGATGTACCTCCTAGGGTCAATAGTCTGTCTGACTTTTAGTCGGATCGGGCATCATGAGTTACTTCTTTAGTCTGGTCTCAGTGGCACATCTCCGGATCATTTGTCATCATGACGAACACCACTCGGATGACCTTGACTTGGAGGCGGGCGTATTCTCCCGAGAATCACTAGCTTGACACCGCACTAAGTCGGGTCAGGGTGCCTGAACACCCTAATACACGAATTGTGATGTCCCCTGCTGGACTGAATGTCGAGTTCTGTCGATCAGACCCGAATGTCATGATTTGTTACAGGGAGGATAAGGCAGGGTGACACTGATCACTCGGCTACATCCACTTTTCTTGGTATGCCTCTCTATGGGCCAATAGCCAGCATACCGACCAGTCGGACTGGGTACCAAATACCTTTTTAGAGGCTTGAGATTTTCTCTTGAGTCCTTTGCCACTGTTTTATTTGATCAGCAGGTTACTCGGCAAACTGAACTCAAAATTAAACAACTCAGTCACGAAGCACTTGGGGGCTACTGTGGACAACATGGGTCCTAGGTATCTGGAGACAGACAATTGGACGCACCACCTCCTTGGGCCTAGTCGCGTGGATCTTCCAGAAGACGGGCTTGATGGATGGCGCGGCCCGACTTGTTCTACCAGAAGTAGGATTTTACTCCTACCCGAATACGCGGAGATAGCGGAAACCGACTCGGCTATATCCCTTATCTCCCTAATACGGATTAGGGAACCAATCTGTAACCTACCCCTTACACTATTTAAAGGGGGTCGGGGTCCTTAGTTCGGCTTCTACATCCTGATCTACAACATCATCTTCGATTAAATCCGTTCTCGCGCAATCTAAGGCGAGAACCTACGATCATCGTGATCATCCATGTTCATTATGATCAACACCCCATAATACAAATCCACGAGTACAGGAGTAGGGTATTACCTCTCTCAGAGGGTCTGAAACTGTATAAATCATGCCCCCTGTGCTACCATCGAGTTGTGATCTTTCATATAGCCCTATAAAATATATTACCGACACAATTCGTCGACACCTGTCCACACACCTCTCCACAAAATGGGAAGGCCGAGCGCATCATCCACTCCACTAATAACATCGTTCGTACTCTCCTCTTCCAAGCATCCATGCCGCCACCCTATTGGGTCGAAGCTCTAAACACTGCCACATATCTTCTCAATCACCTACCCACCAAAACTCTCCGAAACATCACCCCATACCAAGCTCTTCTTGGTTCCCCTCCTTCCTACACCAATCTTCGGGTCTTCGGTTGTCGTTGTTACCCTAATCTTTCCGCCACTATGCCACACAAACTTGCTCCTCGTTCCTCCGAATGTGTTTTTCTTGGTTATCCCGACAATCACAAAGGCTTTCGGTGTCTGGACTTAACCACGAATCGCATCATTCACTCACGTCATGTTGTCTTCGACGAACTCACATTCCCCTTTGCCCGTGGCTCCACCCCTTCCCCTGCCAGCTACTCTTTTTTGGATGCAAATGAAGGTCATGTTGATGCTCACTACTGGCCGCAGCCTACGGCCGCTGCTACAGCACCGGCTGCTGCGGCTGCGGCTCCCGCTACTGCACCTACCGCTGCTCCTGTCACACCACCTGCTGCCGTCTCTGCTGCAGTACCTCCTGCTGTTCAAGAATCGCTGCTACCTCACATCTGACCACGCAGAAGAATGGTGGTCAAGTGCATCGCTTCTACTCACAAGCCACCGTGCAAACAGTGTACACTCGATATTCCCGACCTGCCCGGCTGGTACTCCACCTCCGCCGCTGCCCAAAGAAGATCGATGTTCCCACTGCACCGCCGGTGGCCTCAACATCGACATCGACACCGGTGGGGGCATCCCACCCCATGATCACGCGGAGCAAGGATGGCACGCTGCCACCTCCCCTATTCTAGCTGACCGCCACAACCGCTGGCAGTCTCTCCCTAGAGCCAAAGACCTATAGGGGTGCCCTCAATGATCCTCACTGGAGAGCTGCGATGGTTGACGAGTTCACTGCCCTCGTCAGCAACAATACATGGGATCTGGTGCCACCTCCACCCCACGCGAATATCGTCTCCGGCAAATGGATCTACAAGCACAAGTTCAACTTTGACGGCTCTCTCTCCCGCTACAAAGCTCGTTGGGTTCTGCGGGGCTTTTCTCAATAGCTCGGCATTGACTAAGACGAGACCTTCAGCCTGGTGGTGAAGCCAACCACCATTTGGACTGTCCTCTCCATCGCTGTCGACTTCGATTGGCCCATCCGTCAGCTCGACGTCAAGAATGCCTTCCTCAACGGCACTCTTGCTGAGACGGTCTACGCTCAGCAACCGCCGGGCTTCGTCGACCCTGAGAAGCCTAACCACGTGTGTCGCCTCAACAAATTGTTGTACACGCTCAAGCAAGCTCCCCGTGCTTGGTACAGTCGATTTCATCACTTCATCACCTCCTCTGGCTTCTCCAACTCCAAGTCGGACTCCTCTTTGTTCGTCTACTCCAAGGGAACCGACAGTGCCTTCCTACTGCTCTACATTGACGACATTGTGCTCACGGCATCAACTACAGCTCTTCTCGATCGCATCGTCGCCATGCTGCAGCGTGAGTTCGCCATGAGTGACCTCGGCTCCCTCAACTACTTCCTTGGCATCACTGCTTCCCGCTCCTCTTAGGGGCTCTTCTTGTCGCAAGACAAGTATGCCGCTGAGATTCTTTAGCGCACTGGCATGACGACCTGCAACCCCTGCGCCACTCCCATCGAGGCTCGCTCCAAGCTGTCGGCTAATGGCGGGGAACCGGTCACCAATCCGACCTTGTATCGGAGTCTCGCCGATGCCTTGCAATACCTGACCTTCACCCGTCCCGACATCACTCATGCTATTCAGCAGATTTGCCTTCATATGCATGACCCACGTGACCACCACTTCCAGCTGGTCAAACGGGTCTTGCGCTATATCAAGGGTACCCTCCACTACGGCCTTCAGCTCCCTCGTGCAGGGTCTCACGATCTTGTTGTCTACACCGATGCTGACTGGGCTGGTTGCCCCGACACGTGCAAGTCTACCTCCAGCTACTGTGTCTTCCTCGACAACAACCTCATCTCTTGGTCCTCCAAGCGGCAACACACTGTGTCCTGCTCGAGTGCCGAAGCTGAGTATCGCGGGGTCACCAACAGTGTGGCCGAGGCATGCTGGCTTCGTCAACTCCTGCTTGAGCTGCATCGTCCCCTACGAAAGGAAACAGTCGTCTACTGCGACAACGTCAGCGCGGTGTACCTCTCCACCAACCCGATTCAACACCAGCGCACCAAGCATGTCGAGATCGACCTCCACTTCGTGCGAGAGCGTGTTGCTCTTGGCGATGTTCGAGTTCTCCATGTCCCGACAGATCAGCAGTACGCCGACATCTTCACCAAGGGGCTCCCGACTTCTGTTTTCCAAGGATTCCGCTCCAGTCTCAACATCCACGATGCTCCTGGCTGAGACTACGGGGGGCTGTTAGAATATATCATATTTGGGCGTGATCCCCCAAATCAGGCCTAGTCAATCCCCCATTAATGGGATTGATTAGGATCGGCTATTGTACCATATATAACGATAGCTGTCCATATTTAGAGACAGGATTCCTTACTCAGCTATAGGCCTTGTACTATATATATGTACTATTTGTCTGTCAATGAGAATCATCTAATTCTCTCCATTCTATCTTCCAACAATAATTTACCGAATACGTGTTGGGGCCATATCGTCCTACACGCAGTAGTATTATTGAACTATAGACCGTCAGTATACAACATCCAATCACCAATGCAACTAGTTCGAGGGATCACACCGAAAATTTCCCATTAAGGAAATTTGGATGCATGGTGTATGTACCGATACCACCACCACAGCGAATAGTTATGGGCCCTCTCCGGAGGCGGGGGATATAGTTGGTTATGAGATAGTGTCTATAATCAAGTATTTAAAACCCTCGGCTGGTAATTTGCATACCACCCTCAAGTGTTTAACAAAAAAAATGGCATGGGTGGTCGAACCCGATGAATGATGTCAAACGTGAGAAACGGGCAATTTAAAATGTCACTGGTAAAATTAACCCAATGATGAATAGTCCTGCCAGGTGTCCTCTTTCTCGAGGGCTGATAGATAACCGTCAAGAGATATGTCTCCTGCCAAATTTAAATTTTTTATTTTTTGTTTAAAATGAAATTGTAATCAATACAAAACCCATTCTAATAAATTGCATTTTCATGATCTTAAGCTAATAATTGTAGTTTTATGAATTACTATAATACATTTTTAGTTTCTATATTTCCTAGAAGCATATAATTGCATTTTAAAAATATGTTAAATAATTAATGTTTGGATAAACAAAGAAACATGAGTGGAAAATTAGACGACGCATTCTTGTCGATGCATGGATATCGAATCCTCACCGAGCTTAATTTGTTGCTTGTGGACAACCGAACTCTTCTCTGCAAAGACTTTAGCTTTAGAGCAGCAAACAAGCAAGATAAAGAAAGGACATTGTTTACCCTGGTCGAGGCCCCTCGCGGTGGATATCGATTCAATTTGATGGGGACAAGAATGTACTTTTTAACATAAACTTTTCAACAACAAATCTATATTGTTAAAAAGTCTCTTATGATGATGAGTGATGGTAAGTCATTTCACTAAAATTACCCACCATACCATTACATAAATTTTGTCACCGTTACCACTAAAGTTACCCATCATATGCCATCATACAAAATTCTCCCCCATCATCACTAAAATTATCTAATGTATGTGATCGCTTAATATTTCCCCTTCGGCCCTAAAATTACCCATCATATGGCATTTCGTAAAATCACCTTGTAGTGCTCGCCCCTCAACCATTTTCTTCTCTCATGTTGTCATAGATCGAGCCAATAAGGGTGTGTTTGGTTTGAAGACAAGGGTGGATGGGATCGTCCCATTCATGTGTTTCTGGGATGGGACGATCCGAGCAGCCTGTTTGGTTGGTTAGGATGGGATGAGCCAATTTTTTGTTTGGTAGGCTGGATGAGTGTTGGATGGGATAAGGGTGGAGGAAGCAGAGAGGAGCAGCAACGGCCGAGGGAACAAAGAAGGCGCGAGAGGGAATAGCGGCAAGCAAGAGAAGGAAGAGCGGCGTCGGGGAGGGAAGAAGCAAGCAAGAAGAGGGTAAGAAGCGGTCATGGGAAGAGGAAGAGCAAGCAACGAGGACGGGCATGGACGGGTGGAGGGAGGGAGAGAAGAAGCGGGCAGAGGGAAGAGCGGCGAGGAGGAGGAGGGGGAGAACGGCGGCGGGAGGGGAAGGGCGGCCGGAAAGGAGGAGAGTGGAGGCGGCAGGAGGGGAAGGGCGGCGGCGGGGAAGAGGAAGAGCAGCGGCCGGGGATGGGCGGCGGGACGGGCGGCAATGGCGCGGCAAGATGTACGTGGGTGAGGCGTGGGAGAAAGGAGGAGCGGAGTAAAAAGTTGGATGGCTCCGTACGTGAGATTTTGGCGTACCCCTCCATCCAGGATCTAAAAGGAATATTCCCTTCCTGGGATGGTTCCATCCACCCTGCTCTCCAAACCAAACAGCCCAAAAATCTGGATGGGATGGTCCTATCCACCCTCATCCACCCAACCAAACAGACCCTAAATAGGTGTGGCGTAGTCGTGCATTAAAACCGAGCTAAAGGCGTGAACCAAACACATCGATAACACATATCCGTAATGAAGTATGGACATTGGGCTAGTTTACAAATAGACTGAGCAAATTAATAGGCAAAGCATCAAAAATGTAATGCATAAATAAAAAGTACACGCTTTTTCATATTTAGTGAGCTTACCTTTTCTATATACTCTTATCCAATCCTTGGTGCAAATACAATAGTGTTTTCTTAAATATAGATAAAAATAAATTTCATTGTCAAATACAGATATTTACGAATATAGACATCATTTGTATTCAAATACGAACAATGTGAACATATAGCCCTTCCAAATACAAATGCTGGATGATATGGATTATCCGTGATCATTTCCCACCCTAATCGAATTAAACTGTGATGGGGCTTTCATGCCAAAAGATGGTCGTGCATCTAGTGCTGTGATTCCTATATGTATGCAAAGGTGGTCGTGCATCTGGTGCTATGATTCTTATGTATGCAAAGGGCAGTCTGGTTGATGTAACGGAGATGACCTTTGGTTAATCTCCAAACGCTGAAGCTGCTGAGGCTCGTGCTTGTATCCTGGCATTGGAGGGAGCTGTGCAAAGGAACTGCAAGCATGTTTTGTTGGAGGCGGATTGTGTGAAACCAAGTAAAGGTAAGGCAGTAGAAGACGACGTTGGTGATAGAGATATAGGGGAGAGCCAGACTAGAGAACGTAGTACATGAACCGTAGCTATAAGCCTATAATGGAGCAGCCTACCAACAAACTAATGACGACTTTGTTTCTGGTTTAAACTGTGTTTGGGGTCTTGTCCTTGAAAGCTGTTCGGATCTTGTCCTCAAAAGCTGTCACGAGAGATTTCAGCTCTGTTAACGAGAGATCTCATCTCTGACTGTAAGAGCATGAGCAACAGCGCGTCTAGAGCATATCATTGTAGCAGCACCTAAAACAAGTTCATGCCTCTCCTCTCTGAAAACAAGTCGGACCTTATTCAAAAGTAGTACGCTTTCTTTCGTGGTGTTCAGAGATAAAGAGTGATGTATGTGGATGCATATTTTGTATGATGGATGGAATTATTAGGTGCGTGAATAATGATGGGCGTGTGAATATTGATGGACGTGGAAGTGCGAATAATAATGGGGTTTAGGTTTTGGACACAATTATTGCTCATGTTCTAACGATGACCACCAGAATCAATGAAAAGCTTCTCTAAGAAAAGGACAGGTCTTCAGGCTTCAGCTAGTCATCACAAAGGCTAGTAGATGGTTCAGCTCAAACTTAAACAAAGCACATAAAATTTAATATTAAGATAACCAATAGTCAAAAGATACAAAGTATACCTCAGACTGGGGAATAGTTCAGTTAAAAATAACATATTTAAAATAAAAAAATACATGCGCAGCTAGATTGCCAAAAGATATAGTATTCGGCAATGCAAATAAGTTGCATTGCCGAAAAGATTATTCAATCCACAAATAAGTTGTGGCAGCCTCTAGGAAGTCATCCGTATTTGTCAACCAAGATTTCACACTTCATCTTCACGCTCCGGAACATCAGAGAACCATACAGGCAAGTTAACATTTCTCACGGTTCGTGAGAGAGGATCGTGAACTTCGAGCTATAAGTAACAAAGTAATACATGTGTCAATACTTGGTTATTTTTCATCACCACCAATAACTTATACTAATTATTGTTTTGGCATTAACTTCAAACATACCATGAGATCTACTGTTGAATATAGCCCCTGCAAATATCCCCAACCAAAAGACAGAAGAAAATCTTCAAACTGCTCAAAAAGTTTGACCATGTAAATCACGGTTATATCCATATTATATTAATAAGTAAAGATTTATAGAGTTTAAAGACAACTCTCACCTGAGGCAGTGTGATGGAACCACATTGCTCATGCAATGGAACAATCACATCTCCAAGCCTAATGCCAACCCTCTCAGCATTAGAATTAACGCCTACCTAGAGAGATCATAAAAGTTAGAATATTACAAAAAATAGAAAATTATAGACAACATACTTAGATTAAATAGAATTATACCTGGCTTGCAATGAAGCCTTTGTTGATATTATAGTGAACAGAGAGCTTCTCCCGGAGTGAGACATCCAGAAGCTCCACGGACCTTAAGGACATACAGATTACAGGGCGAGCAATACGACTGCGATAAAATAGACTTAGACTATTAGCGCTAAAAATTCAAGTACAAAACATTTTCATATGATATCAAGCCAAAGAAAATGGGTCCATACGATATATATACACCATATTGTTGTCTCTCGGAAGATGGAATGACAAAAGGATATTTGGTTAGTCCTATACACATTAGTATTTCTGATAACATTGTTCTCATGGATGGAAAATAATGAAGATCCACGACTAAGTCTACTACGGTATCCTACAAGGTTGTGAAGTATTGCATGATAATAGTTTCTCACGTTAGATTTCACTTTCAATATCAATGATCTAAATAAATTATAATAAATGAATTATTTATATCCACTAAATATAGTAAAAACTACTTTGCCCAGCTCAAGCTTTGTCTACTCTAGCCCCTCAACTCTTAAATCACAGCCACGGTAACTAAACCACCTCCAAAACTGTTTCATGTGATTATTAAGGGTGCAAAGTAGGTTTTTCCTTAAATATCACCATTTACCAAATATGTTTCAAGAGAAAAATACACTATTACCCCCTGAACTTGCGGCAAATCACATTTAGCCTCCCGAACTTGAAATTTACTCTTACGGCCAATTAAACTTGTATCTGTTTGCACCACAACCAATTTTGTTAGATTAACCATTAAACGCTGATGTGGCTGGCCATGCATGCATTTGTAGTTATTTGAAGTCCAAATATCCGATTTGGTGGGGAGGACTTCGAGAAGGAGGCCTAAGGAGCAAGGAAAGAGAGGTGGCTGGCCACTGACAATGTGGAGCTCCCGTGAAGCAATGAGAGAGGTAGGAGGAAGACGATGACATGGCGCAGGAGTGGATACTAAGGCATTGTTTGATTCAGCTGAAAAGCTATTGAAACTGAAACTTATAATCTGGAAAGTTCTAGTCTCACAATAGAGGGCTTGAAGAGACTGAAAAATATTAAGAATTAAATTTAAAAACTTTTCAAAGGAATCATTAAAATCTTTAAAAAATTACTACAAAGCATCAAAGCATTTGGATTATAAAAAAGACATTTCTCACCGTAACTATTGATTTAACTTAGGCCAAGGAGAACAAGTCCTAAATCAATACCAATGCATGCATAGCTAACCTCATCGGCATTTAACGGCCAACCTAACGGAATTGGAGTGGTAGTGCAAATGGATATAAGTTTAAGGGGCAAAAAAATAAATTTCAAGTTCAAAGGGCTAAGCGAGATTCGCCACAAGTTCAGGGGCCAACAACGTGCTTCTCTTGTTTCAATATGGAATAATTTGCTATAGTATAGTAAAGAAATAATTGTTAAATGCAAACTATTGTATGGGTGGGTTTAAGTGTGATAGTTGTGCAATCGTGATTTTTAATGTAATTACTCTTAATATCTAGAAGCAAAATATTTGACGGCTAAATGTAGATACCATAAACAATACTAGAATTCAAACAATAAAACAGCAATTAAAAAAGAACAAACCTGAATTGAGTCCACATTTCAATGCATGTGAGGATTGTAGAAATAGCAGTAACAACCGAGCCATGATCAAGTGTTATCCCTATGACATTGCCATCTAGGTCTATCACGAGACCTCCTATACCAAACTATATAAAAATAGCACTGAGTTAGAATGCCTAGTGAGGCAAGAATACGTCAAGACATAACATGAAGAGATAAATTTTGATCCTAAATTTTACGTAGTGCCTAGTGAAGTAAGAATACATTCAGAAATAGATCTTTAGAAAATAGATTTTACCTCAGGCATATCATAATTATGCTGCAAACAATGGTTACGCCCACAAGCAGAATTATCTACCCATAAAATTTCTCCGCTCTTAACCATTAAAGCTGATGTTTCATCTCTACCCAACAAAAATATTTTTTGACCATATGTTGGGCTAGAGCCAAAAGGCGTTTGCAGTAATGATAAGTCTGTCATGACCTCCAATAAAGCTACACCATAGTGGTTGTTGAAAAATAAGAGATGCCCATCAAAGATAGAATTATTTGGTAGACGCACGACCAGCTGAAAAGATTAGATAGCCCAATTAACAATTACTTATGATATACTAAACAATATTTACAAAAAGATTAGCCACAAAAATTCAACAATCAATGGACTTATAAGCCATAATGAATGCATTAAAGATTGATTGTACCTTTGGTTTTGGGTCATGTAATTTACCCTTGTCGTTGCAGACTGTTGTTGAAGATGTAAGGATCCTAGTGCATTTCTTTTCCTCACCCCAACCAATGACCATGCCGGTGCATTGGAAAATATCTTCCTCATCTACAGAAAAGATATGATATATTATTAGTAGCTGGCTGGGAGATATCAATCGGCTGAAGAACCTTACAAGACATCTATCGGCTAATTTTACCATGTGCGCTGGAAATGCTAACGACGTAGCGCGCAGCGCTTAGGACAACACTATTGTCACTTGAGCCAGCAGTGCTTAGGACAACACCCTTGTCACTTGAGCCGGCCATGGTGGCGGTAGTCAGAAGATTTTTACGAGGAGCTGAAGTAAAGATCCAAGAGAAACTAAGCTGTTGTAAGTTGTAACGCACGAAGAAAGAAACTAAATCAAGTTTGTTTCTAAAATCAATAAAGGAAAGAACAAGATTGGGTAGGTCACCTCGAAGCTTTTTGATCTTGTTGCACTCCTGCATCCACTTCTGAGCATCATCAGAGTCAGGGCGCCGGGGGTAGCGAGGAAGGAGCGGCCGGGAGGAGGCAGGGAAGGCACTGGAATCTAATCCTGCTGCAGCCGCTGCCGCCGTCTTGTACGGCTGATTACCCTGTTCTTTCTCCCTGCAGCCAACCAGTTCCGCCGCCGCCGCCATCTTGTACTGCTGAGTATCTTCTTTGTCACACTCGCCCACCAGTTCCGCCGCGGTCCGCTTCTGCATCTTATCCGGAAAAGCCCCCAAGTCGAGAGACCCATACCGTGACTCCTGCCTACAGCCCGCTCCCGCTGACTCCGATTCCGGCTGCTCTCTATTGCCGGCCTTCTTCAGCACCAGTTCCCTTGCTCTAGAGCGAGTCATCCTTCTACTCGCCACCACCCCGGTTGCCGACCCGCTTGATTCGTGGCCTCCAATCACTGCCGGGCTCCTCTTACCAATTGATTCGGGAGAGGAATGACTCGCGGGCGGAGTCCTAGAATCACGACCTCCGGTTGCCGGCGGAGCCCTAATTCCCGGTGATTGGGGGTCACCACCCGCAGCGACCACAGGCCTCGTTCGTTTGGGCGGCATGCCGGCATCTCACTCACCGGCCGCTCGGTCGAGTTAGGGTTCCTCGATCCTCACTTCGGCATGGCTGGAGGATTTCCCCTTTTTTTCAGCATAGGCAGAGGGTGGGCCTGATGAGATCTGCCTCGTCTAGAGGGTGTTATTGAACCGTAAGGCATGGCTTATCTGTCTTATCTCAACTTCACAGAATTTAGGGTGGCGCCGAAGTCGGATGGCTTGAAATTTAGGATTTAGGGAGCTTTTAGACTACGCCTACGAGATAAAAATAAAAGCAGTTCAAAAGGTAATAAAAAAAGTCGGATGAGTCAATATTAGTCGGATAAGTCACGAAAATTTTTCGACTTATCTAACTAATATTGACTCATCGACTTTTTTATTACTTTTTGAACTGCTTTTATTTTTATCTCAGAGGCGCAGTTTAAAAGCTCCCTAAATACTAAATTTCAAGGCCATCCGACTCTCGAGGCCACCTTAGAAAATTCTCGAAGTTGGAGATAAGACAGATAAGTCACAGCTCATAAGCCCAATAGAACACCCCCTAAGTCCCGGATAACTAGCTCAATTCTCATGATAATTCAGCTGAATGTCCCGTCTAGTCCGGGCTTTATACACTCCCGAGCGGCCCAAGTCGGCCCAAGAAGCGTGAACTGGCGATGCTTTCATCACGCAAATGCAAGAAGGAAAGCAGAGCGTTGCTCATGAAGTCATAACATAAGCCGGGCGTTTGCAAGACGCCGCACGCTGCGCCGCCTTTGTTCCGCCGCTCTCCCCCTTGAGGATTTATGTTTATCTGATATGTTCATGCAATAGAGGCATACCGATGTTAAATACTTACATGAATTTTGAACTTAGTAAAATTATAAAATCACCTTTTTGAGACTTTTATACCTTTAATAAATTAAGAAGCCATGAAAGAAGGCTTTAATTCTAATTTAATAAATTCAGAAAATACTTGACCTAGCCTAAATAATATTTTAACTATACAACAAATCTCTAGGATTATTATAAGGGTAGATAATTTCCTCTTTACCCTTTTGGACATATAGGCATGACCTAAATAAGATACACATATATATATATATAACTATAATAAATCTCATATTCACTCTAATGAAAAGGATTTAAACCATTAATTGCAGTCTGGTTAAAATATGAGAAATATAAATATATGAAACAAGCTGAAACCCTAGGATTATCCCCTCATGACATTTAACATTTTAGAATTTTGGGTATAATGTTAATTCTTGGTGCCATTTTGATTATTCGTCGAATTTAGAGAACGAGGAATCGGAGAACCTACCAAACGAGGACAATCCTCTGGACTGTGAAATTGAGGATCCAGGCGAGCCAATATTCTAAATTCATACTTCTCACCCATGATTTGGTCAAGCTTATGTTGATTTAAATAATGAATCCTGCATGCTTTACTTTCCACTATTAATGTATTTGCAATGTGATGCTGCTAGAGCTTGTCTAGTTAAAATTCTTGTCGGGGAAAGTACGTGGCCCATGGAGACACGGCCCATTTACCCATCTTTGGCCCAGCGAAAGGCCCATTCACTCATGTTATATATTACACGACAACTATAAAACATACAGAATATTTATGTTTATCTGATATGTTACCGGATATCTATTTTGCTAATTTACATTGATATCTTTCGGATATCTTGGATATGCGGGTACGAATCAGATACGGATCGGATATTGCTCTTCCCATATCCTAACCCATATATTTTTCGGATAGGCGGTTTGAATATGGATTCGAATTCGGATATAATCGGATATCATTTTTCGGATTCGAATCAGGTTCTAAACAAATCCGGGCTTGGATCGGACGAGAATTTTCTGTCCTGTTTCACCCCTACTTCTCCCCATCTCCTCTCGGTGTGCTCCTCTTCTCCAGGGATGTACCTGAAAATTCGAGGGAGGCCCCAATGCTAAACACGGAATGAAGGCCTTAAATTTGAAAAATATCAATAACCAAAATATTCTTTATCTCATTTACGACACTAATAGTTACATGGTGGTTAGGGAGTTACTCGCCGTTACAATTCAATGGGGATTTCCTTTGAACGGAGAGATAAAGGAGTCGAGAGATAAAAAGAAGAGACTTGGAAAGGAAGTGAAGACGTGGCATTGATAATGTCAAAAATACTAATTTAGTTAATATTGACTAAAAACTAATTTAGGAAATGAAGATGTGGCATTGGAAAGAGAAGAAAAAAACTAATACTGACTGCCATTTCTCTCACATAATTTAGTTAATCACTCCCTCCAGTCAAAACTATATGTTGTTTAAAGTACGCGCAAGTCAAAGTTTTGAAAGTTTTGAAAATTTATCTGTGAATGCCTTTTAAATTATTAAGATTGAGTACACGAAAATCAAACAAATGTATAGATTCCCGTCGATGTCCAAAACAACACATATTTTTTACTGAAGGGAGTAGTAATTAATTACAACAAGAGGTAGTACTTGAGAAAATTTTGGGTCCATAATTTTGGGGGGCCTGTTCAATCGCCCACCCTGCACTTGCTAATCGACGGGCCTACTCCTCTCCACCATCACCTCCTTCGGCAAGCTCCTCCACCCCACCTCCTGCTCTCTTCCTCCTCCCTACCTCCCCGACGAGACCCTAATCACCCTACCACCACCACCACCACCACTTCCTCCTCTCCATCGTCCCCTCCGAGCTCCTCCACCCACCTCCTCTCCTCCTCCCATCTCCCCATCTCTTTTCTTCTCTTTACTTCCCCTCAATGCCACGCTCTCGGTGACCTCATCCGGCGAGCGTGGGCAAGCTTGGGGGCCGGGTCTGGCGAGCACGGTGTGGATGCTCGTCGGATTTGGAGAACAAGAAGCTCCCTCGACTTCGTGCTCCAAAACAGGTCAACTGTACGTATGGAACATTCGGTTTTGACCGGTGGAATGGGTGGAAACATTTCGATTGAATGGATGGGAACATTTGGTTTTGCCTTGTGGAACATTTGGTTGTATAGGAGGGAACATCCGATTTTGCCTATGGACACATTCAGTTTTATGGGTTTGCTCTAATGCGAAACATGATTGTTCCAATAGTTCGGTGTGCTTGTTCCAGTAGTTCAATGTACTTGTTCCAGCAGTATACTACGCTTGTTCCAGTAGTTCAACATGCATGTTCTAACAATATACTACGGTTGTTCTAGTAGTTCAGTGTACATGTTCCGGCAGTACAAAAGTGCTTGTTCTAGCAGTACGATTGTCTTGTTCCAATGTACATGACTACATGTGTTCACCAGTATACCACACTTGTGTTCAATAGGCAATGCACATGTTTCAGTAGTACAATGTCCATGTTCTACTAGTTGTTTGCACATGTTTCAAGCGAAGTGTATTGCGGGAACAAGCAAAGTGTACTGTGGGAACAAGCGTCCAATTTTTTGGCAAAATATCAAACGCCTCATATTTAGCAACCTCCTTAGGAAAAAGAATTTTTCTAGTGCCTCACCTATACTGATTGGACCAGATTGGTCCCTAAACCAAAATACGGGGTTTGACCGGTCCTTGAACTAACAAAACCGGACCTAAATAGTCCCTTGATCATGTCAAATTGCTTCGGTGGGTGGTTTTAGCCGAGGTGGTGTCCACATGTGTTATTTTGTTGATGTGGTAGACTTGTTGGCTGCTCAAATGGCATTTTATTTATTTATTTCTTTTTCACCACGGCCCACTTGTCATCCCCTCTTTCCTTTCAATCTCTCCTCTCTCTCACTCCTCAAAATTCCCTAATCCTCTTCCATGTTCTTCTATGTTCGCCGTGACCTGCTTCCATTGGAGATAAAAAGATAGAGGGGGAGAGAGAAGGGCGAGAGAGAGAGAGAGAGAGGAGAAGAGGCGATGCCAGCGCGGAGACAAGGGACGAGAGCTAGAAGCGCACGGTGAGGTGAAACGCAATGTCACGGAGGCTGAACGCCCCGGAGACGGACTTGGTGAGGCGGGCCTCGTGGCCGCGGCGACGGCGAAGAGGATCCTTCACGGGTGTCCATGCTCAAGGCGATTGGGCACAGTGACATGCCTATCATCGTTGGTAAGAGAAGCATCAAAGTGATCCAATCGCAACAATGTACATCGCATTGCAGTTCTTGATTTGTGAGCGATTGCAGCAAGATCATGGCCTAATGGAGTTCGCATCTCTTCGCTGGCTGAACAACAGTGGAACGCTGAAACTTGGATTTGTTCTCGAGAAACTTCTTATTTGTATCGGGTGATTTTTTTGAACAACAATGGAACATGAGGTCTTCATCAATAGCCCCTTAGTTTCAGCAGTAGTCCCCAAGTTCCATCGGAAACAATTTAAACTAGAGAGGACTGCACGCTTGCGCGCGCGTTCCGGTTGTGTCGTTAGGCGTGAAGTTTGTGGTGGGAATTAAGAAACGTCAAAGTTATGCAAAAGCAAATGAAATGAGATGATGGTTACATCTGCTGATATTGAAGCTGGAGAAAACATGATGTTATGCATGACAGTGTGGCATTGTGACAGTCTTGTTAAGTGCATACATATTAGGTCATTACATAATATACATATAGATTAAACAGGCAATATGATATGGAGGAGGCGTCACTGTTTCTGGTATTGCTGACCGTTGTGGACAAAAGTGTTTAGGTGTTGATGGGCATGCAGAACAAAAGCGAGTTGTGTAAAGTGGTCTGACTGCTGAGTAGTGTTTTGCATGTACATGGGAGAGAAGACTACACTTCATCCGACGGCTCGTCGTCGAACAACCTTCTTTTTGCCGGCGTCTTGGTTGGGATGACATCGGTGCTGCGAAAAGCATAGTGGATGGTGTTAGGGTCATATGTTAGGCTGTTTTATATGTAATGGGTTGGTGTGCTGGGTTGACCTTTTTCCTTTGTCCTCGTAGGTAGGACGGCTGATGGGTGTTGCCATGGCGGGTGTACTGGTGAGCGGTGGAGAAGAGGCCTGCAAAGAATGTGTCAACCGGGGATGAAATGAAATATGAATGATAGCGTCGTGACGTAATTTAAATGGAGCTGCACTTACCTCTTGTGTTTGAGCTGATGCACAGCCGGTGGTAGTGGTCGCTGTTTGTAGTTGGGCATCGGTTTGTTTGTTTGCTTCAATTGGCAACAGAATATCCGGATTGGTCAATACTGGATTAAAGCTGCTAACTGAGTAGGATATAGTAGCTTGTTTGAACGCCTTCTCTGTGATGGTGGTGATAATGTCATACTGTTTGCCGAAGAGACTTGTTATTTCCGGTGGAACAACATCATTTGTATTATCTGCTGTGCCAATAAGGTTATCTATTGGCGAGCCCACTAACTGATCTGCTATGCCTCCAAAGAAAATAAATTTGGCGCTTTGTGCATTTGGGTTGGTAATGTCATCGGGATCAACGGCATCGATAGTTATCCGGCACCTAGCGAATGTTTATAGGGGTGGTGAGGATGTGGGTTGGCCAGTGTGACAAATAGAAAGAACAATCTGTGATGGTGGATTGGTTGTGCGATACCTTGGCCGGGCTGTGGTTGGACCACATGTCCAACAGTGGAAGGAACCGCTGTCTCCTTTGACAGCTTTGCGACACACATTGCATGAGTTGTATTGCCAAGGCTGGCCCGCTGAGAGTCCTCTAACTGCAACCCGGACTTTATAGGTGTTTCCCTGTTGGCAAAAAGAGTAGTGAATTAATGCATTGATGTTTGTGCAAGCTGTATGTCTACCGCAGCAATCGTTACTATGTTATGTTTTAGGTTCAGTAATTATAGACCAGTACCTACCACTGTGTCGTGCGGGGTGAGAGTAGCTAGGTGTGCGACGGTTGTGGGAGTGGGGGTTGTTTGTGCTGTTCGCTGAGGCGAAGGTAGTAGCAGTACCTGTCTATTCATAGAGCATCTATGGTGTTTGCGATAGGGAGCGGTTATAAGAGGAAGTTGATTTCAGCATACAGTTGTCAAAATCGATTGCACATAGAATATAATGCACACAGGCATGAGGTGACATACCTAGCCCTTAGTGCTGTCGCTTCAGGAAGGTCTGGGTTTATGTACCATCTTGTTGCACTTGTCGAATGGAGGGTGATTTGAGCTGCAATGTATTGTAGAGAATATGAATAAGTGACTGGAACAGAGGCGTTGTATAGAGGGAGCATGAAATGGTGAAGACAATATTGGACAAAGAGAGAGAGAACATGTGTCATACTTGAAAAGAGTTGAAACATTTGTTCGATAACTGTACAGGGTGCATTATACATGTACGGATGTCCGATAATATCCAAAGTTGAAACATGTTGAAAGTAACAAACATATATTAAATCTGGAAATTGTATGAATCAGAAACATGTTAAATGAGGTCAGTTGAGCTAAGTAAGTTGGTAGCATCTTCTTATATGATTATGTGGCAGAGGGTCTTGTCAGTTTATTGTTATTAGAACCAAGTCTTTCAGCACATCGGATTTGTACTTCTAATGATAAAGTAAACAAATACTGGTAGTATTTAATTGCGTTTCGTGTTTTGTTCAGTACGGAAGGAAATGCGAGAAGGGTTTTTAAATGATTATTGAGGTATTGTTTTAGTGATTGCAGGCTAAAGAAGCTACGGTATCAGTTTGTAAGGATGGAAAGCAGTTATTGGTCAGGGTCAATGTTAGTAATCATTTGGTTTTGTTATTTTTTCCTGTGAGAAGGAATTATTATTTAATATATTGGAGGAAACCGAGTTCCGTACAGCAGGACTGCAAACTGTATCAGCTTGTACATAGACATTACCTTTTTGTATATATATAGTCTGCTGTAGGTTCTTTGTCGGGTGAAAAAGCTACAGTTTGTTTATATTTTGGAAATTTCTAAAACGATCAAGTATTTTTGGTCATATTATGCTGTAATTGTCAAAACTAAACTTAATTTAAGCTTGGCACATAAAGTTGCCTAGTAAGATAATTTGAAAAATCTACATGGTCATTTAAAGATATGCCATTTATGGTGATTGGCAGAAAACTATTCGCACTGCTGGTTAATGCATTTGATTGACATTATGTGAGTCTTACGTCTTAGCATGAAATTCTTATATGCTGTCAGCATTTGTGCCTGAGTTAAATATGCGTCAACCAGTATCCTAATTTGTAGATATAAAACTTCATTTTGAGGCTGAATATCAAGTTTGTATGAGCAGTGTATGTAGCTGGTAAACTATGTATGTGCGAAGGATTAATGGGCAGATTGTTGTGCTGCAGTATGTAATACTGTTTCGTTTCTTTATCATCAGGCCGATGAAAAGCACAATGACGGTTTGTTGGTTCGACTGACTAAGGGGGTGTTCTATTGGGCTTATGAGCTGTGACTTATCTAATCTTATCTCAAAGTCGAGAATTTCCCAAGGTGGCGATAAGAGTAAAATTTTCGGACTTATTGACTAATATTGACTCATCTCGATTTATTAGCTTTTGAACTGCCTATTATTTTTATAAAGCAGTTCAAAAGTAATAAAAAAGCTAGTCTAAAAGCTCCCTAAATCCTAAATTTCAAGGCCATCCGATTTCGAGGCCACTTCGAAATTCTCGGTTGAGATAAGATGATAAGTCACAAATTTATGAGCCCAATAGAACACCCCCTAAGGATTTCTTCTGCTTGGAAATGCTCTGCCTCTAGGCCCCACAGCGTGAGGGGAAGAACTTGGCTGTTTGGTAGAGAATGGTTGTTAGTTGGTTGATAGTTGATAGTAACAAAACCATGAACACAATTAAAGCAGTTTGTCTTATTTTTGAATGTGTATGTAGGTTGATCTAGAACAGTGCAATGGAATGAATAAAGGACAATGTAAACTGCGCCAGTGTTGAAGGGCTTTGCTATTAAGAATTTGAATGAGTTACCATGATGTATGGAGTTGAGCCAAAAAACAGTGGTTCGACAGAACTTTTATGCATTGTTTTCCTGTGGTTTTCATACTATGCAGGAGGCTTATTATGTAATATAATAACAAACACCACATAGTATTGTGAATTAAGTCAATCCCAAGGACTTGTGATTTATATGGAACAGTAAACGAAATAGGAAAGGGTAACTGAAAATGGTTGAACATTAGGGACATGGCATACCTTGTATCCGTGATCTGGATGTTTCGAAGGTCGGTAGGCGCTCCTCTTGTGCCAGCAGGTGTGATTGGCTCAATAGAGTCAATAAGTGCTACGGTATCTGGTAATAAGACAGTGGGAAAGAAGGTATGAATAATGGTTGTGCTACTGACTGAATGATGCAGTACACAGTAGGGAAAGTGCTGGTATTACAAATAAATAAATGGTCGTGTCAGCAAGCATGGAAACAGGTTATATTAAGTCAAGGGCTGTAGAGGTGAAGCATATTGGATGGTTGAATACATAGAGCAGATACAAAATATGTAGGAGGCGGTGAGAGTGATGGGTTGAAGTACCTGATAGTAGAAGTTTATCGTCCGCTCTGTTAGCGAGGTCGCTGAACATTTGTACATTGCATGCATAGCGCGGGAATATGTCTGGAACATGCGAGATATGCGTGAGAGTTGTGAATGCGGTGAACTTGGCCATAATCGGTGCATCTACAGTTCTGTAGCTCTACTTGGCAGCTGTGACCTAGAATCGGTATACAGTGTATACCTCATCTTCTGTAAGCTTGGTTCTGATGTGAGGAGCACGAATCCGTGGAAGTTGGGCATCCATGAGTGTGCCCTGTTATTCCGCATGTATGAAAAGAACCTAAACATGGATGTAAAAAAATACGCAAGACATGAAGCCGGTGGGGCACCTTGTTTTTTGTACCTGTCCATCAATCATGACGAAATCTATCTTCTGGTCTTTTGCAAGATCGACGCGTTCCTTGTAAACGGTGAATCGTGTTAGTCTAACACGCACCCGCCAGTTATGATGCTGGGTGGTTACTTCTTTCAACATTGAATAGGCCATCTACACAGCAAGGAACGCGAAAGATGATTAGATGAACAGGTGGTTTGGTGTGTAGCATTTGACAGCGATCTTGGAATACGAATGGTTGATGTGACAGCAAGATGCACAGGCCGACGCGAAAGAAATCCGAGGGAAACACCGAAAAAAGGTGAATATTGGATGAGCAAAGCAACTAACCGCGCAGCACGAGAAATGCAAGCAAGCGTTGGATCTGGCAGAAAGCAGTTGATTCGCGAGGCCGCTGTTCCGTCGTTGGAAAGGATGTAGGCGGAGAGAGCGATGGGGACAGGGAAAGAAGCGTCTGGAGATGGTAACAGTACAATGGATAAGGATATGGCCAGTGGATATAGCTGTGGCGATATGGGCCACTGCAGGCATTATTAATGTGGGCCAAAAGTTGAGCTGGTGGAAGCCCATCGGCCAAACCGACAGGAGCTCAGGCATGGTGTGCTGTTCATCGTCTTCAGCACTCTTTTTGGCGATGGTTCCACGGACAGTTAGAGATTCGAAAGCCGCAAAGAAAGGGAAATTTGTATTGATCAGTCGTTGGCCTGGATTATGGGTAGCGCTGATTCGCGTCGCCAGGGGTGATGGACTGGTGGATCTGTTTTGTTGATCAGGTACTCAGGGATGCAATAATGAATTTACAAATCTTCGTCGTGTTTTAGATAGTGTTAGATTTGGAATGTCATAGAGGAAAAGTGTGATTGTTTTGGAGCAATGTTATTCAGCCTGAGGCAGCACTCTGTAATAACGGCTTGATTAGTAAGTATCATCAAAGTGCTCCATGTTATTTACCTTTTTTTCTGCTAATTTTGACCAGATTTAGGTACAAATATTATCTGGACGTGAAATTTTGCAAGCAGTTTGCATATTCGTGCCTTCAAAGATGGATCAGGAGGTACCTAACGTTTTTGGTTTTTCTGTGTTGTTCGCTGACAGTGCAAGATATTTCTGGGCTGGTATAATCTCTTTAATTTGAAGTATGAAGTTTGGAAGAAGCAGAAGGGCTTAATTTTGGTAGGCGAAGTGCTATTCTTTTGGTCATCCAGTTTGATTTCATATTTTTTATTTGGTTCTGCACCAATTTATTTTGTAGGCTCCAGACTTTTTGGGTTATTCAGTCTAAGCCATATTACATGGCTGCTGGATTTTTTTTTTTGTTCTTGTTAAGTCTGACAATATCAGACTTCCATCCGAAAAAGGAAAAGTATGGGGGGTATGAATTTGATGTTGCTTTCAAGCAGTTGTAAGGTATGGTGTTGATATGATGGGTTCACTAAATCTGCTTTTTTATTTGAATTCACTATTCTAATTAGCCATAATGCCATGTTACGGTTTGTGTTTGAAAATCCTGTGATTTGTAGGCATTACCTGAGCAGATATGTCAGGACGGAGAGATGCTTTTTTTTTCATATTGTGCATTTCAGTTTTTTAGCTTAGCCTGATAGCTGCTGGGATATGGTCTGCATAAAATCAGTAAAAAAACCTAATAATAAAGTCACCTGGGGGGCATGGGAAGTTAAAAGATACAACATTTCGTTTCTTACATGGTATTCCTGAAGGTGAGATGACTCATTCAATTTTTTTTATGTCATACATGACTGGAACCAAAAAAACAAATAATTTATGACCTAATATTTTAGTGATGTATATATCTTTGTTCGTTCGAAGGTGCAATACACGTTTCATGTACTGTTAACTTAAAAAGGCATCATAAACATACCAGCGTTATCAGTGGTTATGCATTTAGTATAATTTTGTTAACATTTCTTTCTTTAATGTAATGTTTACAATTTTATCCATGCAAGGAGCTCAATGGGAGGTGATGCTTGCTGAATGGCAGTGCGAAAGTGTTGTAGATTGACGGAAGGTGTAAATCTGTGATGTACCTTGCTGATAATTTTGATGGAATAGCTAAGCTGTAACGAAATTATCGTCTATAAGGTTGGTGCGGCTGGCAACGTTGAAGTCTTGTTGAACAATATAGGCTAAGAAGAGTGTACAAAGAGAATTTTTATGTTTGTAGATAAGATAATGAATTGTATGAAATGGGCCGGTCACCAAGGCCTAGAGTCTGTACTGATAGATTTCTTCTGCCGAACAATGTAATATAAAATTATGTAATATGTTTGCTATCCAGTGATACTGAAACTTACGAAGTGGCTAATGCAATGCAAGATTTGCTGATCTGTTTGCTACGTACGCATGGCGGTACTTATGAAATGTTCTATTCACTACAAGAATGCAGTTTTAGCCCGAGTGTTGAAAACGAGTACTGAGAGTGCACTCGGCGTAGTTTTTGCTAACCCGAGAGTGCTCTGGGTAAAGTACACCTCTCGGACAGAACAACCTATCCCGAGAGTACCCTCGGGATAAGAAAACACAACACCAAGAGTACTCTCAGCATAGCTGGTTTCCAGCCACGTAGACCAAACAATTGCGAGTGTGCACTCGGAATTGCTCCTCATCCACCACGTCGGCTTCCCGCCCCATCGCTCGTGTACGCGGGAGCGAAGTAATATTCAAAATTTTCCACTCTGTCCCGAGAGGCCACTCGGCCTAGTAGGCCCCCGGGAATTGCCGAGAGTACACTCGGGCTTGGCGCACGCCGTGCCGCCCTGGTCTGCCGCGTGGGGCCGCGGCTGTCCCGAGAGGCCACTCGGTGTAGTTGCCGCGTAGAGGCCGAGAGGACACTCGGTGATGTCCTGCCGCGTGGGGCCTGCAGGCTGTGCCGAGAGTGCACTCGGCACACCCGCCACCCTTTACCCGCAACAGTAGTGCTCGCCTCCCACGCAGCCTCGAAAGCATACTGCGCGCCGTGACCGCCGCGCCTCCGCCCGCGCCGGCCTAGCTTAGCCGGTTGCAGGTTGGCGCATGGGTGGCCGGCACGTGGGGCCCTCAATCAAGCCTGAGAGGGCACTCGGCACAGTGAGCAAGCCCGAGAGGGCACTCGGTCTAGCTGGGAAAACTGGGAGCGTGGGGCCCAAGCCGGGCCGCCCTGGTCTGCCGCGTGGGGCCCCCGGATGTCCCGAGTGGGCACTCGGCCTAGTGATCTATCGCGTGGGGCCCGCGGCTGTCCTGAGAGGGCACTCGGCCTTGGCCCACGCCGAGCCGGCCTGCTGTGCCGCGTGGGGCCCCCGGCTATCCCGAGTGGGCACTCAGCCTAGTTCTCGCGCGTGGGGCCCGTCTTCCGAGAGGGCCGCTCGGCATAGTAGGCGCGTTGGTAGAGAGGACACTCGTTGCTTCGCGCGTGGGGCCGCCGGTTGTCTTGAGAGTGCACTCGGCATAGCCGCCACCATTTACCCGCAAGCCCGCCGTGCCTCCTCCCGCTGACCCTAGTCGCGCTTGCGCGCATGACCGAGCCTCCCTGCCGCCCCCGCCGCCGCCGTCTGTGTGCTCTCGCCCGGCCCCGTCCACCTCCCATTGCCGGCTGCCCAACCTCAGCGTCCGCCGCCCAACACGAGGCCTCGCGGCGGCCTCCGCTCGGTCCTCATGTGGCCGCCCGCCCGCCCGCCGCCCCCGCCTGCCTCCCCGCCGCCGGCCGCCCGCCTCCGCCGCCTCCCTCCGCTTCTCGGCGCCCGCCTCCCGCCCGCCGCTCCCGCCAGTGCCGCCCACAGACCACCGCCCAGTAGCGCCTCGCTCCGCTGGCCGCCGCCTCGCCTCGCTCCTGACCTCCTCGCCCTAGCATCCTGCCACCGCCGCCTCCCCCGCCTGCCGCCTCCTCTCCAACATGCCTTCCTCCCATCCGCCGCCTGGCTGCCTGGCGCCGCCCACATCATCCGCCATCACCTACCCACCAGCAGTCTCTCCACCTCCCACCGCCGAGGCGCTCTCCCATTGCCTTGCCTCCTCGCCGCTCGCCACTCTTCTCCTGCCGTTCCCTCCACTGCAGTGCGCATCACTGCCACTGGTATGTATGAAAAATTTGATTACTTGGACCACATGGAAACCGTCATACTTTATTGAACGTGGTTGCTTTTGGTGCTTTCTAGGTGAGTCCTCGAGAGTGCTATCGGCATAGCCTTGCTCTAGTGTTGTCCTGCCTTCGGGAACAATGTAAGTTAATGAATACTAATTTATGCATTACTTTTGCTATTATGTATAATTGTTTTATTATGGTTTACTACTGTGTTTGTTGATTTGAACGTGATGAAACTAAGTTAATGAATGCTTATTTATGCTTTACTTTTGCTTTATGTATATTTGTTTTATTATGATTTACCACTGTGTATGTTCATTTGAACATGATGAAACGTGAACATATTAAGAAATAGTTGGTGTATGTCTATATATGTCAATATACCACCTGTGTTCTCTTTTTATAGTGATATTCTTTCATTATATCATAGAAAGTAAAAAAATTACAAATGATTTTTTTTGTTTAGTTCGTTCGAAACAATGGCTGAAGATCGCTCATGGATGTATATGGATTGGGAGAACGGGAGGCCAAATATTAATTGGTATAGAAAAACAAAAGAGTTTCTTAGCATCGCTTTTCCTGGACCAAACTCTAATCAAATGTTAGCTAGTTGCCCTTGTCGGACATGTGGAAATTACAAGAAACAAGATCTCTAAACTGTATCAGGTCATTTAGTGAAGAATGGCTTTACACCTGAATACCTCGTGTGGACTTCACATGGAGAGGCAAGACCGTCTGTCCGGTCTCGTCAACATGAGGAGGTCGATGAATCTCACCACATGAGTGACATGCTGGAAGATGTCAGGGATGCTCATGAAGCATCCGAGTACACAAACGCATCTATTGCAGCAGATTCTTTCTTCAAATTGGTCGAGTCCACCATGCAGCCGGTCCATAAAGACACTAATGAGACTGTACTTTCCGCAGTATCTCGTTTGATGTCTATGAAATCTCAGCACAACCTTTCAAATGCTGCATATGATGCAAATCTCAATCTAATGCATGATCTTCTACCGGCCACGTCGGATTCAAAAATGCCTCGGACATTTAACGAGTCTAAACGACTGTTAAGTGGTCTAGGTATGTCGTACAACAAGATCGATGCTTGCGTAAAAGGATGCATGCTATTCTGGAATGACAACATTGAAAAGACAAAATGCGATGTGTGTGGAGAAGCACGGTACATGCAGGTGGAGAATGATTCTGGAACAAGTCGTCGAAAACCAGTTGCAAGAAAAATTTTGCGCTATCTTCCACTCATTCCTCGACTTCAAAGGTGCTATATGGATGCCAACACCGCCACACTCATGCGATGGCATAGAGATGGACATAGAGATAAACCTGACATGATGGTACACCCGTCTGATGGTGAAGCTTGGAGACAGTTTGATCTTGACTTTCCTGACTTTGCTGCAGAATCCAGAAATGTACGGTTAGGTCTGTGCACAGATGGCTTCTCTCCATTTAGTTTTGCCACTGCACCGTATTCTTGTTGGCCTGTCTTTGTTGTTCCTTATAACTTACCTCCGACACACTGCATGAAGAAGGAATACGTGTTTCTCACTCTAATTATTCCTGGTCCGGAGCATCCTGGCAAAAACATTGACATATACATGCAACCTTTGTATGATGATCTATATAAGTTATGGGATGGAGTTGTAACATATGATAGATCTTCGAGACAGGCATTCAACATGCGAGCATGCTATCTATGGTCCATTAATGATTTGCCTACTCTTGGAATGGTATCTAGACACAGCACACATGGAAAATTTGCATGTCCAGTTTGTTTGGGAAACTTGTCTGCATTATGGTTGAGGAATGGTAAAAAGTACAGCTGGTTTGACTGTCATCGACAATTTCTTAAAGCTGAACACCCATTCAGGCGGAGTCAAAAGGAATTCCGGAAGCGTAGACAGGTGTTCGATCCCCCTCCACCTCGTCTGACAGGTGTCCAAATTCATAGGCAGCTTTTAGATCTAGTACCAAGCCAGAGTAAACAGAAACACCAATTTGAAGGTTTCTCAGAGACACATAATTGGACCCATGTACCAGGCTTCTGGAGATTGCCATACTTTAAAAAACTTTTGTTGCGTCACAATGTTGATGTCATGCATACAGAGAAAAATGTGGCAAAACTGTTTTGGTCGACGTGCATTGATATTGCTGATCGAACTAAGGATAATGTAAAGGCCCGACTAGACCTTGCAGAGTTGTGTGATCGTCCAAGCTATCATTTGAAGGAGAAATCTAACGGTACTTGGGAAAAGCCAAAGGCGGCTTTCTGCTTAAGTAGATCAGAAAAAATACTAGTTCTGCAATGGATGAAAGAGTTGAAGTTTCCAGATATGTATGCAGCAAACATTAGACGGGGAGTCAACCTTCAACAACTCCGTGTGAATGGGATGAAAAGTCATGATTTTCACATCTTCATTGAGGTTCTCATGCCGATAGCTTTCCGTGGATTTCTTCCGAAGAGTGTGTGGATCTCGTTGGCTGAGTTGAGCTACTTTCTTAGACAATTGTGTGCCAAGGAAATCGATCCACAAAGAATGAGGGAATTGGAAGAAGAGATACCTGTTCTTTTGTGCAAACTTGAGAAAATATTTCCGTCAGGGTTTTTCACATGCATGATGCACATGGTTATCCATTTACCATATGAAGCACGTGTGGGTGGACCTGTTCAATATCGGTGGATGTATCCATTCGAAAGGTAAGATCGATGTCCCTACTTTCTAAACTATTCTTGCATAATGGGGTGGCTAAATATCTCGATTTACATGTGTAGGGCTCTTCAGCATGTTAAGAAACGGGTAAAAAACAAGGCTAGAGTGGAAGGATGCATTGTGGAGGCTTATATTGCGGAAGAGATATCAAACTTCGTATCATTATATTTCTCAAGTGAAGTCCAGTCTTCTAGAAATAAGCGGCCACGATATGATGATGGGTATGAAGTCAATACTCCAAATTGCATACTTAGCACTATGCAAGTCCCAGGACGGAAACAAGGGAACAATGGCTCTCGTATGCTGACACCGGAGGAGCATAAAGCAATAATGATTTACATATATACAAACACATTGGAAATGGATGATTTTATTGAGTAAGTGTCTCAATTTTGTTAATTTACATATACACAAACACAAACATATGTATACTAATATATTTGTTAATTTATTTGATAGCCAATATGATAAAACGGTCTGGCCTAGTAGGGGACAACCATCTGCTACTGAACTAGATAGGTTAAGGAAAAATGGGGCTGGAGCTGGACATCCCAATTTCATTGACTGGTTCCGAAAATATGTAAGTGAACAACCTTCCATTGATTATGAAATAAATTAGATAGATTTATTTACTCCCATCTCTGGTCATATTTCCGCAGTGCATGAAAACTCCAAGCGTCCATCACGACTTAAAGCAGATTTCTCGTACATGTTGGATCCAGGTGACATCAGTTAATGGATATGATATCAATGGATATAGATTCCGTTCTGCAAAGTATGAGCGGCAAAAGGCAAATTTGATTACTGTTAACAGTGGTGTCTATACTAGCTCTAGAGAGGGTAGTTCCAAGATCGAATACTACGGTATAATTGAAGATATCATCGAAGTAACATTCCCTGGTGATAAACATTTCAACTTAGTTTTATTCGATTGTCATTGGTTCAATTCAACAACCAGTGTGCGGCGCTCTCCAAATATTGGTTTGGTTGAGATCAAACATACATCAAAACATTCTGTCTTTGAGCCATTTGTTCTACCTCATCAATGCTCTCAAGTATACTACACCCCGTACCCATGTAAGGTCCCTAAACGAGATATGTCAGGTCTCAAGACAAAACAAGTCAAGAAGATTGACTTGAAAGATTGGTGGGTGGTTTGTCATGTCTCAAAACGAGACATGTCACATTTCATTAATCAAGCTCCAACTAGTACGACCACCGAGTTCTTTCAGGAGGAAGGGTTGAGCGGCACATTCGCTATCGATCTAGGAGATGAGTTGGATGTCGTTTATGTCTCGAATGAAGTGGATACAATATGTAATGAGAAAGATCTTACAATATTACAAAATGTTTCTACGAGTGTAGAAGTAGAATCTCATTCAGATGAAGAGTGTGATTCTGATGCCTTCATTGATTCTAGCTCTAATGCTAGTGAACTAGATTATGATGAGGACAATGAATAGATAGTACAATATTGATTTTAATTACATTATACTTATGTTTTTTCATTACACTATTGATTTTATTGCATATATGATCTGTCACTAACATTTAAACTAATGCAGGCATAGGTTGAAGAAAAATATCTTGCAAAAACTAAAGCGATCTGAAGGTAGGGCAACCTCATCTAGACAGGCTAAACAAGAGGAAGCACAGGCTGCAGAGGAAGAGGAAGCACAGGCTGAGGATCCTGACTACACAGGGGAAGAAGTCCAGGCAGATACAAATCTTGTAGTCCGCAAGTCACGGGGGCAAAATTCAATCCCTCCACTTCCTCCCACACCTGCAGGGAGGGAGGTGATAGTATCAGCAGGAAAAAGGTAAGTTTTGCTATATGTCATCATTTAATTGATTCTCACATCCATATAATCTTGCCATCTTGAATATGGTTCTAGGCAATGGAAACATAGTGTATTTGTCGGGAGGCCACATGGACCAAACACTGTGTTGCAGCCTTTGTTGCGTTATCACTATCCACAAATCGTGCAAGATATGGCATTGAGTCCTCTAGCTTTCGTGGCAGCCTCTAAATGGAGACATTGGTATGCTGTTGGTGAAGCAGGTGATACAATGGCAGATCGGGTGAAGAACGATTTTCGTGTAAGTTATTTGTAAATATGACATTGGTAGACTTGTTATGTTCTTTCTAAGTCTATGAAATGCAGGCTTGGTACACATATCCTGAAGGTGAAGGCTACTCGAGTGACACTAGGGCAAGATGGGAGGCAACTTTAGAGGCGGCTTGCCAATACCATGCTGAGCAGCTAATGTACAACACTCGAGTAGCAGCTATGACCAAGTAGTACAAGGATGTGTATGAAGATGAAGACATTGACACAAGAGAGAATCCATTGTTTCTCACTGCTGCTGAGTATGACCAAGTCAAGCCTAAATGGATCGATGATGAGGCTTGGGGGCATCTCATTACACAATGGTGTG
Organism: Olyra latifolia; assembly: GCA_036346145.1. Taxonomy (NCBI): domain Eukaryota; kingdom Viridiplantae; phylum Streptophyta; class Magnoliopsida; order Poales; family Poaceae; genus Olyra; species Olyra latifolia. Next base: position 40,091,991 of record CM070533.1, on the reverse strand, counting down.
ATCCAGCATGGCAGCGTGTAAGTGAAATGAAGCGGAATCTTCGTGCCACTTCAGGGGCAAGGGTGAACCGAGGTGGATCTAGTTCTATTAGTTGAACCCAGCAGGAAATGGTAATAGAAGGTCTCTGTATTTTCAAACCATCGTTTCTGACACTCGGACTTAATACATTTTCCTTGTTTTGTTGCAGGAGAGGAGGTTTCAAAGACCTGTGACACCTTTAGAGGCTTATGCTGTTCATGGGGGTGTTTCAATGCAAGACATGGAAAGCTTTCAGGGTTCTGAGATTCCACCTGTCTCTAACCCACATGTCCAGATGAACTTGGTGCATAGCACTAACACGTAGCTAATTTTGTTTTTCATACTAGTGGCATTTCAATGTTTTCATACCTTTCTAGGGAAAGTATCGAGATGCATACCAAGAAAAGCATGGACCTGATGTTAATTGGCTGCGTGGGAATTTTGATGCACAATTGATGTACCAGAATACGGGTGGGAAGCCTCATGGCCGTTATGCGCTTCTTGATGGTGCATTTGATGATAGAAATGTGCGCTTGACTTCTGCCCCATTTGGTACTTCAAGCAATGCTTCTTCTTCTACGAGGCAAAACGATGAAGAGTTGAGACGTGAGCTTGCTAGCGTGCGGGATGAGAACCGCGAGATGCGGAATGCTATGCATACGGGATTCGTGGCCATGGCACAGTGGATGCAGGTAAAAAATAATCCATCTCCACTGCCTGTACTGAACTTTAACTTCAATGCATTCTCGACGCCTCAAGATCAACCGACACAAGGGGTATGTATATAAGTCCATGTTGAGTAAGATATATGAAACTATGCATTATAGGTACTAAATTGAAATTTTTTCTTAGGACACCCAAAACTCTCATAATGCAACATTGGACAATCATTGAGGAATAGTCCAGGGGATGCCTTATCGGGTGAAGGTGATGTTGGGATTCCAAATCATGAAATAAACTGGTTTGCATCTCCAGGTGAGTAATTATATCCGATTTGGTTGATGACTTGCCCTTCAAAAAATTTGTCCTACTTGATGTTATGTATGGATATATCGTGTGTGTGAATACGTTTATATGTCTTTTCTATAAATATGTAACCATGTATGGTATTGAATGAAAATGATATAATATGTTTTATTTTTCAAATTTAATGTGCAGAGGATGAAGAAACAAGGGACCGAAGCTAATTTTGGATTCATCTAGCCCTCGAGGAGTGCTTTTGGATTTGGTATGGATGTGATATGTAGAAAAACTTCTTTTGCTTTGTGTATGTGGACTTCATTTGATGAACTTCGGACTTCATTTGTGATATATGCTCTAGGCTTTGTATATGTTGGAATCATGTTGAAGTAATGTAAAAATATTTGTGATATGTGTATTGTGAATGTGCGATGGAGTTATGTTTTGTGGATGGGTTGCGGCGTTGTTTTCTTTATATTGGTTTAACGTATAATGTGAATTGATTGTGGTTGTGTATTCTGCTGTGATATGCATTTTGCTGTGATACTGTGAATTGATAATTGAATTGATATTGCTAGGGAAAATTAACTATTCTGAGAGTGCTCTTGGGATAGGCTATGCCGAGAGTGCACTCAGGATAGTCAATACCAATGCTGACTGTGCACTCGGGATAGCCTATTTCGAGAGTGCACTCGGGATAGGGGTTAATACTGACTGTGCACTCGGGATAGACTATCCCGAGAGTGCACTCGGGATAGCCGTCATTTCCCTGAGTGCACTCTCGGGATAGACCTATGCCGAGAGTGCACTCGCGATAGACCTATACCGAGTGGGCACTCGGCATAGATGATGACGTGGCGCTTCCATGTCCGCCACGGGGGCAGGAGGGTGGCGTACGGATTCATAGGGCTATCCCGAGAGTGCACTCAGGTCGAATTTATTTTTTTCGAGAGTACACTCGGCATAGCCTACTTTTTCCGATAAAATAACGCCGAGTGCGCTACGCCGAGTGTGCCCACTCGGGATAGGCTATCCCCAGTGTTTTGGCCCCTATCCCGAGTGTGAAAAACACTCGGGCCAACTCTGCAACCTTGTAGTGATTTGTCTATAATAGGAGAACAACAAAGGAACACTACTGGTCTGTAGCTGTGCTTGCATTTACTTTTTGTTTCTTTCTCTAGTGATTTGGTTCCTATTTACCTATTGTGAGACCCATGAAATGATCCATCTGTATGTAACATAAGAAGAAAAAAGAATACTGTTGGTATGTAGTTCTGTTTTGCTGGAACAAATATTTTTTATTTTTTGGTCATAACCGAAGAAAGCTGATAATAGGCTGAGCAATGGGCATTGTTCTGGTTTATCCTGTTTTCTAGTCCCAAAGGAAGTAAAGCAATGTTGGAAATGGCCTGTTGATTAAGAGAAGAGGAAGCATGTGTAACAGGCAGCTGAAATTTTTTTTTAACAGTGAGAAAAAGGTTATCCAGCTAAGACTGATGTGCTTGGTACATACCCATGGTGGAATCTATGAGATCACTTGTTTGTATGTAACAGGAGAATAATAGAGGAAGACTACTGCTCTGTAGTTTTGCTTTCCTGTAACATTTTTTTTCTTTCTTTAGTGATATGTTTGGTATCTACCTACTGTGAGACCTATGGAATGATGTATCTGTGTGTAACATAAAAAGAAAAAGGAATATTTCTGGTATCTAGTTCTGTTTTGCTGGAACAAAATTTTTTTGCTCGCTGGTCATAACCTAAGGAAGCTGATAATAGATTGAACAATGGGTATTGTTGTGGTCTATCCTGCTTTTTAGTTTGAAAGTAAGCAAAGCTACGTTGGAAATAGCATGTTGATTAAAAAAAGGGAAGTATGTGTAACAGGTAGTTCAACTGTTTTTTTCAATAGTGACAAAAAGTTGATCCAGTTAAGTACATTGATAGTGAAACATAGGAATTGATCAGTGAAATGTGATATTTGTAACTTGAATGCTATTTAGGAACAGTGAAATCCATGAGATGGTCTAAGAGGAAAAAGGGCTAGCTGGAAATATTCAATTGCTTTGTTTGCCTGGCAGTGGCAAAAAGCTAATCCAGTGCAGCACAATGGTGACTAAACCTATGACACATAAAAAAAACTGACAGAACATCTGTGAAGGGTGTTCCAGTTGGTTTTTTTTCTGTTCCCAGTAAGGCAAGGATAGTTCAGTTCATCAAAGAACCGTAGATACGTGCACAGCATAGAACGCATAGGGTTATCATGGCAGGAAAACATGAGACCAGTAAACAGATGGAAACTTCACTGATAATAATAAAACTGGGAACATCATACAGTTAGCTGCATTGGCATGCATGATGTCATACGGCATGAACGGTGGACGCACAAATGTAGCTTGGTAAACCTGTTGGAATGGGCCCTGTGGACAGGAAATGAATAAAAATCAATAGTAACAGGCTCTAAAGAGATGCATGCTGATAGTGTATGGAAAAATTATAGGCAATTCAGAAAGTGAATGACCTGAACAACACAGAGATATCTACACAAATGGCAGCACTTCATCATATACTATGTTTAGTGTTGTATTTGGGTCCTCTCCATCAGCATTTTCAATGAGAATTTTCAGTCCATCTGTGGAGGTCACTCTTGAAACAGCGACATACAATTGACCGTGAGTGAAGACCGGAGTTTTGAGATAGACACCAACTGATGATAATGTTTGACCTTGGCATTTATTTATGGTCATGGCATAACAAACTCTAACAGGAAACTGCCGACGACATAGCACAAAAGGCCACTTGTGTGCCGAAGTGGTGAGCACGATGCGCGGGATGCAAACAGGCTGGCCAATGTTAGTGCCTGTCATAATTGTTCCTTCGATCACAACATCACCAAGCCTGGTCACAATTAGGCGTGTCCCATTGCATAGACCAAGAGATTGATTTATGTTTCGCAGAAGCATGATTGGCACACCAATCTTAAGGCAAAGCCTGTGTGCTGGAAAGTTGCTAACATTAATGGTATTCAAGAACTCTAGTGGATAGAATACTTGTACATTTGCTAAATGATCCTGGGCGTCGCCTATTTTATCATAGCTTAAATATTCTTTAGCTATGCCCGGTACCCTGGAAAGCATGATGTCATTGACCTCATCAACAACGGAGTTTGTTGGACAGACAACCGCACGCTGTGCTAGATACACAGGGTCATTAAAGCATGAAGAGAAGTCAATATAAACAGCATTTGCTATAGCAGTTGCATTGTCATCGCCACACGGAATAATTAGGTCATGCGGTATGCGAACATAATCTGAATGAAGGGATTGGGCAACATTATGATCTATAGAAGAACCTTGTCCAATGGAAAGGACCCAGTCAGCAAATTGTATTTTGGAACTTTTTCAGCCACAGGCATGGAGGGATCCATAAGTCTCATGTTTATAGTCAAACGCATGATGTCAATGCTACTCCAAAGAGGCGATTTGATTAAAGATGCATCAATTATGTCGGCACGTGTGCCTCCTTGGACAACCGGTAAGATTTGCCTAAAATCTCCGCCAAAAAGAATTGGTTTCCCACCAAATGGCTTTGCGGCATTGGCAGGGTCAATGACAGAGAGCAAATCGCGGAGGCTGCGATCAAGCACTTCGATGCTATGTCTGTGAGCCATTGGAGCCTCGTCCCACAAAATCAATGTGGCTTTAATGATCAGCCCACCAAGGAGGGTACCTCTAGATATAGAGCAACTTTTTCTTTGATCCAAGTTAATTGGTATGGAAAACCTAGAATGAGCTATGCGGCCTCCAGGTAATAATAGAGCAGCAACACTTGATGACGCAACGGCAAGAACCACATGGCCTTCAGAGCGCAGCTTGGCGATAATAGAATTCCAAAGAAACGTCTTGCCAGTACCACCATGTCCAGAGACAAAAAAAACACATTTTTGGCGTTGAGCTATTCTGCGTAACACAGTGTCGTAGATGAAGCGTTGATCCCTGTTCAGTGCCATACTCATGTTCTTTGATTGAATGGCTAAGTCAACTCTGTCATAATTTAGCTCTTCAGATATCAACCGATTGATCACATTGCTTTGAGAGCTGTATAGCGGCTGAGGTAAGTTATAGGCGGAGAGGGAAAGGCCATTATTGCAAAACATCGTTTCAAGTTCTTCTAATAGGCTGTTTTGAAGGATAGTTTCCGGTATGTCCTAGTCATTAGAAGCATAACGCTTACGGATGTTGCGTGCAATATCGTCAATCATGTATTTCCAGTATTTCATATATAAACCACGTGCATCGCCAACATCACAATGCATGAGAATGGCCATGAATAGGGTCCTTAGTTGTCGAGAAGACGCCCATACAATTGCTTCATCAAAAACCAAAGACCACTCAGAATCATCACTAATCAGGCCTCTAGCTTTGCAAGCCTCACGGAATGTGTTATACACCGTCCCTTCATGCGTCCTTACATCCGTATAACTGCATGCACCTCGCAATACCATAAGAAGCATCCTTAAATAAAATACTTCGCCCGCACTAGGATGAATGTGACGTAGTCTACCAACCTTTGTGCCTCGCTTTCTTTGGCACCACCTTTTTTTGTCAGAGTACCATGTCCATTGTGTAGGAAACTGACAATAAGTCAGCTCGTGCGCATCAGGCCAACGTTCATTTGCAGTGAACCACTCTGTAAGCATTGATTTGGAAGAGTCAGGATTTCGTAGAATACCAAAAAGAGTGGATTGTTCAGAGTATGTAACACAGTTCATTCCTAGAAGATGGACGATCAATCTCTCCACAGCAGGTTTTCTCCCATGTATATCAAAGCCAAAAGTCCTCCAATATGCTTCACAGGCTGATAGGTATCTGCCTTTTTTGTATTCAGAAATTTCATCAACACCTTGGTCACCATCGATAGCGGATGTAGATGGTAAAGATATAGATGAAGAGGCTGTGGAGTGATCATTAGAAAGAGGCACAGAGGGAAGCACAGTAGAAGTGCCATCAGGCATGGAACTATGGAAACGCGCAGCAGAGGAAGAAGCACGTGAGGCAGCCTGCATAGTAATGAGAGCTGAATCTTGACACTTGGTAATACTTAAATAGGTACTTGATTAAATGATTGCCACAACACCACTCAACATTAATGTGAGCCTGAAATTTTTTCAACAAAGATAGATTATATGGCATGACCCATGCATTGTCAAATTTGACACCATTCCTTATAACAAAATGGTCATTGCTACGACGTCTATATAACGGGAACCCCTGTGAGTCAAGGACAGTGTCATCTTGATATTTTTTAGGGTATCCCTTTGAACAGACACCGTTCTTCATACAGGGGCTGTGTGGATAGTGACGACTACATGGACCATGGATCATGAATTCATCGACCAAGGCATAGCCAAGAGGATCGCTATGAACATCAGGGATCTCAGCTGTTATAAATGAATCGATCAAAGCAGGAGTTACTTCTCTTTGGATAGCCAACCATACTATAGTATGTGAATGTGGAAGGCCTCTTTTTTGAAACTCCACAAAATAGAGAACTGTATGCAAGGGAAAAGAAAGATGTTAGTACATTGGTAGAAGAAGCAAAGGGAATTATGGAAGAAGGTAGAGGACACTAACCTGCTCTAATAGGACCAAAGGTCAACCCGGCCTTGATATCATCTAAATGCTCCTTTAGCTTCATATGAAACACACGTGTGACTATATCAGGCCTATCAATGGGTCGTTGGCCAGGCTCATAGGCTAGTGCCTCTGCTATTTCAGGCCATTTAGGGTTGCAGGTAAAGGTAATGAATAAGTGTGCAGGCCCATAGACACGACAAATTGCAAGAGCATCTTGACAGTTCTGAGTCATATACCTCCGGCCGCCAGTAAAGCTAGCGGGCAAAACAACCCTGACAACAACATCCCTTCCAGAGGTGCTCCCTCTACCAACGGCATCTGATATGCCTTGATATGTCTCAAGATGCAGCTTATCCTGATGAAAATAAAAAAAGGATAGCCTGTTTGCCTCCACACATGAATAAGCATTAACAGCTAGCTGTTCTGATAACCTGCCACAACACGTATATGGATTTGGTTCACCATGACGGTAGTGCGCCCTGTATCGGTAATACTCCAACATAGAGACATTGGTGCGTCCACCAAGCGGATGACCATCAACCTCAGGTAGCCTCATACCAAGGTGAAACCCGATATCACCGTATGGGAATAACAAAGGATACTGCAATGCCATCAGATACGGATGTACCGGATCTATGGTCTGAAATTGACCACTACGGGTTTGGACAGTAACATCAAAATGAGCATTGTCAGGGACCATGTCACCAACAATAAGAGCAGCCAACTCTGAAGCTTCAGGCAGGGAGTAAACATTCCGGCTTTCTCTAACAGACCCCGTAAGTCTTATGGCCACCTCAGGAGCATCCTCGGATAGCAAACGCTCACGTGCAAGTCTGAACCTCTGGACAATAGGATTATAGGCGTCCAACATGGAAATGATGGCTGCAACCACATTTGCATCTAGCTGTAGGTGTTCTCCATCTTGGGATTGTAAAATGGCAAGTCTATTTTCAACCTCGTGCGCCGTATCGTATATGTACAACTGGGCAAATTGGGGACGATGTCCAGGTGCAGGCAGCAAAGAACCAAAACGATGATGAACAACTCTGTTTATTCGGAATATACATGGACCAGAACCAATATTGATACTCCTATCATTGTGCACTCCCATGGATGTGAAGGAAAATATAGAGTTGTATTGTCTTATGGAAGACATAAATGCTGTAGAATCACGACCCCCATCAAATCTGATGAGACGCGCCAATAGAGGAGGGAAAGCCCTGTTTGGAGGAAGCCAGATCCTTCCAGCGCGACAACACAGATTGTACGCAGTCCGTCCATGTGAGAAAGTTACATCCTTGCCGGTTTTTTCTTCAAACCAGAACAACGCCGAACAACGGCGACATTTGTTTGTCGGCGCACCATAATAGGACCGACCACGGAAAGTTTCTGCATGAACAGCAAAAACAGAAAGGTAAAACTGTGTGAAAAGATAGAAGGTACGTGAAAAGATGTAGCTGGATCAAACTTACGCTTCAAGAACCGAACATGTTCCTTTGTCAATAATGTGGAAGAAGAAACCGCAATCGATGATGCAGGGACGAAAGGAGCTAGTGAAAATAATTAAAGGTAAATTAAAAAAATGGAAAAAGAAAGTAGTAGATAAACAGGAAAATAACAACATACCTGAGACACGATCGAGAGCACTAAACACCGTTTGTGGTTCAGCAGCAATGGCCGACTCGTTGCTAGAGGATGGGCGCATGGCATCATACGACAGCCCTGCATAATTGATGAACAGTAACATTAAGTCAACATGCACAAAAGAATAATAGGGCAACCAAATAGGTGAACCATACACAACGATATGCCGCAAATGGTAATGACAATAATAATACCTCGCCTTCTAGCAACAGAAGCAGCAACTATAACGGCTCGCCGTCCACGGCGTTCCCGAGCAATTTGTCGATTTCTGACAACGTCATTTGGTGGTAAAGCAATGGCTATAATAAACCAAAAAAAACATAGGAGGCATAAGCACAGCGCATGCCAAAGAACATATAATGCAACATGATCAACACGGTAAGCTGGTCTTGTAAGAAGGAAAAAACAGGGGTGGTCAAGCAATGGCTATAATAAATAAAAAAACAGAGCAGGCGTAAGCACAGAACATGCCAAAGAACATATAATGCAACATGATCCACACGGCAAGCTGGTCTTGTAAGAAAAAAATAGTGACGACTGTGCTGTCCGTGACAGTCACATGACTGTTCTACAAATCTCAGCTGGGCCTATATGGCATTGGACTGAATTAATATAGGCTGTTGGCTATGAGAATATGAATATGGGAACTACCTAATTTACCTTAAAAAATAGTGAACACTGTGCTCTCCGTGACAGTAACATGACTGTTCTAAAAAAAAATTTTAGCTGGGCCTGTATAGCATTGGACTGACCGACTTACTTTTAAAAAAAGGGCAAAGACCATCTTGTGTAATAATCACCAAACAAAAGCAAAAATCGTCCGACATCCTCATCTTAGCTCAAACTGAAGGTTTCAATATTGGAACTGGCCGACTTTCCTTTAGGAAAAAGGGCAAACACCATCTTCTGTAATAATGACAAACAAAACAAAATCGGCCGACACTATCCTCATTATACTGTTGAGACCTACCTATTCTCATCTGAAATGAAAGATTTGGACATGGATGTTTTCGTCAAACCCTAGGTATTTTGACGCCAAATTAATCGTTTAGGCCGTAGTAAAACGAAAGCAAAATGACCTGAGACTGTGTTGGCAATCGCGGATGGCCTTGTTTTATGAAGAAGCTAATAAACTGTAAGCTACAATCTCTAAATGAAATAATTATCAGCTGCGCGGAGAAAAAACAAACAGCGCATACGCTGTGCAGTAACATCGGCACGCAGAGGATGTGCAGGACGGCGAACAGCACCGATGATCTCTTCGGCGGCACCATGGCCAGAACGCACAGGGCGAACTGCATGAGCGGACATCGTGGAACGGACCAAAAGAAGATGACGATTGCAAGCACGACGTTAATGGGAAGAAAAGGATGGACGCGATGATATCGACGGAGCCGGCAACGAAGACACCGCACGGCGACGACTGCCTGAGAGCTGCAAACGCAAAAGAAGAGGATGGAAACAAAAAAACAACAACTCCGATGAAGAAAGGACGGACCTGGTCGGAAAAAACCCCACACGCGGCAAGCAACAGAGAGGCCATCGAACCGCGCAGGAACAAAGCGAACGGATGGCAAACCTGCAGGACAGGAAACGAATTTCGCGAAACCAAGAGGACCTACCTGCATAAGCAATCCGGCTGTCGATCGATGAATTTTATTTTTTTTATATTTAAAAATAATTAGAAATAAATAAATAATATTCCATTTAATAAAAATAAATAAATAGCCTCCCGTCGCCACCCCATACGGCGGGAAAGATAATCGCCATATCAAACGGCGATTTTATAAAAATCGCCATTTGGTTGGGCGATTATATAAATCGCCATTTGGAATGGCGATATTTGCCCTCACGCCAAGGGTGGTCGGTGGGTTATAATCGCCATTTGGTTTGGCGAATTTAAATCGCCTGCTGAAAGGGCGATGTTTGCCTAAAATTTTGTTTTCATTATTAAATATTAAGTGTTTATCGAATAAATCATCGAAGAGGCGACAAGAAGTGGGCCTTAACCGTCCGACCATGTGTGTGGAAGAGCGACTGTCGGCATGTAGTGGGGCGATCACCGCACGCACGAGCAATAATTCATTTGAAGTACATATGATATATATTACATATGAAAGTATATATATTATCATTTTTGTGGCCTAAACAAATGCCTCCTATCGAACGAGCTTTATTTTATATTCTCAGACCCATGACCTAAAAGTCACGGATCAAGGGCGAGGTTTGCTAAATTTTGCCTCGCCGTTGGGCGATATTTAGAATATGGTCCTCCCGGCGGGATTCTCCATTCTTTTCTATTATTAGATTTAAAAAGAAAAATGTCCATATTGTCACAAAGCATTCATCGCATGGCAGCAGATATAGCGTTGAAAGTAGAGTGCTCTTACTTAAATTTTTATTGTCGATTACAAGGAAGTTTCTACCGAGTACAACGGGATATTTCTCCTTCCCGTAACGCCAGTCCCGGCCTCCTTCTTGCGACGTGCCTCTCGCGCTTTCTCTCCCTGTCGACCTCTCGTGCCTCAAAGAACTGACGTTCGGCGCCCTCTTGTTGCTTGTGGTACTCCTCAGCTAACGCTATGCTTCTCCTCTTGCTCCTCCTCATATCGGCCGCCTAAACCACTCCCTCTTCCAACGGACCTCACGCCGATGTGTTTCTTGTCATCCTCCGATTGCTCGTGTCTAGCCAACGCCGTAAATCGCAGAGAGGTGGGGAGACTAATTGTTCAACGAAGTTAGTACAGCTCACATGCGCTATGTACGTATATATAATTATGCGAGTTAGGGTGAGAAAGTACCTTTGGACGCCGCCAAAGGCAACCTTGGTGGATCATACTGTAGTTTGCACACATGAAGAACCTCCTTCCGTAAGTGTATGAGAAATCTTCGTTGGATTGAACAAACTTGCACAGTCACCCAGAAGCACATTGGAACATTGACCCCTTCCGCACGGTGGTCTTAAACTTGTTCATGGAGGGTCTCAGAGCCGAGGTCGCCATTGCTTGTTATGGGGAGATTTGTGGAGTGTATGCGCCGGAGGAGTATGGGACTTGCAGAGGGAAGTTGCAGCGCAGAGGACCCGAATGGAGGTGGGTATTTATAGCGAAGTTTGTTCGGTGCATGGACGGAGTTCATGGAAGCGTACGCATCCCTCCCGAGTGCTGCTGATGCAGTTGATGTGACTGGACGCTGAAAAGCGGTACCGTTGGTCAGCAGTGCCCCTTCATTATTGCTGGATGCTGATGCAGTTGATGTGACCGGACGCTGACAGGGGGAACTGTTGGTCAGCAGTGCCCCTTCATTATTGATGGATGCTGGTGCAGTTGATGTGACCGGACAAAAAGAGGGAGATAGAGTAGACTACTTATCGCCTACAAGATAAAGAAGAAAAGAACATCAAGTATGAAAACCGGAATTGTGCTCACTTATGGGTTTCCGTAGGGTCACCAGCCCACCCGATGTCTCCGAAAAATTATGGCAAAAATCAGACCGGACGACATAACGCTGCCTACCACATTTATGTGGACGTCCGCCCCGACGTGTATGCCCCGGTGCGTAAAATCGAAAAGCTTAACTGTGTTAAAAAACCAGGAATTGTGCTCACTTATGGGTTTCAGTAGGGTCACCAGCCCACCCGATGTCTCCAAAAATTATGGCAAAAATCAGGGGGGACGTACGCAACGCTGCCTACCACATTTATGTGGACGTCCGCCTCCGACGGTGTATGCCCCCCCGCGTGCGAAAATCGGAAAAGCTTAACCTGTGTTAAAAAAACCAGGAATTGTGCTCACTTATGGGTTTCCGTAGGGTCACCAGGCCTACCCGATGTCTCTGAAAAATTATGGCAAAAATCAGGGGGGACGTACGCAACGCTGCCTACCATATTTATGTGGACGTCCGCCTCCGACGGTGTATGCCCCCCCGCGTGCGAAAATCGGAAAAGCATAACCTGTGAAAATCGGAAGACATACGCAAGGGAAGAACAGAACAAGTGAACAAAACATATAGAAGCAAATGCCCAACAAGGTCGAAATACAAGGGTCAAACTAAATTAGTACTAGGGGCCCTACTAATCTATACATCACGACCCCTCTTGGGCCGAACCCCTCTGACCGACCCCTCCGGCTGTGGCTTGCGACCCCGTCGAAGCTGTCCACTAGGGAAGGTAAGGCGGTCCGGAGGGTGCAAGTCCCGGTGCGGGCGCTCAGTCGGGGCCGGTGTGGCCTGCTCCGGCTGCGACATCTGAGTCGGTGGAGGGGTGGCTCGGTCACGAGAGGCGCGAGCTCGTCGGGGGCGGGGGCGAAGAAGGAGTCCACGTCGTAGTAGGCGTGGCCCAGGTCCGCCTCGGAGGTAGCGTCTGCGCTGTCCCAGTCCGTCGGTAGACGACCTGTTTGCACACCCTTTTGAAGAGATTCATGAGGTGCTTATTCTTGAAGTGACTGAAAAAATTGGCTCCCATGTGTCTCATGCACCACCTGCTTTGTATGTCCATCCATTGTGCATTACCACGGTCGTCAGAACCATTCCTGATTTCTTCAATTGCTCGCAGCAAACCTGCATGCCTGTCATGTATAACGCAAACATTTGGTCTCCCCAGCACGACTGCATGTTTCACACGCTCTAGAAACCAGTACCAGCTATCAGTGTTCTCCCCCTCCACAAATGCAAACGCTACCGGCAATATCTGGTTATTGCCATCCATGCCAATAGCTGTCAATATTTGGCCCTTGTATTTTCCGGTTAGGAATGTACCATCCACACAGAGGACAGGGGGACAGTACGGGAAGGCTCGTATGCATGGTCCCAAAGCGAAGAACGCTCGCTCCAGAACCATCTTCCCGGTGTCCACCTCACCGCACATACTCCTTGATATCGTAGTATGTACCAGGGTTTTTTACACTGATGGTCTGCAGTAGCGCAGAAAGGTTGGCATATGAGGCTTCGTATGTACCAAACCTCCTCTCCAAAGCCTTCTGCTTTGCCCTCCAAGCTGTGGCATACTTTATCTTGTACTGAAATTGTTCTTCAATTGCCCGAATTATCGACCGTGGCTCATAACTTATGTTGTCTACTATCTGTGAATACATCACCACTCCAACAAAAGTGGAACTTAGGTTCCGGTGCCCTTCTTTCTTGGTGTTCCAACCGACAGCTTGTGCTCCATCACAATCGAACACATCCAAGAATCGACCCACTTTTCCTTGAATGCATGTACCTCCAAGGACATCCGGGACGACGACCTTGAACATCATACGACTTTTCTTGGACTTGACAACACGGAATTCCCTCCTAAGAGATAATGCCCAATACTTCATCGCATCCATAACGGCCTCCTTACTAGGGTACATTGATCCTGTGTCACTTCGTTCGATCGTAATTCCATGAAGTCCGCTACTTTGGTTCACACATAAATCTTGAAAGTTGTACGAGTTCCACTCATTTGGGACCGGACGATCTCCAAAACTTGCCTCATCGTCGAGATGTCCTCGTCTGTACTTGCTCGTGCGCCTCATCCTCTGCCTCCATCAGTTGTACTAGCACTTCAATTTCTTCCCCCTCATCTACGACACCGGTCGCCTCATCTCTTCTGGGGTGCTCAGTGCCAACCTCCTCCGTCCCGTCATCTCCGCCTATATCTTCCCCTTCCTCCTCCGTGCTCCCTGGCCCTTCACCCTCCTCTGCCCCTTCTTGACCAGTGGTAGGCAGCGTCTCTTGCACCGGTGTCTCGTTTGAGTCACCGGTTGGTTTGAACTCTGCCTGAGCAAGCAAGCACTAGAGGAAAGCGCGTTCAATTCCTATCTCAACATACCGCCTCCAACTCCGTGTACACAATATCGGCATCAACTCCCAAAAGAAACCGTCCCTATCACGGGTGACCACGGCCCTAACCTTCATCACATGTTCTTTCGTTAGTTTGCCGAACGTCCGTAACAACCAGTTTTGTAAACCCCAAACGTTCTCTCGGTGGGCCTCGATATCCCTAGTGTTACCGATTCCAAATTACTAAGATCCACCCGTTTGGACCATACATAATCTCTCCGTCCCCATAGTGAATCTGAAAATATAACTTCTCGACATTTGTCCGTAAATAAACCATCCAACGCAAATTATTACACGTGGGTCGAATATTAAGTCGCCTATATTTTTCCCTCATCTAAAGCTCATGGGAGGAGGATCAAACCTACGTTTGTATGACCTCAAGAATTCAGGCAAAGCTATCATTTTAACTCAGATATTTTTGTATGTACTAATTACATCCGAGCGTAAATCCCACCATCAATAGACCCTTATCTTAATCTATAAATACCCTACCAACCCCAAACCCATAGCCCTACAACTAACAAATTTCATTCCTAAAATTACCGTAAACATACCGTACTCATAATCTATACATACACTACAACATATGTAAACCCTACCCCTCGATATCAAATTTCACCCTAAAAATACCGTAAACAAACCCTAACAATACTCAGAATATCATACGAAGCAAGAAACCCTAGCCCCATATATATCAAATCCTCGCTCCTAAAAAGGCCAAGAATATACCCTATCGATAATCTATACATACCCTAAAACCCTAAACTCTATTCCTACAAATATCCTAAATATCCCTTTTACTATCTACTTACTACTAATTTTTAACATTCATATTGCTATCCTACCATGTTTTGAATAAAACAATAATACAAGATATAGAAAATTTACCTGAAAACGTAGATGGCAGTGATTTTCCTTCCTCTCTTCCACTTCCTCTCCCTCTCTTCTTTTTTTTCTCTTCCTCACCTCTCTTCCTTTTTTTTTTCTCCGGCTCCGTCGGTCTCGGGCAGCAGCACTGCCGCTGGGGCGGCCGCGCGGCCGGATGGATATGGGCGATAGTTCGCCACCCCATTTGGCGATTTAAACCCGCGCCAAAATTTCGCCAATCCAACTGGCGGTTTTTTAAAATATCGCCATTTGGGGTGGCGATCTATTAACCCTAGGCCCGCCTCGGGTGGGCTTAATCCCGCTAAATGGGGTGGCGAATTTCAAAATTTCGCCTTTTGATATGGCGATTTATCTTTCCCTCCGTATGGGGTGGCGACGGGAGGCTATTTATTTATTTTTATTAAATGGAATATTATTTATTTATTTCGAATTATTTTTAAATATAAAAAAAATAAAATTCGTCGATCGATGACGACAAAACAGAGGGAAAAGTGGACCGTCGGTGGCGAGAGGCAAAGCAGGCCGGAAAAATCGGGCCGGAACGACGCGACGGCTAGCAGCGAAACGGTGGGCACTGGGCAGAGCAGCCCACCAACCCGGCCGCGACGGCAGGCAGCGAGAAGGACGGGTCCGCACGCAAGCACAGAGTAAGAAAGGACAAGTAGGCAGGAATCGAACCGACGGGAGCACGAAATGGACGGCAGCGATGGAACGATGGCGTGGACACCCCAGCAGGTCGCCGTTTCTTCCCTCTATAGGAAATAGATAATAATTTCATCAGTTTCACCTATATTTTCATCGTTACCTAGCCAAGTTTCATTGGCACTCTCATGTTTCATCAGTAGTTAGCCAAGTTTCATTGGTCTTTTTTCAAGTTTCATTAGTATTTTTCAAGTTTCAGTAGGTATTTTCTAAGTTTCATCAGTTTTCGCTCTATTTCATATGTATATTGTCAAGTTTCATGGATAGGTTTTCCAAGTTTACGTGCTGACATCAACATAATGTTATGCATTTGATGGGACGTCCAATTTGTGGCCTTCGCCTTATTACGCTTCCAGTCATCAATGCAATTATAAAACACAATTTGTTTCATCCATGCATAAAGACTAAATTGTCCCTTATCTCATCTTCCTCCTCCTTTCTCTTCTCCCCTATCTCCGATTGCCATCTCCCAACTACCTCCTCCCTTCCCATTTTTTCCCTCCATGCATGGCCCCTTGCCGAGACTACTCGCTAGGGCAATGGAGCTAGGGCTCGGTAGCGCCGGCAGTGCTCATCCAGGAGAGGATGCAACAGCGAGTAAGGGGATCAATGTGGAGGTGGCGGAGGCAAATGTGGCATTGGAACTCAACACAGCGGCGACGCATTCCTGGGTCTGCCTGAAGCTCCGCCTACGAAGTGCTAGGCTTGGCCGCAGCGGCGACGAGCATAGAGCGAGAGGAGGGTCGAGCGGGCTTGTGGATGGTGCCAGCCAATCGGATTGAGTTGTAGGAAAGAGAGCTAGGGTGTAGGGTGAGGGTTGGGTAGAGAAGGAAGGAGGGCAATGCAATAGTAGAAGATGGCGATGGAGCTCACCAGAGGTGGAGTTAGGTGGGAAGCAGGCAAAAGAGGGTTATGGAGGTGGCGTGCATGATGTGGTTGCGAGCGGAGTTAGGATCCGTTGCCGCTGCTGTCGGTGATCGAGATTAACGCAGCTGACGTGGCGCCCTGAACATTAGTTAAGAGATAGCTACCATGACTAGGACATTCCGTAACGTGGCAAACGACGATCGCGGGAAGCACCCCGAGCTGCCAGCTGTGCGAGACCTCTCCCCCGAGTTGGCCTGGGCTGCCCTTTTACCTGGAGTCCCTTTGAGGTCGCTCCCGAGCTGCCCCGAGCTACCCCGAGCTCCCCTAGCTCGGGATTCGTGGCAGCATGACGTAGCTCGAGCCTTGGACGCGGGCCCTGCCTATCAGTCCAGTCCGAGTCAGCGTAGCGGTTAGAGACATGCACGTGTCGACAGGAGGGCGTTCCCGAGGGCAATGAGTACTGCGCTATCCCGTTGCTGTTTCCCTGCGGCGGCGCCCGTCCTATTGCCGTTTGCTAGAGGAATCTACTTTGAAAGCATACTCTCACCGTATATTTACCGTTGTACCCGTTCCCTATAGTATATAAAGGGGGCTGTGGTAGTTTGTAACAGGACATGCTGAGTAGAACAGACACCTAAGGACATTTGTACTCTCACACACGTATGAGAGCACCCAGAGCTCTAGCCTGCTCGGGCACCGGCACTCTCTCCCTTTTGTACTCATCACTTTTGGCATAGTAACAAGGCTGGACGTAAGGCTATTACCCATCATGGGGGCCTGAACTAGGGTAAGAACCATGTGTCCCTTTCCTCCTCATGTCGTCCACACAGCTCGGCCGTTGCCTGAACGATCTCCCTCAGTGCGTGAGGGGATTAGTTGGGTCCCTAAACCACTAAGTAAGCTTGGTAGAGGGAGCCCCGCTCCCAAACACCTACAGCTGTGTTGGACATTGTTGCCATGTGTGGGGAAGGTAAGAGATCGCGGGAGTTGAGAGAGATGGGGGAGGTGGGTGAGCCAGTGAGGGGTGCTGGAGTTGGGGGAGAAAGGGGAAAGAGATGGAGAGAAGGAAGATGAGAGGAAGGACAAGCTAGTCGTAAATTTGAATAACAACGAGGGGTAGTTTAGTCATTTCAGGGCTCACAATGGCATGGATGGAGCGAAATGCAATTTGTAATGGCATGGGTGGTATAGTGAGTTTCGTAATGTTAAACTTGAGATAGGTCGATACAATAATGGCAGGCATGAAATTAACACCTATATTGTTGGGTTAATCAAATAGATACCACTGCAAAATTGTCCTATACAACATTTGACACTTTTCCTTTCACATTATAACATTTGCTGTTATGAAAAGGATAAATCATATCTATGCCATTCTAAACACCACTTGTCCCATGTCTAGACCCGTATTTGCACTTTTGGAGGGTTTTGCCCCTATCCACACCATCTAATTTACATGAAATTTGCCATCACCCATCATCTTCCTCTCCTCTCCTTCTCGCCATCGCCTACTGCTGTTTCGACGAGCTCGGGTAAACGGCGGTGGCCTTCACAAATATTGGATGATATTTTTCCAATATTTCATTTGATTTTTTTAATTTTTTTTGAATGTTTGTGTTGACACCAAAAGTCGGCTCAGAGTCGACGAGATAGAATTTGGCCCAAAAAGGGTGGCAGCGAAAGAGATCAAGGCGGCTCAAGAGGATGGCACATCAAAAGAAAGGATGGGCTTCGTGGGGGTGTTGGCTTGGTGTACAATTCGAATCTGTATCTAGATAGGACTTTTTTTTTGCAAGTTTTCCTAAGAATTCTGTAAAACGGCTTCCTGTTGACTTAGATTTTTCTTAGTATAAATAGGGCCTTGAAGGGCATGTAAAAGGTTCTAAAACCAATCAATCAAATTTACTTTTCTGTCTCAATTTACTTCCCTCGCATCTTAGTTCGTAGTTTTTGCCATATTACGAATCCGATCGACTTGTCGTGTGCAACCTTGTCTATTGAGTTCAAGATACAACCTGCAAGCAAGTACTGTCTTGCTTAATCGATCTACTTCTTGTATTTAACAATTGAAAGCTTGTCGAATCATTGTGTGTCACCTTTTCAATTAAGCTTAGATTAAAAGTCTAGCCAATAGATTGAATATGTTAGTTCTTGACCAAATCGTTTTGCACAGAGGGGGGCGTGTTTTATAAAGCACTATAGCAAAACTCTCTCCCTCTATAAACACAGAACACAGAAAGGCAGTCCTAGTC
The DNA here is from genome assembly GCA_036346145.1 of Olyra latifolia. NCBI lineage: Eukaryota > Viridiplantae > Streptophyta > Magnoliopsida > Poales > Poaceae > Olyra > Olyra latifolia. The sequence continues at coordinate 40,073,204 of CM070533.1, read as the reverse complement.
TACACCCTACGCGCAGTTATGCCCCACAAATATGCGTGCGTGCGTGCGCGCGCATGATGGAATTGTTCTTCATGTATGTGTGTTTCTGTTTCGTTCTTGTGTTGTAAGATCAATCAGGGATACGTAGGGCGTGTGCCGTGCAAAATGCTTACACATAGGTGCTTAAAGACTGAGCATTTCCACATTCTAAACATCTATGCAAAAAGAACTTTGTTTCCATGCAAGGAAGCTTGATACAGGTGCTTAGAGCAAAACCAACAGCTCGTTCTATTTCAAAAAATTTTGAATTGAAACGCGCACTACACACTCCCAACAGCCGGCCAAAGTAAAAATTCTGCACATTTGCACCTGTTTTCATTTGTTCTCACGCTTCCAGATTTCCAGTTCCTCGCTTCAAACAAAGAAGACGGCGCCTTGTAATTTGTTGATTTGTTCAACAAAATCTCAAAACAATTGCCATAGTGTTGTTTCCTCTGCGCTGCACAATGAAGATGCATCATAAGCCTCTCTCGGAGAATTTTTTATGAGTCCAGTACTCCAGTTTAGGCTTAATGTGCTAGAAGATTTTTTTTTAACCCTGATTCAGCCTATTTTTGTGAATCGAAATAGAAAAATAAAAAACCTTCTAATGTTGATTTTTTTTTTATTTTTATCCAGATTCATTCTATTTTTTAATCGCGACAAAAAATACCAAAAAAGAAATTATGTGGTGCTGATGCAAATTTTGCTCGGAATTGCTACAGGCCGGACATCCGATGGCCTAGCTCGCTGCGCCGATCTGATCCGCTCTAGCCCAGACTAGGACGACCCCCCTCTAACCAGCCCATTGATTTGTTCCAATAGTTCAAAATACATGCTCTAGCAGTACATTTCACTTGTTTCATTAGTTCAATGTGCATGTTCCATTCGTATAGCACAATTGTTTTGTTCCTACAGTTCAATTCATTTGATTCGTTCCGGTTCGGTTTCATATTTGTAAAGGAAAAAGTCATATTTGTTTCTCTGAACTATCAACCGAGTTCGGCTTTCATCCTTCAACTTCAAACCGGGCAACCCACCTCCCTCAACTATCCATACCGGTCAAATTTTCCCGACTCGGAACCACCCCCATTTTGGCGGACGTAGCATCCTAATCTCTCGTTTGTGTTGACGTGGCGTTCTAATCAACAGGTTTTTGAGGAAATAAAATCTAGAAATCATAAAAAACTTAGAAAATAGAATAAAAATATCTAAGGATTTATAAAAATATGTAGAATCCAAATATTCAATAAACATATGATGTTTGTGTATAAACCTATATGCTAAAAATTATATTTATGTTCGAGATTCTTTTTATTAAATAAGTCCAATTTTATTTAGAATTATTTTAACCTCTTTGGAAAATGGAGAAAAGTTGTATGAGCTTAATATAAATAGAAGCATGTTATTTTCAATTTTGACTTTAAATTTGTAAAATTTTGTTGATTCAAAGGTGCATCGTGAAAAGTATATGACGTTTGCATCTGACAAAATTTTCAGATTCAAATTTTAAGGTCAAACTATGATAATTCTATTGCTCTTAAGCTCGTAAAAAATTTTCTCCATTTTCCCAAAAGGTTAAAATAAATTTCCTGAATACTATTTTTTTTAATAAAAATACCTTCAATCACAAATATAATTTTTAGCATATAGGTTTGTACACAAATATCATATTTTATTGCATATTTAGATTCAGCACATTTTTATGAACTTTTGAATATTTTTATTCTATTTTTTGAGTTTTCTATGGTTTTGTAAAATTTATTTCCTTGAAAACTCGTTGATTAGGACGCCACATCAGCAAAAAACAGGTGATTAGGATGCCATGTCAGCCAAAACCGAGGTGGTTTTGAGTTGGGCGGTGGGGGTGAATTTAACCGGTATGGATAGTTGAGGGATGTAAACCAAACTCGGTTTATAGTTCAGGGAGGCAAATATGACTTTTTCCTAAGTAATAACCAACGCTACTATTTGCGCAGGCACGCCTGCTCACCAGTGTAGTTGTTTAGATGGCGTGAGCTGGCTTGTCCGACTTTTTTTTTGTGAACCACTGTTTGCTACTTGACTTAAGATTTTAAAGGCTATAGCTGTAAATTTATCTTTTTCACGGGCCAATCTTTTTGATGTTTTGTATCTACTAGCTGTAAATTTAGTTGCAACGTAGTAAGAAAAAAAAATAAAGTATAGAATTCAGGACAGCACATGAGATTATGTACGAGTACAATTTTACATCACATACAGTTAAACACACAATGGTGTAAGATAAGCATCTTGCTAAGCTTTACAGGCATGATGGTTGATGATGCCACGTAATTTTGATATCACAACACCCCACCCCACCCCCCAAGAAAAGATAGGATTTGCTCAAGCAAACGCAAGTTATCTTGATTTTTTATTTTCTGTAAAGAAAATGAGAATAATACAAATCAGACTGATCAATGTGTTTCGGATTTACAAGTTGTAGATATGAAGGCCAAATTATGCGCTGTGATCTTGTGTTTTTCCGCCAGATACTGTTTGCGGCTACACCTCTTATTGATGCGGACGGAGGTCGGGGTGAAGGTGGCACCTTCGGTGATGGGGTGCCTGCTGCTGCTCTTGGGATTTATTGTTGACTTTAATCTCAAGCAGCCGCTCGGACAGGTGATCTGATACCTTAGGACCTTGGCGCACTCACTACACATTCACTGAAGCAAAACAGAAGCAAACGTCAGGGTTTACTACAGATGCTAGTGCGGAGTCGGTTGTCAAACATACTCAAAGTACATTAAATTTGTTGGCAATCACTAAACAGCGAGGACTTTTCTCGATTAGTGGTTAGGAATTTAGGATACAAGACATCAACCATCATGATTGGTAAGCATAAACAGAATAACTTGTGAGATCATGTTCCAAAAACCACAGTTTATCTTATTTCAATTATAAATCACTAACGCAGCAGATAAAATAATCTCATATAGATTGCAGACTTACCATGTGCCTACATGAGAGGACTGTAGTATATCCCTTGGCTTTGAGAGGCAGATAACAAATTCTTTCCCAGGGTCATTTGCATCAGCATCATCTTCCACAGAATTTCCTATTCCATTTATTTCCTGCAACTCATATGATAAGAATACCAACAGGTAGTTAGCTGCCAGATAAGTTCATGGTATTGGCCATGCTGATATGTTTTTTTATTCACTTGTCCATAATTAAAACACTGGACCCAAATTTATGATCGCCATACTTAATTTTGTCCATGTTTTCACTAATCTATAAGTTGGATCAGAATCATATCATTTAAGGGCTCATTTTAGTAGTTATTCCAAGCGAACAAGAGCAACAGGAGAGCTACCATGATTTTTTTTATAACTCCCAAGAAGATAAATGGAAGAAAACAGAGCTGTGAAACTAATGACATGCATAAACAAGAAAATAACAATATCATGTGACAATAAGAGGGCAAACAAAAATACTACTTACGAATTACATAAAGTAGTGATTTAGGATTTCAAAAATGTCCTAAATCCATTGAATGTGATTTAGAATTTGTCAAAAATCTATTCATACCATCACTTGTAGAAAGTAAAATTTTATGTATGGCAGCAAGAGGAGAAAAAATGGAAATTGGCGCAAACGGCAAACCTAATCAATTCACCAGCTTACACTGCACATCAAAATTATGGACTGAACTACTTCTGTTGAACTCCCATTATAGATAATCAGTTGCTAAGCTTAACGATGTCCAGGAAAGGAAATAACCTGCACATCGAAATTACGGTCTTGTACAAGAGCGATTGCGGCCTCAGGTAGAAAGATCACCTCAAGAGAGCATTTGCAATTCAGCCTCTAATAGCAACCTGCTTGCTTCATGTGAACAACTAATGTAACATCCTGAATTTTCAAATTTGTGAAAATTAAAATTTTTTAGAGAAATAAAATTTCAGGAATATTTTTAAACTTTATTGAGGTAATAGTTTGTAAAATTATAATGAAGTGGAGATTTAAAAAGATTTTCAAAAGTTTAAAAATAAAATTTTCAGAATTTTGAATTAAAAAAGTTCAAAGAGTTGTTTTACAATATTTTCATTTTGAAAATACATCTAATTAGGTTTTTCGATTAATAAAGTGCTTAAAGCAAAGGTTTTATAAAATAAAAAGAATTCAATGATTTGTATATTTTCAACTGTGAAAAAATTAAACCAATTTGATTTGTTTTGTAAAAGAAAAATTTGTCAAACAAAATGATTCAATCTATTAGGAGTTAAAAGGTAATCAAAGCCAGGGACTTTCCTATTTGATTTCAAATTTATATTATCTTCTCTTAGCACAAGATTTGGATTTTGTATTATCATGATTTTCTCTTAATTAATTTCAATTAAAGTATATTCGAGAAATTCCTTTCCTTCCTCTAACCGGTAGACCCCACTTGTCATCTCCTCATTCCTTTCCTTCTTTGATCTCCTCTTTTCTTCAAGGGAAACCGACCGCGCTGTCTCCTCCTTTTCTTGTCAGCTGCGTCATCTCAAAATTGTAAACCACAGTTTCGAGGAAAACACGTCCTAGGAAATCCCTTGTAGATCATCCTCCTAAAATTTTGGATCCTAAAACCTTTTCCTTCGCTCTATAAAAATCGCCGAAGGTTGACTTCTCAAAACCCTAGCCGCCCACTCTTTCTCGTCTCAGCGCCGCCTCGGTGCAAACCTGCCTAAACCGTCCGAGGACGTCCTTCGTATTTTCATCACGAATCCATCCTAACTGAGAGCTCGGAGATTTGTGCCCGAAGAAAGTCGGATTTAATGGCCGAAGGCTCGTTGGATTTAGGCCGAAGCTGCTTTTCGCCGAATCGTGGATTTCGTACAACGAGACCTCGATTTCAGCCTTTCTCTTGTTTCCCCATGTCTCCCTTTTCCTCTCTAGACCTTCATTGTTCTGTCATCTGCACCATAGCGCTGGTGTCGCCTTGAACCGCCACCGAAAACTGCTCCTGTCGCTGCTATTCTCGCTACAATGCCATCGGCCGTGCAAGCGAGCTGTGACATCCTATTATTTTTAAAAACCTAAAAACATATTATTTCGAATTAAGATAATAATTATCCTCTAATTTTTCTAATTTTGTCATAATCGCCCTCCCTGATCACCCGCCGCCGCCGCCCCATCTCTCTCTCTTCCTTTCTTTCTCTCCCTTCCCCTTTTCTTCTCTCTCTGCGCGTGGTGAAGAGAGCAGAGCAGGATGCTCTTTAATCCTTCGATCCAGTCAAAGACTAGTCAACCGTGTACTGTTTATATGAACAGTGCCTATTCATCTTTGTGTATCTCCCAAACCGTAGCTCCGATTCACACCATACAAATTTCGTTGATCTTCTTTTAACCTAATCTACCTCCTGTATTTATTTCATAATTTTCTGAATTTTATTTGCTGCTATTGATTCATCTGTGCCTCGATTTGCGTGTAGACGTCGCGGAGGAGTCTGGAGGGGAGCTAACTGCCGATTGTTAGAGAACGTACTACTCGGATCAAGGTGCAAGCTAGAATCATATCGATCCCACCGATTTTTCTCTCATATTTACTATTCATAAGGATTTAACATTTTAACTATGCATGCTAGTTTTACTTTTATTTGGTATATTTAATTTTAGTTATTGCCAATGACATGTTAATCATTTATTAGCATGTGTTATCTTTCTATTGACGCCTAGCATAGTTTATATCTTATTATAGCCATCTTTGAATTTACTCACGCTAGATGCTTAATCGCTTTGATGGGAAATCCAGTTCATATGATGAAAGATCATTCACAAAATTTGTAGAGAGATTCTACTCTTTAGTTTTGGTTTTGGTTAATTTAATTCAACTAAAATCAACATGGCGTGAGTAGATTCGAGGTGGTGGTTTGATCGGTGGATGTTAGTTTTGTGGAAAGCCACCTCGATCGACATAAGGACCGAACATAGCAGCTGATCTAGCCAAGCACAACAGTACAACCATGGGTGTTAATAATGGGAATACCTTAGTTGTTACCTCGAAAAATCTAGGGTTGGTTTGTCATGGCGTTGTGAGTGTGGCTCGCGACCACTGTATACTCACCTGACACAAGAGGAGAATCTCTGGCTTAGTGCGAGATGGCTTGGGGCGAATCCTCAGTGAGGCATTCTTGACCCTAGATGGAACGGGGATAGCGGCTTCATCTCACTCTCGGGTGAGTCCCATGGGTAAAGTATACCCACTCTACAGAGTTAAAACTATCATGATAGTCGTGCTTACGGTTAAGAGCGGGCTTAGGCGTCTCTACATGTTATCTCACCTTTTTAATAATTAACCTGCTGTAGAGGTAGGGGCAGGGATTGCCCGGCAGCGAGTGCCAGGCAGCGATTGCCATGCAATGCATTACAGGGAGTGTATTGCAAGGGTTTCGTGATGAGTTGACAGCGAATGTCATCTCGGTCTATGCTGAGACGGCATAATATTATAGTGTTGAGAAAATATTAGTAAAGAAATGAATTTAAAATTGTTTTACACTATTGCTTTACAACTGATAGGATTTGTTTAAAAGTGCTCTTTATGCAAATAAACCAGATCCATTCCTTTGATACTTTGCATTTCATTACATAAAGATGTACATGCTTGCTGGGTAAGGTTTATCCATACTCATTAGTTGTTTGTCAGATCTGTGCGCGGGTGGCGACTCTGCTAAGTAAGTGGTTTACGAGGCAGAGTACGACGATGGAGTTTTTCGGCTACTAGAGGCATACCCTGGTCAGATGCCTGTGGTAGTTTGATGGGTCTCAGCCGACGCGTGTTATTATCTTCCGCACTCTGATGTTTCATTTATTCATAATGTAAGTGGCATTCAGCCCATGTATGTTATAGTTTATTTTCTTTATTAATAAAGTATGTGCTTGATGGCAATCCTGTTTAACCTGTGTGCACTAACATATGATTCTTGGGACTAGTACTGTAAACACAGAGGGGTCGTTTTTGCAAAGCCGGGTGTCGACAGAGTTGGTATCAGAGCATGCTGATCGTAGGACGCACTAGTTAGAATGGATAGCCCTAAGTACTTTTCATTAAAAAAACTTTTACCAAACCTCCTTTGCTTCTAACACATGTCATCACTGTCCTTACCTATAATTCTTTGCTTTCATTTCTTCTTACTTACCCTCTCATATTCGCATCTCTTTCTTGTCTATTCATCTATTTCATGAAGGTCTTTGTTTCTACCTTATTCTAATTCAAAACTCAGTCCATGTCTTACCCTATTATTCAAGACTTTGAGCAACGACACCACTCACGTCAACCATCACCCACAACATCGCAATAAAGATCCTGATGAACGCAAGATCATGAATGAAGAGGACCCGAAGAAGAATTGTTAGAAGATTAAGATGCCTAAGATTTAGGACAATAATTATTGCTCTTTAGTTCATATTTTCATAAACGTTGGTTGGAATAGATTGTACTGGTTTTCGTTGCAGTATGGCTATTCATTAGTTGGTTCAAAAAAAATATTCATAGTTAAATACAAAAGATTTGGTTTAAGTTAAAATTATTTCAGTGCTTGTGTGTTATTTGTTTTGATCATGGTTGGTGATCTACCAAGGCAAAAAGACCGAAGAAAGACGATATTTTCCTAAATTGCTTGAAGGAGGAAGGTTATTTAATTGTTTAATAAATAAACCAATTGAAACACACACAAATGATTACTGTTCTGAGCTACAGTACCCACAGGGAATTTTTTCCCTTTCGGCTACTGCTTATTGCTACAGTACACAAAAAAAAAAAGAACAAGTTTCCCTGGGCGTATTAGGAGAAAAAAAATTCGGGTACTGTTCAAGCTACAGTACCAAAACCGGTTTTCCCTTCCATTTGCGCACTGTTTAATGCTACAGTGCCACACAAAGTATGCAAATTAAAAAGGTCTTTAGCACAGGGTAGATAAAAGAGAGCAAAGTGAACAAGATGCTATTTATGATCCAAGTACTGTACATGCTACAGTACCTCACAAAAAACAGTTTCTTCAAAAAAAGAACAGAAAATTAAAATAAAATAATAACAGTAAAATAACACTGTTAATGAGACAAATTAAATGATTTTTAAATGTTGCTATGGCTAAAAGTGGTTAGATAGGTAAGAATATTTTGAAATTCTATTAATGCCACTCGGTTAGTGTATATGCTACAGTAAGAAATTTATGAACAGTAAGCTGCACTATGTGTATACACAAAAAATGTAAGGAAATTAATATCTTTTACTTGTTTTTCAAAAAAAACTTTACTTGTTTCCTTGACAACACGGAGTTAGAAAAATATAAATGCATATGTTGATTGTCTTTCCTTTTTTTATAAACTAAAATGAATTAGTTTTTTTTCCTAGTTCTTTTGATAGGTTGACTGTTGCTATAGTACCTGAATTAAAAAAAATGTATGTTGAATTTGAAAGCTTATTTTGGCTACAGTTCTATAAAATAAACATTTTTTGTGTGCCTTATTTATCAGCACACAACGAAACCTAACCTACACTATTCATAAAAGGAAAACCAAAACCCACCAATATAATTTTTTTAGTACTGTAGCCACGGTTCTTCATGAAGAAAGCTTTTGTTCTTTTGTTGTTTCACAAAAAAATCAGTGAAAAAAAACCCTGGTTTTAAACACAGTATATTAAAAGATTATTTATGTTTAGTGTTACTGCAGTACGTAACATAGTATTGTTTTATAAAAAAAACTCAAACTGATTTTGCTAAATAAAAATAATAGAAGAAATTTTTGCACTCACCATGGTTTTAGAAAAAAAAAATAGATAGGTGTTATTAAACACCACTATTTTGTTGTGTGTATATAATGTGTGCATTTCATGTTTCCTTTGTAGTACAACATTGTGTGGTGCAAGCTGTGACCCATAGCGTCACATATAGATTAGCTACTATGAACGCATGGTTCCATTTTGTCTTTAGATCTTTTAGTGTACTGCATACCTTCTTGTATGGCTTCGTGTTTGTGCGTGTGTCACATGCCATGGAGATTTATCCCTACCAGCTTATCTTGCGCTGGGTAGCAGTTCATGTACAAGTGGTCTATCATTCAAGTCTTATCAAAACAAACAAATTTCACTCCATCTAAATCATCGTAGAACATCTTGTTACTCCCAAAATCTATTTGGAACCACCCTTTCCATTCCTAGTCGCCCCTTCACAAGTATTTATCTGGTGGTTGGAAGTTGAATTAAAAGGAATCCTAGTTGAAAGATGATAGGTGGAGATGCTATGAGAGCAAGAGTTCCAATTGATGAAGGCATAGCTGTACATATTGGATTGGTAGGTTAACCCATATAGTGTAATACTTGATGGATACTATAGTTTAGGAGAATTTAAGAGGAACAAGCATACTAATGGATCAATAGAAAAGCATACTAATGGATCAATAGATAGTGCCATGAGCAATTGGACTGATTACTAGGAATAAACTGATATGACACTCAATGTTTACAAGAATTGGTGGATTTTCGTATCGACACGAGATGAGTCAAAGGGCTCAAACTTCAGTAAAGGCACCTTGTTAAGGATAATTGAATCAAATTGGATAACTCGGAGCAAATAGACTAGTAGAGCCTCGAAGTATTAGCCACAATGATGCAACTACTATATAATCGGGGAAAATAGAGAAGATTTTGGTTAAACTCATAATGGTCGATTCTTAAACTAGGATTAGTGGCCAATTTTAGGATTGATAAATTGCTATTGGATTCAATAGAGCAAATTTTGGTGGTTAAATTAATATAAGAGTCAGATTATTAGAAAATTAAAGTTTGGTGGAGAAACTAATCATAGCACTAGCTGATACCATGATAAAGCCATAGGACGATCTTGTGAATTTAGAGTGTGGTATATAAGCCTTGACTGATTTGTGCTGATCTAGAAGTTAATACTAGCAAGAGTAACGAGAAGCAAGTGTAGTACAGTGGATCAATTAATTATGTAGGACATTGGATCTATTAATTAATTTAACAATTCAATTTGGTCATTGGAGTTCTAGCAAATTGCAAGCCGGACCAATAGATCACTAAGGAGAAATATTGATATAGTATGCATACCGTTAGGAGTAGTCACCCATAATATCACCATTGATTATACCTTTAATGGAGACAAGGTTTCATGCAAAAGAGCTCACATAAGTGAGAATTTAAAATTCCCAAAGCTCTACCTTGGTGGTTTACTGATCAATAGTGGCGAGTTTCAAATATACATGATAGGATACATTGGTAGAATAACCTGATGTTTTGGAGTTCTAGCAGAGTTTGGAAGAAGATCGCAACGGATGACTAGACCTTACCAACAGTGTTTGGATTCAAAAGAAAAGACCATGCCACCAAATATCTTATGAATAAACCAAATTTCTATCGCCACCATCGTAACCGTTGCCGCCTCATTGCCTACGTTACCAAATCTCAAGGTTGTCGTCCCACTCCCCTCTTTCCTTTCCGACTTCCTTCTCTAAATCTCGAGGACGAGATTCCGTTTAAGGAGGAGAGGTTTGTAACATTCTGAATTTTCAAATTTGTAAAAATTAAAATTTTTGAGAGAAATAAAATTTCAGGAATATTTTTAAACTTTATTGAGGTAATAGTTTGTAAAATTATAATGAAGTGGAGATTTAAAAAGATTTTCAAAAGTTTAAAAATCAAATTTTGATAATTTTGAATTAAAAAAGTTCAAAGAGTTGCTTTACAATATTTTTATTTTGAAAATACATCTAATTAGATTTTTCGATTAATAAAGTGCTTAAAGCAAAGGTTTTATAAAATAAAATGAATTCAATGATTTGTATATTTTCAATTGTGGAAAAATTAAACCAATTTGATTTGTTTTGTAAAAGAAAAATTTGTTGAACAAAATGATTCAATCTATTGGGAGTTAAAAGGTAATCAAAGCCAAGGACTTTCCTATTTGATTTCAAATTTATATTATCTTCTCTTAGTACAAGATTTGGATTTTGTATTATCATGATATTCTCTTAATTAATTTCAATTAAAGTATATTCGGGAAATTCCTTTGCTTTCTCTAACCGGTAGACCCCAGTCATCATCTCCTCATTACTTTCCTTCTTTGATCTCCTCTTTCCTTATAGGGAAACCGACTACGCTGCCTCCTCCTTTTCTTGTCGGATGCACCATCTCGAAATCGTAAACCACAGTTTCGAGGAAAACACGTCCTAGGAAATCCCTTGTAGATCATCCTCCCAACATTTTGGATCCTAAAAACTTTTCCTTCGCTCTATAAAAATCGCCAAAGGTTGACTTCTCAAAACCCTAGCCACCCACTCTTTCTTGTCTCAGCGCAGCCTCGGTGCAAATCTGCCCAAACCGTCTGAGGACGTCCTTCGTATTTTCATCACGAATCCATCCCAACTGAGATCTCGGAGATTCGTGCCCGGAGAAAGTCGGATTTAATGGCCGAAGGCTCGTTGGATTTAGGCCGAAGCTGCTCTTCGCCGAATTGTGGATTTCGTACAACGAGACCTCGGTTTCAGTCCTTCTCTTGTTTCCCCCTGTCTCCCTTTTCCTCTCTAGACCTTCGTTGTTCCGTCATCTGCACCATAGTGCTGGTGTCGCCTTGAACCGCCACCGGAAACTACTCCTGTCGTTGCTATTCTCGCTGCAGTGCCGTACTCTGATGTTTCATTTATTCATAATGTAAGTGGCATTCAGCCCATGTATGTTATAGGTTATTTTCTTTATTAATAAAGTATGTGTTTAATGGCAATCCTGTTTAACCTGTATGTACTAGTATATGATCCTTGAGACTAGTACTGTAAACACAGAGGGTCGGTTTTTGCAAAGCCGATCCTGACAAATAATAAAAGCAAGTTAATAAAATCTCAAAATGAAATTGGCATAATCTGCTTCAGGAGGAGCTTAATTAGTATTAAATCAATAGACATGAACTTCTTAAACCAGCTATATTATATCATGTCACCACATGCTATGCTATAAAAAGAAAGTACCATATCTTTGCCTTTTGTGAGTTGCCTAATTTTATATTAACTCTAAGTTGATTTTATTGGCCTTTGTGTATTAGCTCTGATATGTTTTGTGTGCCTGATTTTGATTTTGCTCCAATGGTTAAAAAAATTAATTCTATGGCTTTGAAAAAAGAAAGCTCATAAAAAAGAATTATCAGTAAATCTATGCTTATGCAGCAAAAATAGTAATATCATTGAAACAAATAGTTATCACTCACACACAATAAGGAGATGAAAGCTGAGAGAAACAGATCTGCTCAATATCCTACCTTCTGCTCAGAGGCGAGGGAAGGAAGTACTGGTGTGTGGGTGGGGGTTGGGGGGCAATTTTAAGCTGTACATAACAACATTTTGAAACTGGGGTCACAATTTCAGCACTTTGTTAAGCTTATGCATAGGCCATTAATGCAGCACATCATCTATTAATTTAACCTGATTGGTTCATGAAACATGGTTTGGATCGTTCTATGGTTACACAGAAACAGACACTGCAGCCCAAAAAAGAGGACAAACCAACATTACGTGGTTCACTACTTCCTTAGTTTGTGATAGACTACATACATTTTTATAAAGTAACCTGAAGAAATCATAGAAACAGGCCACAGAGATAATTCACAAGTCATGTAAATGAAATGTGGAAATGCAATTTATGTAGACTATCATTTACATATTTGTGAAATAATGCCCCACATATTACAATATAAATTGTATCAACGTTTCTTTCATAGATATATTTAAGCAAAACATGTCCTCCAAGAATGAATACAAACAGAGTATCTTACGGTGGTACAATTCAAGAGATGACATTCTTTATAAATGTCTAGGAAGTCCCCATATTTTTCCTAGAAATACTTTTGCTAACAAGACAGAGAGTATAACCCTCAAGATTTTTCCTCCACTTGAATAGATAGACTCTAATAAGCTGCAAACGCATTAAAAGGCATTATGGATTTAGGTCCGTAAACATGTAAAACCGTGTCAGACCATACCCAACCTAAATTATCATCTAATGTTCTCATAGCACTTTGATAGTATATAAAAGTAAAGTATAGCTATACTTTTGCTGGATAATATTAAAAAAATGCAGGAAAAACTTGCCAAAGGACATGTATCATCTCCACATTGAAATATATCAGATTTCCATTGATTTCACATGATGTGTCATTGGACTCATGGTGTTATGTCAATACCAATTAAGCAAACTTTGGACCGTATTGACACACACAAGTTACTGTGCCTAAATTGCTATTCCCATGTTCAAGAATCCAACTGACATATCCATGCAAGTTTTGGGTCCATGATGCAAGTCTGCAAGCCATGGACTGCCCGAACCAATACCGTGCAGCTTCTTGTGAGATTAACAATGCAATCTCAACAAATAATCTATGCAATTTGATAACCAAAGGAAAATGAGTTAATCTCAAAACCAGATCGGTACATTTTCAGCACCAAATGCTAGTACTGCTTCACATACACGATGTATTAGTTGGCTCAGTAAAGACCAACAAGCAAACGAGCAATCAACAAGAAGCAAATCGGCAACTTAACTGATAGTGACGAGGTGGAAGCAGATGGGATCTCTCTGCAGAGGCCGCCCTGGAGCCTTCTGCTGGCTACAAAGATGAGAAAACCCGATCATGCGGCGTAATAACAGCCCATCCACCGTATATCATCATGCTCTATTATTGCACAAACTTTATTTTCCTGGTATAAAATGACCAATTTATTCATACTACAGATCATTATCCGTGCTGTCGACCCTTCTAAGATCAAGGAACTGACTGCAAAAGAAGCTGAATTCGTGTTTTTTTCCCGGCATGGCGGAACGTCTAACTGGATTTCCAGTGACCACGCTTATTAGTGCAGTTCAAGATAAGGAAAATTCACTCCCACAGCAAATGACGGGTCTTTCTCAAAGCAGTATGATATTACCGCAACAATCACAAAAAGAACACTTGGACAAACTACACTGAACTTTGTAGTCGAATTATTAAACCCAGTATTGATTCAATCAGCAGCAATCATGGCTGCCCATCCCAGAGACAAAGAACAGCCTACCAGCAGCACTCCTACGACAGGCACAGAAGGGCTCATAGAACAGCTTCCATTAGCAACCTCTATCCTCCAGCCCAGTGACCATCTCTCCACTCCCGCCACAAGCACACACATTGTCCGTAACTTCTCGGCTTACACAGTTTTTGTTTCATGATTTATAATGTTACTTAGTTATATGCCAGCAATAATCATACCATGCCTAAAACATATGCAGGAAGATCCTCAAAGCAGAGCCAATCTAAACACGGAATCTCCCACTACGACTACTACACGTGACATTGACAAAGGCAAAGGTAGCTACAATATATTTCTCACATTTACGATAGTAGATTCTTAATTAACGACAGCAATATCATCACACAATGTATTGCCTACAGGATATCAATTGAGTCACCATCATCGAACAAAAACCCAACAAAAAGAAGGTTATTCCAGCACAACAGTCATAACTGCTAACAATGTCTTTTGCAATACCAACGCCTTACTCCTGCCAATTAACAATCGTTTTGTTTTGCTTAGGCGTACAAATAAGATGTTAATACTCACGCCCACACCCCAGTTATCTACTTCCAGGACTACCCTATAGCCCATATTTTGTGTCACATGTATTCATTTTGTACATACCTCCTCCATCCAGTTTTATGTAACATATAGTAATAACAAAGACAGGTTTGTACCGCTAATGCAATGAGGCACTAATGTCAACCGTTATGCACTGTACAGAAACTGCAACCTACAACCTATAACAGACAGCTGAAGATCAACACTGGACCGACGCGCCACCCCACGTTAGCTGTTCTAGTAGCCACATAGATAAGGCGTATATGTCCAAAAGAAAGATTATGTTAAAAGGCCAATTGTACTTGCTGAAAGATTGCTCCATTCATGGCCGCACATAGCGTTAACTTACAAAAAAAGAACTATGTGTCTATTTGCTGGATCTACTAGAAGCTCGGCATACACCTTTTCACACCCTTCTGCTCATGTCCTACTCATGCTCACCAAAAAAAATCTACATACAGCCAGAGCCCCATCAGTTAGCTCCAACGCTCAAAAAAATCAATCATCAATCACGAAGATGATCGAGGCAGCTTCAATAGTCAGCTCCAGCAATCAAAAAAAAATCAACCGTCAACCATGGAGACCATCAACATACTCCAATGCCTCAGAATACCAAACTGGCAGGATAATATCACTCCAAGTTTGTCCAAGAGGATCATGTAGCGCAAACTACAATTAGTAAAGCAATACATCAGCAAAATATTAACTATTTCTTATCATCGCTTTTACTTTAGAATCATTAGTTCGCAAGAGCATTACCTTCACATTTGCTGTCTCATAGAGACCCTGCAAGTATCCCCAACCGAGAGAGAGAAGATGATCTTCCAACTGATTAAAAAGTTGACATTGTTAACCACAGTCGTATCCATATATGATAGAAGATTAGAGCATAGAGACCACACGGTTGCATCCAAATATGATTAAAGACTATAATTCAGAGACTACTCTACACGGTTGCATCCAAGTATGATAGAAGATTAAAATAATTTACGGACTAGTCTAACCTTAGGCAGAGTAGTGATAGAAGCACACTGCTCATCACATGGAACAAGCACATCTCCAATTCTAATGCCGACCCTCTCAGCAATAGAATTAATGCGCACCTACAGAGTTGAAAAGACTTGGGGTATCACATACAACATACTTAGGCGGAATAGAGTAATATCAGGCTTCATAATAGAGTGAGAACATCGCATACATGTCTTGCAACAAAGCCCTTGTTGATGCCGTGGCGAACGGAGAGTTTCTCCCGGGTTGAAACATCCAACAACTCCACTGACTTTAAGGACATTGAGAGCACAGGACGAGCTATACGTCTGCAATAATTTGGGTTCAGCCTATTAGTACAAAACAATTTGTTTTGATGTCAACTCAAAGACAACATCTCCATAAGATACTTAAAAATGGATCGACAAAAAAGCATATTTTGCTAGTCCTATACTAATGTTACGTCTTTTATGAGTAAATTGAACCGTAGGCCCTAATGATGTCCCCTACTTCCGCTTAGGTAGTCATGTGCATGTGGGTAAGCAGCGTGCAGCAGCAAAGCATCTATATCTTCGGTAGTAATTATCCTTTAATGGGTTTGGCTGCAGCACGTTAGTTTGTGAGGAGGATAAGGCTACATGTTTCCATTAGTTAAGTTGCTAGCAAAGAATATGGGATACTTATTCCTATTTCTTATTTACTTTCAGATCATGTACGTGAGGTTGGGTGTATATATACCTTATCAACACTTCAGTTTAATTAAGCAATAAAGAATCTAGTAGACAATTCAAACACATAGACAACATTAGATTTGAAACACCAAAGCAACAAGTAAAAAGGAGAACAGATCTAAATTAGGTGAGTTGCAAGATATGATGTGGTCACTCTTAATTTCTAATCAATCGATGTTAAAGATACAATTAAAGTACACATTTATATATCGAGCCATGTTTATTTATTAGAGTCATTGCCTTATAAGCTCCCCACTGTAAACTACAGGGAACAAATTTGGGCGAACACGGTAGTCACTATCAGAATTCAAACACCAAAGCAACAAGTTAAAGGAGAACAAAGAACAAACCTAAATTGAGTCCACATTCTTATGCATGTCTGGACTGTAGAGATGGCAGTAAAGGCCGAGCCCCGAAGTGTTATACCAATTATTTTCCCATCCCGGTTAATCACCGGACCTCCTACGCCAACCTGCATAAAAGAAATAACAAGTTAGAATAATTAATGAATTAAGAAATACAACAAGGGAATAAAGGATATGGATTTACCTTAGGCATATCACAATCGTGATGCATATAGTGGTTGCACCAACAGTAAGGATCATCCACCCACAAGATCATTCCACTTCTAGCTATCAAAGATGATGTTTCATCTCTAGCCAACAAAAATACCTCTTGACCATAAGTTGGGCTAGAGACAAAGGGAGTTGGGCTAGAACCAAAGGGAACTTGTAGCAGTGGCAAGTCTGACATGACTTCCAGAACAGCTATACCATAGTGAAAATTGAAGAATAGGAGATGCCCATCAACGAGAGAACCATTTGACAGGCGTACAGAGAGCTGAAAAAATAAATTATAGAAATCATACACCATTTTTCAACAATAGATCTAGCGCAATCAAATGATGGCAAACAATTGGTAAGAATTAGTTTTACCTAAATTCATTTCAACAATTAAAAGAATGCACAGCACACCATTTTTGAACAACAGATCTAGCGCAATCAAATGATGGCAAACAATTGGTAAGAATTAGTTTTACCTAAATTCATTTCAACAATTAAAAGAATGCACAGCACACCATTTTTGAACAACAGATCTAGCGCAATCAAATGATGGCAAACAATCGGTAAGAATTAGTTTTACCTTTGGTTTTGGATCAAATAGTTTGCCCTCAATGTCAAGCACTGATCTGGAAGAAGTCACGACCCTAGTGCATTTGCTGGTCTCATCCCAACCAATGATGATGCCCGAGCAATTGAGAATACTTTCTCCATCTACAAACACGACACGAGACGATGTAATATCAATACCAGTTAGAAGATATGAATCGAGTGAATATTGTAGCATATTTGTTGATCAACTTACCAATTGCTTTCGTAGAAGAAATACTGACGACGTAGGGCGCCGTGCTTAGCACTATACTCTTGTCCCTTGAAGTGACCACGGCGGCGGCAGTGTCAGGGTCCTTAGGCGCCGTCATAGTCAGAAGATTTGTACGAGGGGCTGAAATAAAATCACAAGAGAAATAACTAAGCTCCCAAGATTAGATTATTACAGTGGAGTAAGGAGATGAAACTAAACTAAATCGTAAAATCGATCGAGGAAGGGTCAAGATTAAAACTAAACTAAATCCTCAAATCGATTAAGGAAGGGTTAAGATTGGCTAGGTCACCTCGAAGCTTTTTGATTTTGAGGCACTCCTGTGCCCGCTTCTGGCCAGCCTTCAAACGAGCACACCTTGCCCGCACGTCATCCAAAGTTCGAGGTCTTGCCGGCACCTGAGCAGGTCGAGCAGGGCATGGGGGATAGCGGGGAAGTAGCGGCCGGGAGGAAACAGGGAAGGCACTAAAATCCAGTGCTGCTGCAGCCTCCGCCGCCGTCTTGAACTGCCGACTCCCTGCCCGTTCCGCTGCCGCCACCTCCACCTTAATCTTCTTCCGGAGAGGCCTCGGGTCTTTCTCACTAGCATCCCCCTGTTCCGCCTCCACCGCAGAAAACAAAGGCCGATCGCCCGCTCCCGGCAGCTCCAGCCCCAGTCCCCTTGCCCTAGAGCGTGTCATCCTTACGCTGGACGCCTCCCCGGCTCCCGCTCCCCTTGATTCCTGGCCGCCACTCGCCGCCAGGCTCCTCTTGCCAGTTGATTTGGAGGATTCAGGGGGAGAATCACCCAGTGGTCGAGGCCCAGGTGGCCTTGATTGGGGATCACCACCGTCTGGACTCGCACGGACCACCGTCCTGCTTGGTGCGGCCATGCCGGCGTCGCCGCTCGAGCGAGGTGGAGGGGGGATGAGAACTAAGCAACGAAGTGGAGAAGGTGAAGCAGAACACGGTGGGTGCGGGATGTGGAGGACAGGAGCTTCATGGCACTAGCAGCAACACTAATGGAGTTTCGGGCTGGCGGCGGTCGGGAGGACCGGAGGCTGGAGGCGCGGCCAGGTCCCAGGCTGGTGGAATGGACTAGGGTTGCGGTGAAAAGCGGCTAAAAACCGAATAAACCAAAGCAACGGATCGCAGCCCACTCTGTCGCTCGTTACACGCACGGCCCATGCGGCACGCCGCGTGCACAAAGCCCACTGATCGTGTAGCCCATGCTTACAAGAGGTATTTATAGAGGCGGTGACCTAGGTCAACAAAAATAACGATCCGTATCATAACTCAACAATAATCAATACCGTATAAGCTGAACCTATCGATGCATGAGGATCAGGTCCTTCATCGATCTTAATGAGTTGATTGTGAACAACCGCTCTGCAAATACTTTAGCTTCGGATTAGGGTTCAAGCAAGACGAAAGAGAGACGATGTTTAACTTGGTTCAAGCCCCTGCGGTGGAGGTAATAGCCCTACGTCCAGCCTTTTTTACTATAGGGAAGATGAAGTACAACGTGGATCGCAATCCGAGGTCTAGGCGAGAGGTCGGGTCGGGATGCGGGTGTATGAGGTGTAAGACAATGTCTATGGGATGTCAATGTGTGTAGCCTGGGCCTCCGAGCTAAAGATAACTCAGGCTAGGAAACCAAAGCCCAGTTACTCGTGGGCCGGGTAATCTGGGTCCTGTCAAGGCTTGGTGCCTAGTATTACAACACAAACGAAACTTACATAGTGGCTCGGTTTTATAGGTCGTTCATGCCCAAACGATTATAGTACCAAAACTGAGCTCTTATCAGAGTTACGGAAACGGAAGCAAAATAAGATTTGTCTTTTTTTTAAAGGAATTTGGCACATAAACCATAGAGAACATTCAGATGCAACATGTTAGTATCAGCTCAACTGAAACTTTGATACTGTATTTTTCCCTATGGCTTGCAGGTTGTACCTTTGAAGAATATTCAGGACCAATTACTGGTATCCTTGTTTTCCACAAGAATGTGAAATCTCGCTGCTTGTGCACAAGTGGCGCTTCTCTGACCCTACCCTTCAGTTTACCCTGTTAGGGAAATCTAATTTTAAGCCACAATCGATGAATAACTAGCTATCACTAGTACATATCCTACAATATAAGACGCACATTTTGAAACTTTTTCTTCTCTTTTATTTTTTGTGGCTACAGATACATGAGCTTGCATCGTCCATGGCAGATGAATTTTTCATCTCTCTTGAAAGAAAAAATCTCAACCCATTTGGAGAAGTTATTAATTGTATGCTAAATGTCTGCAGCAGATGGATATCGCTGTTCAGCACAAGGATTTCAATTTGCTTGATTTATCTTGGTTTTAGAAGATATATATTGAATTCAATCATTATGGTAATTCTTGAATAAATTATAGTTTTTGTTCTTTGGTTCATATTATCTACTATTACAACCTGTCCAAATTATTGTATGTAGATTACCTCAGTTCTTGATAACTAATGTACTCCCTTCGTTTCACAATGGTTGTTGTTTTAGCTTTGTCCTAAGTCAAACATTTATATATTTGACCATTAATTCCGAGAAATTCGTATAGTTTAACATCATAAGATTTATATTTTTAGATTCATAATGAGAAATACTTTTATAATATATAATTTGCATGCTATTAAACTACACGAATTTATAGAAATTAATGGTCAAAGAAAAAAGTTTGACTTACGATAAAGCTAAAACAACAACCATTGTGAAACGAAGGGAGTATCGAGCATTTATGCTTTTAAGATAACATATTGTGTTACTAATTAAATAGATTAATACTAGGAGTCCCTTCTAAAATTGTGAACAGAAACACTGAAATTTATTTATGTACTAACTAGGGCTCTAAAATTTATTTGATTTTCTTATTCGGCACCGTATATTGCAACAGTCTACTAACTTGACATGTTTTCCATTTCACCTGCATAAGTTGAAGGAGGATAATAATTGGAACATATTTCAGTTCAGGTATACTCTTGTTTGAAATGTCGAAGACACTAATCTTACCATTTTTGTGGAGATATGGTTGTCCCTTTTCTTTTGGGAATATGACTATGCATTTTTTGGGAATATAGTTGCAGAAATGGCTTGCTCCTTCTTTTCTTTTATAGTGAACTTCTTGCTAGCCACAACTACTCAAGATATCAATTAGTACAGTGTCTATAGTTGAGTCCCTAAATCCTTTGCATTGTTGTAAACTACTATTTTTAGCAACTATGAATTGAATATCGAGAGCAACATGTTGACTACATTAAATTAGATGTACTCATTTTCTTATTACTATTGTATGGCCATATTGTGCTTCATCTGAATTTCAATCTTGGAATTAATTTAACTGTTATTTTGCTAAATCTGCATTTGTTATTCACTGCAGTCACACAACCCAATGTATTGTTTCATTTGCAGATGTTGAACGAGGATGATTACTGTGATGGATCATGTTCCGAGTTATTCGTCTAGCCCATGTTCGAGCTCAGAGTTTTGTACCTCTTCTTGAAGAGGTTCAGAGTCGGGAGTCAGGGCCATCGTGGAGGGCGACTTCATCTATCACTAACACTTGTTAAACATTTGCACGAATGATGTTGGACATTTTAGGGCTAAAGGAATTTTTTCTATTAATTTGTACATAGATGATTGTAAACCTGCTCCAGTGTTAATACTTTGGTCTAGTTCCTTAATGATGACATCGACAAGTTTTTCCAAAACCTCCGGAATGACTTTAGCAATCTTCAACTGAACTTTTGCATAGGTGATGAACAAACTCTGGAAGCAGCAATAACTTCACAATGAAACATAAAACTTGCAACAAAGCACTCATTAAAATAATGTAGCAAGGTTAAAATAGTGCAAATTAAGCCATAAGAACCTTCAAGGCCCGGTCATGACTCATGAGTCGTCGGCCAAGAATGGAATATAAAACCTTGAACTGCATTATAGATCTCCACAGATTTGTATCCCAGGTTTGGCCCATCCTTCAGTAAAAAGGTGTTAATGCATTCCATAAGCTTGCGATTGAGTTTTCCCTCCTCCCTAATTCCACAAAATAAATTTATCTAACACGCAACTCAGAAAAGTAATAGGAGAAAGTGTTTTCAAATATCCAGGCCAATCTTCTTAGGGAGTAAAGGGGTTCAACAGGAGAGTCAAGCAGACTACTTGCCTAATATGTGAAAAATTGCACAAAATCCATTGAGAACCTCCTCCCTCATGATATCAGGGTAATCACCAGGTGGATTTTCAAGTAGAACATGAAGTGTCAATGTACAGCGGAAGGATTCCTCCTTGGAGCTGGCCTGATTGCTCAATTTTGCATCAAAACCAGTTGCGATCTTCTTCACATAGAGCACTACAAAATCTGATGAACATATGGAGTGTAAGAATGGAACATAAGAGTGTTATGATATGAAAAATAAGGATCAACGGAGCAACTCACTGCTGTATGTCCGAGGTTTCATCTGATACCGGTACTCCTTAACTGTTAAAAGCTGCCTAAGAATTATGCCGTACTCTAGCTGAAAGGTGGGAGCAACTTTTACGACCTCCCAGATATGACTGAAAAGTTGCTTAGCAACTGAAATCAAAAGTAAGGAGTGGCCTGCAAAGACAATGAACATCTTCTTGAATGGCGCCATGCACCATATATTCCGCTTCAGAGCAATTTTACAAAGGAAAAAAATCTCCACAGCACGCATATGGATAAAAAGAAACACGATGCTGGCAGGTGGAAACACACATAATTGTGCAACCCTTGAAGCCAACATACATTACCTAGTATCCAGCTAACAATTGGAGTATCACAGAATGTATAAACAAGAACAAACGGCAGAAAAGTATATGACATTTAGTGCAGCTTATTGTTGGCGAAATGGTTTTTTCATGTCAAGTGCTAAGGGCCGCCATGCGCCCGTTGAGGTCCTGGACCTTCTTTACGCTGGAAGGGGTTCTTATTTTTTCGATGGCTTCGATTTTCTCAGGGTTGGCCCCGATGCCTGACCCACCTTGATGTAATCGAGCAACATCCTAAACCGAACACCAAACACACATTTTTCAGGGTTAAGTCTTGCTCGATGGCGCCTGATGTTTGCAAACGTTTCCTTAAGGTCTGTTACATGGTCTCGAGGGACCTTACTCTTGACAACAATGTTATCTACATATACTTCTAAGTTGCGTCCGACTTGGTATGGGAAAGTCTTCTGCATAAGACGCTGGAACATAGCTCCGTGTTCTTCAGACCGAAAGACATGGTCGTGTAACAGAAGGTACTAAAAGGTGTGATGAAGACAGTTTTCTCTTCATCCTCCGGAGCTAGGGCGATCTGGTGATACCCGGAGTATGCGTCCAAAAAGCTCATAAGCTTGGCTTCCGCCGTTGCGTCGACCAGCTAGTCTATGCATGGCAGGGGAACGTTATCCTTAGGGCAGGCGGCGTTGAGGTCATGGTGGTTGATGCACATCCGCCACTTGCCACCTTTCTTCTTGACCACGATCGGGTTAGCCACCCAGTCAGAGTGCTCAACCTCACGGATGAAACCAGCCTTCAGAAGCTTCCTGAGCTGTTCTTGGATAATGTCGGCCTTCCAATTAGGGAAGCACCGAAGGGCCTGATGGACAGGCTTTTTCCCAGGTTGAACCACTAGCCTGTGCTTGATCACCTCCTTTGGGACACCAGGCATGTTAGACGGCTCCTAGACGAAGACGTCTGCGTTTACCAGGAGGAAGGTGATGAGCGTGAGTTCCTATAAAGGATCGAAGGGAGGTCCCCACGTGGATGGCATTGGCCGAGCCCTCCTCTGAGAGGGAGATTGCCTTGGTTGGCTCCTGTGGTTGCAAGACCACCTTTGGCCGAGTTGACTTATGGCTCGTCTGCTCGGGGCCACCCTCAGGGAGCTGTCCGACCATGGCCAGCACACTCTCGTCGCAGGCCAGGGTCGCCTTGTCACTGCCCTTCACCGTGATGACCCCTTTAGGGGCTGGCATCTTTAGGCAGCGGTAACCGTGATGAGTGGCTGCCATGAACTTAAACAGGGCAGGACAGCCAAGTATGGCATTGTAGGGTAGTTCGGAGTCCACCACCTCGAAGGTGACGTACTCCGTGCGGAAGTTCTTCGAGCTCCCAAACGTCACGGGCAGGACCACTTGTCCTATGGGCGCAGGGAGGACCCGGGCACTATCCCGTGGAACGGGACAACGATGTTCTTGATCTTGGAACGAGGCACCTGCATCTGCTCCAGGACTCAATCTATGATGATATCCAGGTCCTATGGGCCGTAGTGAGGACCCGGGCACTATCCCGTGAAACGGGGCAACGATGTTCTTGATCTTGGAACAAGGCACCTGCATCTATTCTAGGACCCGGTCTGTGATGATATCCAGGGAACTGCCTCCGTCCACGAGCACACGGTAGACCCTCGTGTTGCTGATGGTCGGGCAGAGGACCAGCGAGAGCCACCGAGGCCTATTCATTCCAAGGGGACAGTTGTCCCTAGAGAAGGTAAGGGCTTGCACTGACCAACGGGGCGGGTCCGTGAATGACTTGCCCTAGTCGATGTGAAAGACTTCCCGAGCTGCGGCCTTGAGCTCGCGCTGAGAGGAATAGGCAGAGGCGCTGCCACAGATGATAGCAATGTGGCCACGGGGTTCTTGGTAGACGCCTCCCTCATTACCTCGAGCATCGGGACGACCCCCTTCGCCCTAGGACGCCTCGCCCGAGATGGTGGGCATTGGCCCACAGCCACTGTAGAAGTCCTCTAGCCGTGCTGCCTACACATGACAGTTGTGGAGGTCATGGCCATACGTTTGGTGGAACATGCAGAAATGGTTGCTTGGAGGAGGCGGGCCTGCCGGAGCTCGGAGCTGCTGCCGCTGCTACCACCCTTGGTCGTTGCGCCCGGCAAGCCCATTCCCGTGGTTGGGACACACGAGATGAGCCTGTTGGGGACGCCGGTCGGGCACCCGAGCTACCTCCTTCTCCACGGCTGCGACGTAGTTCTGTGTGGCCGACTTCTTCTTCTTCGTGGTCTTCTTTTCGGCAACGCCCGTTTTCTTATCGGGGCTGCCTTCAACTCGCGACGAGGCCTTGTCGCCTACCCGATGCCTCTTTCACTCTACCGCCTCGTCAGTGTTTACGTAGCGTTCTGTGGCTCAGAACAGGGTAGCAGCGGAGTGCATGGGGTGGAATTCGAGGTCCTCAGTGAACCGAGTGTTCCTTACTTCGTCCTTGAAGGCTTTGATGATAGCATCGTCAGAGATGGACGGGATAGTGTTGTGAACCTAGGTGAACCTTCGAACGTAGTCCTCGAGGCTTTCCCCTTTGTTCTGGGTCACGAGCTTGAGGTCCTAGGGTTTTTCTGGGCGTGTAGCAACCTTGGAAGTTGGTCCTAAGGGCCTCGCGCAGTTGGTCGTAGCTGTGGATGGAACCTCTCCACTCGTTGAAGAGCCAGGTCCGAGTCATCCCCTCGAGGAGGACTGTGGGGAGGTAGTTGACCATCACATCCTCGTTGCCACCAGCAGCCAGGATAGCTATTGTGTACACATCCACAAACTCATCTAGGTTTTTACTCCCGTCGAACTTTCCTATGGTCTCGGGCTTGAACTTCCGAGGCCATGGGGCCTCGCGTAAGGCGCGCGAGAAGGCCGAGCACCCAGAGACGATCCAATCATCATCTTCCTGACTGTCAGGAGAATGGTCGTCGTGGAGCGGGCCAAGACGGCAGAAGACCCCGTCTCAGCGCCGCTCTGGCGTTCTGACCGTGGCTTCACTGCGTAGGTGCCGGGCATGGTCGCGCCAGCCGCCCCGATCACGCCGCGAAGGCTTGTCCTGCCCGAGCTGACGCGGGCGAGCCGAGCGTGAAGCGCGGCTAGCTCGGGAGGCGCTCTAAGCCCGGACCTACGCATCCAAGTCGATGGCAAGCTCTTCGAGGCCGTCGGCTATAGGAGGCGCCTAGGTCGGCCATGGTGAAGCAGCGTGGACGCTGAAGGTCACGCATGACGTGGGCGATGGTGAAAGCATCTCGGCCCTTTTTAGACCGATATTTATATTGTTTTGGTGTTGATGACAAGAAATCTCGGATTTCATGGATCCATCAAATCCATCACTGTACAGCATCAAGCGTGAGGACCCAAGGTTTGTTTTTGGTGGGTCGGGAGTCAAGTTGAACCACTTTAGTACTAGGGTTTTCTTTATTATTTTTAACACCGTACTATTAAGAGGGGAACGTCGAATTACCTTTTTTCGAAGCATTGTTTGACCAGGAGCACAACCTTTCAATATTCATATTCTTCCTTGTCAATCTAAGCCCAGTGAAGCGTTGGGAGTAGCCGGGATGTCTTCGGGCAGTGGAAAAAATCAATGGGGATCATTTCTTAGAGCTGGCCGAGCGGGCACTGCGTTGCCCAGACGGTCCGGGTATTTAGCCCGGACGGTTCGGGTAAACAGGGCGCCGCTCCGTTGTTTTTCCTGTCTTTTCCCAAGCTGAGGCAGTGTTGCCCGGACGGTCTGAACTTTTAGCCCGGACTGTCCGGGTAACACTGTGGGCGCTCTGTAAATTTCATTTCTAGCATCTCTCGGGACAGAGCGGGCGCTGTGTTGCCTGCACGGTCCGGGCTGAGTCCGGACGATCCGGGCAAGACAGTTGCGACTGTCTTAGGGGGTATTTATACCCGGTGACCTAGGATCTCACACAAAGCATTCCATTTACTCCAAAAACCGTGACTTGAGCCCAGATCCAGATCTAAGAAACTCTCCCACTCTAACCATGTGTTCTTGAGTGTTCCTCCATTGATCTTCTTGAGGCTTTGAGATTTGGAGGTTCTTGCTAGGGTTTTTGCGATCCTTGTGCATCAAGGGTCTTGTGGGTGATCCTCTCTCCGGTTGTGCTTCGTGGTCATCAGTGATCCGGTGTGAGGGTGTTTGTTCATTCTTATTACTCTTCGAAATACGATCCCTAGATGGTGCTTGGAGCTGTAGGGATCAAGAAGCTTGCCTTAGCGTTTGTGGGAGCTCTTGATTCGGTGTACAAGGTTGCGGAGTCCACCTTGCCGGAGTGGCGAAGGACTACCAAGAGTGGTGATGAGGAGTGAGGCTCGAGAGGGAGTCGATTCTTGCAAGGAGCAAGAACTTGCCTCAACGTGGATGTAGGAGTGAAGCTCCAAACCACGGGAAAAAACTCCTTGTCCTTATTTATGTTTCCACATTTACTTTATGTCATTACTTGTTATTACTTGTTGAGCAGATTGATTACAGTAATTGGGTCCTTTTTAATCTGGACTAATAACTCAACAAGAACATTAAAATTAAAAGTACCTATTCACCCCCTCTAGGCCTACTTGATCAAGTGGTATCAGAGCAAGGTTACTCTTTAAAGCTTTACCGCTAGAGTGATGGCCGAGAGGGCTAGTATTAGTGTTGGTAGACTCCTCATGTTGGATGGCACAAATTATGCTTATTGAAAAATTTAAAATGAAGTGCTATGTTGAAGCCGTGGGATATGATGTGTGGAGAGTTACTGAAAAACCTCTCACACCTCCCGATCCTAATGCTGCACCTACACCTGAGGATATTAAAAATCTTGAACATGATGCGAAGGCTAGAAATGCTTTATTCTCATGCCTTAGCATGGAGGTCTTTGATAGGGTTAGTAATTTAAATACTGCTTATGATCTTTGAAAGACCCTCCAAAATATACATGAGGGCACATTTGATGTCAAAGAGGAGAAGCTTCTTATTGTTCGTGAAAATTTTGATCAATTTAACATACTTTCTACTGAGTGTGCCAATGAAATGTTTACTAGGCTCAATCCAATTGTCAGTGAACTCAAGGGCTTGGGATCAAACGTCACTAATGTGGACGTGTGCCGCAAGATGATACGTGTGCTACCTCGCAAGTACCATGATTTAGTCATATATCTCTCAAACAGCGGTGACATTAGAATCCTCACCCCAACCGAGCTCTTGGGAAGGCTAGCCACACATGTGATTGACTAATGGGTGCATGAGCCTCTAGGGATTACGAGAAGGCTCATCATAGCAACAACGGGCGCGGGGAAGCTCCGGTGATGGTTGCCGACAGTTGAGGAAGGCCGAAACAGGGCTATACCGAGGGTCTAATGGGGTTGACCGGGTGGGCTAGGCCCAAAAATGGGTTGAGCCCACCAGAGGGGACCCATTATTGTCCTAAATTGCATTGGGGAATTTGAATTTAATGAATTCTTAAAAGGGTTTAGTAATTGAGCCACATGACAGTGGCTTGATTCAACAATTAGAGCTTAAACCTCCTAATTTGCTTAGATTTCATTTTAGTTCAATTAAAGGGTTTCCCAAGGGTGATAAAATTTTTTATATCGCTCACAGATACATTACCAAAACAATATTACCTATATGATGCATGTAGCCATATATGTGTTAATACATATATATCTATATATAGATATAGGAGAATGGATCTAATTAGTAAGGCTGTCTAGGTTATGACCAAAATAGGGCGAAATACGGGCCTGAATTATGCCGTTCTTACATCCATAACAAAGGTTCCATTTTAGGCTATTACAATCGCCGTTTCGATTAGGGGTTAGATTTCACCATCTTTCTACTCATCAACACATTCGTTGACAATAGATTAATTACCTTCATTTTATTGTCTTATAGGTTGCTATTCGCTACTAGTCTGTTTACCCTTAGTCTATCGGCTTATAGTTTGCTATTCAATGATAGTCTGTTTACCCCTCGTTCTATCAATTAGACGATCTAATCGGCTAGTTGATAATTTGTTTACCTTCTTTCTACTACTTTGTTGATTTTATCTGCTTAGTAGTAGATTGTTTACCCTTTTGAATCTATTGGTTTAGATCTAATTTAAGTCGATAGTTTCATTATCTTTCACCTTTGCTTGGACTTGTCTCCACATTACAGATCTAATCGGCTATCTAAAGTTGATTACATCTTTTCTTGCCGATTGTAGATCAAATCGGCTAGCATGCATTGAACCCTGCTTGCAGTGCTGATCAGGATCCTACTCTCTAAGTCCTCGTGTGTTTAGTTGAAACCAACTTTCGGCGTCAACACCGGTCGAGGAGGGCCGCCTAGTGCTTAGGCTACCTATGTGCCACCTAGGTGGCTAAGCAGATTTGCAACTAAACATATGTTTTACCTATAATGTGTGACTATTTTGACCCATGTACTAATAATTTATATTGTAGAAATACATTTATATGACATATTTGACATTTCATAAGATAAATCATATATTTTGTTAGAGAAAATATTTTATATAATCATGTCATAAATTATTAATTGTTTTGTACCTCATAATCGCCGCCAGCAGCCATCTAGGGCCGTCTAGGGAAACACTGCTTATTTGCTTATCTTCTTATTTGCTGAATTTTGAGAGATTCCTGAGGTAGTTTACAAAGTTTGGTCTGCTTCATTTGTCTTGTTTCTAAGAGCTCTGAGACGTGGTTTCGAGATAGGAAAAAGGAACTTTAAAAGCTAAAGTATTTGTCTTTTTGATTTAGTTCAAATCTAGGTGTCGCCTGATCAATAAAATACTTAGGCTTATAGTACTAATCGAATTGGGTGACTCGCATGGACTTATCCCCTCTCGGTAAGCCAAAGACCATGTGGTCTGCCTTACCTGATTTGAATTCTATCCTCCTTCAAATAGGATATGCTCTAAGTCTCTAGACTTCCCTATAATAACTGTAATGAGATAAGAAGATAAGATAAGTAAATAAATTGAAGAGAACTCTTAACTAGCAGGATGCTCGTGCATTGCAATGGAAATTTCAAAAGATGTGATATATATTCTAGTAAAAATGGTCCTAAACCACGCAATCAACTTCAATTTTCTTTCACACATCAAACTAAGGAAGTAATAAGACATACCACCAATAATAGCAGGTCGCTAACGACACAGGATTTGATGCACGCACGTTTAATGTAACACCCAAAAAATTAGGATGCCGAGCAGCTGTGCTTTGTTAGATGGTATGAGGGTGTAGATCGAAAGTTGGCTCTATCGCCGTGGTGGTCATCATCACTAGATACTTTTAATAGTAGAAAAAAGAACTAACCATATTTATTGGTCTCTAAAAAGTGAATATTTTAAGAAACAGGACACATTTTTCAGCCTTTATTACTAGCTATATAAGGCACGTAGTGCTTCATATTTCTCCGCACGCTAGTCCAGGCCACGTCACTAGGAAAACGACCGCCGTCCGATCGTTTGCCCGAATGAGATCCAGTCGTCCATTCTTAGATTATATATAAAAACATTTCTTTCTTTCTTTTTCCTAAAGAGGCGGAAGGAACGGCCGGTTGGACATCCACACTAGGACTCAGCGTGCAGACCAGGGATCGAATCCTGCTGCCCCCACCTTTTCTAACTCCATGTCTTCCTTGCCAGCTTCTTTCTTTTTTTTCTTTTCTATTCTGTTTTTTCAATGCCTAAAAAATCAAAAAATAGAAAATTTGTAAAAATGGAACCATGGCTGCACAAAGAAGGTCCATAAAAAGTTTGGTCTTTTTTAAAATTTTCTAAGATTTTAAATTTTGAAAACTCCCTGTCTTCCTTGCCAGCTTCTTTCCCTTTTTTTCTTTTCTATTTTGTTTTTCTATGCTATAAAAATCTAAAAAATAGAAAGTTTGAAAAAAAATGGAACCATGGGTGCACAAAGAAGGTCCATAAAAAGTTTGGCCTTTTTCAAAATTTTCTAATATTTTAAAAATTTTTTAAAAATCCTTTCGATCTGTTTTTTCCTCTTCTATTTCCTTTTTGCACGCAACTTAAAAGTTTCACAAAAATTAAAAAAATAGAACCATAGTTCCACGAAGAAAGTCCATAAAAAGTTTGAACTTTTTTAAAATTTCAAAATGAGAAAAACCGAATTTTAAACTTTGTTCTCTTCTATTTTTTAATTCTAGGCCGTTTCAAAATTCAATAATTTTTTTTTCCAAAAATGGAGCCATACTTAAACGAAGAAGGTCCCAAAAAACTTTAATTTCTTAAAAAAATTTAAATTAAAAACCTTTTCTATTTTTAAAAATATTTTCACTCTTTCATTTTCTTTCTTCTATTTCCTTTTTGGTAGACCGTTTAAAAAAATCCAGAGAAAAAAGTGTTTAAAAAAGAACCATGCTTCAAAAAGAATGTCCATAAAAAACTTACATTTTTTGAAATTAGAACAACTTTAAATTTTAAAAAACGTTTTCGATCTCTTTTTTCTGATCTATTTCCTTTGTCCTAAATTCCAAAAAAATAAAACTTCCAAAGATTTGTTGTCATGAATTATAATGAAAGCAATGAAATACTATTGCCAATAATCATTTTAAATTTTTATTTGGTTCTTACCTTATGCTAACTATTAGTTGTTTACTTATTTTAGTTTAGATTACAGATGTATAACATATCTATATCTATGTATAAAATATATAAAAGAAAAGAAGGCTAGTATATGTACACAAATCTGTTGTGGAGTTCTACGGTTGAGGAACGGCAGTGTGCCGCCGGCCCAATACCCCCTAGTGCCGCCACCTCGTCGCCTCGCCTCGACGCCGCCGGCGCCGCCTCCCCTCAAACTGGCCGCCGTGCCGCCTCGTCGCATCTCCCCTACTCGACGCCGTCTTGCCCCGACGCCGCCGCCCCATCGCATCGCCGAGCTACCGCCGTTGCATCACTGGTAGAGGTGTGGATGTTGGAGATACCTCGAATTTACCCCCATCTTCTGTTATGTCCCAGTCGTGCATGGCGCTTTTTTATTTAACAATTTTGGTATAATAAGCTATTGTGGTACGTATCCTTCTTTTACTTCCCGTTAATATAACCCTATAAAATTTTGCCAAGGGTAATTTGGAAAGAAAGTATTCGTGTGAACTGATTCAGAAACTATGCCATTAATATTGAACCATATGGGTGAAATTTCTTGGATCCACCATTGCTCCTAAATTTATATATTTTAATTTCAGTTTTACACCCATTGGTGTTTTACAGTGTTAGCATTAAGATTGTAGGTTCACACTTTTTTTAAAAAATTGTTTGGCAAAGTGCAGTTTTTAGGCAAACTATTTTCTAGTCACTCAAAGGCTGTTCTTGGCATATTATTCCAACTAAATGTTTAATAAACGTTATTCTCATGCAATTAGTATTAGTACAAGGATCAGTATTTGTATTAGCAATCTAGCATCAGCATTGTAGTCTTCTAATGTTAGTATGTATTTGTTTTTGGAAACTTTGAACATTCATATGCTTTTCATTTATGGACTTAAGCTGCTCACTTTCTTCTATAGTAGCAAAGTAGCTATCTTCAATAAATGTCACAAATTTGTATGCTGATGTTGGGAGTTTGCTATACATGGACAGATTATAGTTAGCTACTTACTGAATGAATAAGCACTTTTCAGATCATTCAATTATAAATGTGCTTGTGGTTTGAATTTTGGTTGTAAGTATTCTTTTAGAAAATTCAAACTGAAATGGATAACTCACTTTCAAGTTCTCTTACTGAATACTCTTGTCTAGGCAGTAACTAGACAAACCGAGAGCAAGCCAGTTGCCTATTCTTTCATGCTATCTGTGCAGAACGGAGGCATGGAGGAGGAAGAAAACATTGAAGGAGAACTGTTGCTTGTGGAGGAACAACTCCATGGCATCCAAGGTATCATCACTATAATCAACAATCATGAACCATCCTCAATATAACACTCCTTTTGCTCAAAAAAATGTAACACTCCTAAGTTGGAGGAGATTAATAATGTGAGTTCCCTTTCCATAACAATTCATCTGTAACATCTTTATGAACAGTCAGTGGCAGAGCCAAGAATGGGATTCATGGGGCTGACCTATAGCAAAGCATATCTAGTTAAGTGCACTAAAATTAAATGGTAATGTACACAGGCTGCTAGGTATTGTCACTTTGGGTCATAATAATATGCTGATAACATCTCTCCTTTTTATGGTCAATTCAACTGACCTGCAAATCTTTCAACTACCGTTGAAATGACACCGCTGTCATCACTGGCAGTCTTGAAGACTTGAAGTGACTTCATGACCTCTATGTGATCTCAGAATTGTAGCAGAGAGCATTGTAAATTGTAACAGGGGAACAGGGGTTATGGGATTGGAAACATGGGTCCTATTTATCTGCATGATGTTCGTAACATTTTTTTCCTATTCTTATTGCGCTTGTCCTGTGTTAATTCCCACATAGAGATTTTATTCAGCGTCAAATGGCACTGGCCACCTTTGCTGATATTATATTCTTAATTACACCTTTTTCGAGTGTTACTGAGCTAATTTTCCCAATTAAATTCGTGCTTTCCAGACCAAATTAAAACACTACTTGATCGTCAAGAGGAGCTGTATGAGCGCCAATCACACTTGAAGGCTTTGCTGGAAGTATCTAAAGCCTCTAGAGATTCAACAAATAGTGCCCCTTCAGTTTCTTTGGAAGATTGGTCTGAGAGCTTCTCCTGGGATTCCCAGGCTGATGATATTCGATTCAATATATTCGGTATCTCTTCCTACCGGTCAAATCAACGAGAAGTAAGTTTGTAGCATAAACAATTTTAATTTTTTTGCATGTTTTTTCTTCTTGTGCACTGCTTACAACTCACAAGATATATGCTTTAATTTCTTAAAATATGTAATTCAACACCAAGTGTGGTTCTTATAATCATTTCATTAGTGAGGAACTTGGTGGGTGTTTGAATTGCTTTAGATATGTACGGTGACTGATACATAGCATGCCTATCAGCCTATAATATTATCATTGATTGTATGTTGCTCAAAGGGGACAATTTCAGACTTCTGTTCCTATGACGTCACTCATTATTTTGTCTCATTTCTTGATAGTGCTGGGCCTGATTTTACATACCACAATCTATGTCATATTATTTATCTTATTTTTCATTCTTGTAAGCATATTGTCCTTGCAGATAATTAATGCAATCATGAGTGGACGAGATGTTCTTGTCATAATGGCTGCTGGTGGAGGGAAAAGCCTGTGTTATCAACTTCCGGCAGTACTTCGTGATGGAATTGCACTAGTCATCAGTCCTTTGCTTTCCCTTATTCAGGACCAGGTATTTATACTTATAAGATAATTTTTGGTTGCCTTATGTATGCTCTCTCTCATTCTTGAACTGTTCTAGGTCATGGGACTGACAGCTTTAGGGATACCCGCATACATGTTGACTTCAACTACGAACAAGGAAGTTGAAAAGTTCGTCTATAAGGCACTTGATAAAGGTGAAGGAGAGCTGAAGATATTGTACGTGACACCTGAAAAGATATCCAAAAGTAAAAGGTTCATGTCTAAGCTTGAGAAATGCCATCATGCTGGGCGCCTTTCTCTTGTTGCAATAGATGTGAGTGATAATAAAAATTATTCATGTTTGTTGTCAATGCCAAATTTTGCACTATTCATATATATTAAGTTCCACTTTTTTTTTTGGAGATATACTAATTTCTCTTCAAACATTTATCCTTATTGTTGTTCTTATGAATTATTAAATTCTTTGATTATATTGAACTATGCAAGATTCTACACTTACCTTTTTAGAATTATTTTATTAATATTTGAAGCACTTTTGTGCTTGTTAAATTTAGATGGTGTGCTTGTGTTTACCTGTGAACCCTACTTCTATGGTTGTAAGTTGTAACTATGGAGTGGAGAAGGATTGCTATGATCTGATCTAGGAGAGGGAACGCCGACAAGGGAATCTCGCAGGGGGCAGCGCCGCGTGTGGCATGGAAGGAGCAAATAAGCATTGATTCTTTATTGCTTGATTAATCTAATGACCAGGTGATCCTTTATATAGGTCTGTCTCCTAAAAAAATAAAAAATCCATCTAGAAAATTGGAGATTGAGACTAACAATCTTACCTCATGGATGTCTACCTAATCCAAATCAATCTATCTAAACTAACAGGACTAATCTTCGCTACAATACTCGGGTACTGTTCATAAACAGTACTTCAGCATGTGCATTGATCTACTAATCAAATGATAAGCTATTCCCTTTGGGGCCCACATGCTCATAACAGGGATGCTGGTCATCGGTAGGCTAGTGCGTAGATGCCAGTCGGCCGACATGATGGCAGCGCCCAAGCGAAAGAGGTGCCGGCGCTTATGGGATGGGGTGAACGAGAAGAAGGAAATAAAAGATTTTATTGCTTAACCAATTCCCCACCTAAGCTTACAGTAGTTAGATGTGTTGACTAAAGATCTTAACCGACTAAAAAATTGTAACTAATCTGGATTCCCAGATAGGATAATCCTTTATTGGATGTAACTACTGAACTAAACCGCTAGAAAAGCTACCCGCGCCAAGCTACCGTGTCGGACGGCCCTGCTCCCAGTCCAACCCAGGGATTTGATAATCGGTTTGCATATTTTATCCGGGGGGTCCGATAACACGGATAAAACTGATAATCGGCAAATATCGGCTCAAATCAGGTAATTTTTTTGAACAAACATTTTAAATTCAAAATTCCTATTGGGGATATATCGGAGATATATCGGGGATTATCGGCCAAAATTATCGATGAAATCCTGGCCAATAAACCTGAACAGCATAGGAACAGCTCACAATTGGACCTCCACATGCAGTTATGCATTCCATACAGAAAAACAGCACAATGTTCATGTATAAATCTGATGTAAAGCGTAAACAAGCATACAACAAAGGAACATTATGCAAATATGCAATGAAATACTAAACCAGTCATCCAACAAAATATTGTCCAACAAAACATTCAACTAAGCCAGTTCATAAGCCAGCCATTCAACAAAATATTCAACCAACATCCAACAAAGTTCAAGTGTTCAACTAAGCCAGTCCATAAGCATTGTCCAATGTCCATGGGTAAGACAGCAACCAATAATGTCCATAAGCATTGCCAGATTTGTAACAGTCCAATAAACATTACAAAAACATCTAGTCCTAGACAGCAACCAATAAAGTCCATTAAACATTGTCCATACCATTGCTATGACATAACAACAGGATCTAGTCCTAGAATATCAATACCAGCTACCAAGTCCAGGCTGCAAAATGAGAAAAGAAGAGCATTCCGGGTTCATTTCTTCTTGTATAAGCTGGATATATTCTTCTCCCTTTTAGGTGTCTTTGCTCGCTTAGAGCCAGCGTCCTCATGCTCTTTCTCCTTTTCTTTTTCTTGGAGCAATTCTTCCTTGTATCGAACCGGAGATGCTAGTGTGGCTACTGCATGAAGTACAGGCAGTTAGCTTTAACACCAGGTATATGATTTGCATAAAACCATTTTGCCCAAACTTGTCCAATCCGATCTTAGATTTCAGATTGAAAGCAACATCCACCCGAGGTTGCACAGGGGCTCTGCCCTGTGCTATGGGGCTGTTCTCTTCAGCTTGTCTTATCTACTTATCCTCTTATTTGCTTATAAGCTAAACTTTAAGAGTTTCTCGAGGTAGATTGGAAAGTCTGATGTTTTGAGATAGAAAAAGGGACTTCAAAAGCCAAAGCGTTTGGAGTTTCGATTTGGAGATAAGCAAATAAGATAAGTAAATAAGGTGAAGAGAACAATTCCTATATCTTGATCAAACCCTTGGCTAGTAACCCTAGCATTGCGGATCATTTGTTGAATTCTACCTGTGCTACAAGCACCACCGCTCCCACTATTGCCTACAATAGTACCACTGTCCCGAGAACCTCTGTTTGATGCAATTACCTCTTGCACATCTTCAACGCTGTTCACATCAATTGAGTAGCTCATCTCTTGAAAAATCTCTGCCTCAATTCTCAGTCTTTGCTCCTCTTTTTGTCTCCAGTGTACAATATCATCCCGATCACACTTTCTCATCATAGCACGAACATCCAGTGTCACAAAGGGACAAGCTCTTACATTCCCTACAATACCTCCCAAATGCTTCCTCAAGCGGGTAGCACCTCCTCCATGCATTGTATCTAAGCAACAGAAGCACTTGAATCCATTTCCTATTGATTGGCCATAGGTCCAGACATTTTCAATGTTTCCTGCAATGACCAACAAAAAAAAAATCGTTTTGTAACACCATTGCAACTGTACCATATCATGTATTCTTGTCAGAGTCACAATAATAAATTGACAGTGTGGACTGTGGACAATAAATTTGATCTAAACAAGGTGCTCACAAGTCACTAAAGATCCTAATCTTTTAAAGACCTAAATTTTACAACCTGCAGACAATATAGTTCATTGCCTAATGGAGAACAAAAAATTAACACACTAATTAGCACCAAACACCAATTGACAATCGTACAGAGTTCAGAATCTCAGCTGTGATATCACTCCCTCACACTGATGCAGTACATATTTATACATGGTACATGCTGTACCCATTGCCCAATACCCATAAAGCTGTGAACTAATCCCAGACTCAGTAATCTCACACTGATGCTCTACTGTACGCAATGCCCATAAGGCCATAACTCGGAAATCTCACTCGTGCAACTAATCATCAACTAGATACTAAGAACTCTTGCCATATTGCCATGTGCAAATCCACAATCCACACATCAGAACATGTCAAGATTAATTTTCAACAGCGAGCAAAATTGGTAAATTTTCAGAGCAAAAGCCACATCATTGGCAAATTGTACAATCGAACAACATCGGGAAATCTACCTTCACTGGCAAATTGTACAGGCCTGCTTCCGCTACCATCTTCCTCCCTTGTCGTGCTCCCTCTAGGCCCGCCGCTTCCAGGGCCTCTGCCAGCCATGGCCATATCCAGATTTTAGAAGGCGCCGCTTCCAGGATGGAGAGGACGTTAGGGGGTAGGGACTAGAGGCTACAGCTCAATGCCGGTGATAGCGATCCCCAGCGTCTCTAGCCGCAGCGCCGCCGTGGCCAGATCGGCAGAGGCAAGCAGCGCTAGGGTTTTTTGTTGCAGCTGGCAGCTACAGTGTGGGTGAAGGGCTGAACGCTGAAGGGTTGAGGTGGAGGTATAGGTGACGACTATGGTTCGGGCCGGCTCAAATTCAAAATGGCCCGAAATAATTTGCCCGATGGGCTTTTTTACCAGGCTAGATTTTATCCCCCAATTATCAAATCCCTGGTCCAACCATGTCACCGATGCCGCTGTGTCTGCACCTCTAATAGACCATAACACTCAATCTCTTTTATGAATATACTATTTATAATGAGTCCTATTAAAATATGAAATTTTTTGTATTACACTAAAATAAGTGATAAACATAAAAAACATCAAAGCTTGTTGTCAGAATCAACGACCAGCTTTAGTAACTCATTCATAAAGAACAATAATTGTCAATTATTTTGTCCACATACTATAAGGTTGCCCTTATTATTTGCTGTACATTTATCTTGAAAGAATGATGAAAGCAACTTGTTGATGTTTGATTTTAGCTAGTAAGCAGATTTATAAAGCTGGGGTTTTTCAAACTCAGTGTAATGTATCTGGAGTTAGCCATTGA
This sequence comes from Olyra latifolia, assembly GCA_036346145.1. NCBI lineage: Eukaryota > Viridiplantae > Streptophyta > Magnoliopsida > Poales > Poaceae > Olyra > Olyra latifolia. Next base: position 40,035,019 of record CM070533.1, on the reverse strand, counting down.
CGATTATCATACAGGAGGCACACTGCTGTAGTCAATGGGGTCACGATTTTCGTCCAGACTACAAGAATCTTAGCATTTTGAAGATCCAGTTTCCCAGTGTTCCTGTGATAGCTCTAACTGTGAGTTGTGCAAATGATATTCAAGTTTATGATAAATAATTTTGGTGTGAGAAAACTTGCTTTATTTTATGCAGGCGACTGCCACAGGTAAAGTGCAAATGGATTTGATAGAGATGCTTCATATCCCTAGATGTGTCAAGTTTGTCAGCTCAGTTAACAGGCCAAACCTTTTCTATAAAGTATGTGTTTTCTCAATCTGCAAATTCTGAGCTAACTTTTCTTTTTCTTGGTTCTGTTATGAGAAGGTATAGTGCAGAAGAACGAAGAAGGGGAAATTGTACTTACATAGTCTTGCAACTTTTTTATATGCTTCACCATGTAGGTATATGAGAAATCACCAGTTGGAAAGGTCGTCATTGATGAGATTGCAAATTTTATAAGTGAATCATACCCGAATAATGAATCTGGGATTGTGTATTGCTTTTCTAGGAAGGAATGCGAGCAGGTTGGTAGAGTGACCAATGGATGCTTCAGTTTCTTTCATTTTCTGATATTTAAGTTAATTAGTGTTGGACGATTCAATATCTTCCATCTCGTTATTCAGTTTGAATTTATGTTTTATATTCCTTCAGAGTTTGCATTTCCATGTGTATATTTGATTAGTTTTCTATATGACGTTAATTAGTACTGTACAATTGTTGGCTCATGGATGCTGATAAGTGTTAACACCTTCATATGGGGTGGACACCATTTCATACAGTAGATCAGATAGAATTCTTTGATTACCAGTTTAGTTTGTCACAAAAATAGAATTTAGAATCATCTATTTTTACAATTGATCCAATCTTCACTAGTTAGGAAAACTTAACTTCGAACCCAGGTGCTATCTCCATACTACATTTTGCAACTTTGATTATCAATCAATGAAAGCGTCACTACAATGAAAGCGTCACTACATTACAACTGGAATTTAAGTGTTTGGAGTTAACTGAGCTTAACATGAACTATAAATACCGAAAATAAAAATTAACAGGTACAGAATATTTTCTTTCTTTTTCTAACGGGAAGAAATATCTGCAAAGTATGATTTCATCTGCTGCATATTTTAGTGATGAAATAGTATGGCTTACTATATTTGAATGTCTGCTACCATCTGAATGACTGAATTTGCACGTGGCAAGAACCTTGTAATGTGCAATAGCCCATGGTTGATGGTTGTCATACATGCATTTAAAATTTTAAATTATATTGTATTATTGACTTTTTTCGAGCAAAGGGTGTATTATTGACTTTCATATACTAGTCTTTGTCGATAGAGTTTGTCAGTCAAACATGACAACTATTGTAGTTTGATATGGTCATTCATTGTACGCAGTATGAACCAGCAGCATTTGATGCAGTGCTCCCTCATCTATTATTGAAATTCTGTGCTTTTCTCACAAACAGGTTGCGAAAGAATTGCGTGCAAGGGGTATTTCAGCAGATTATTATCATGCAGATATGGAAGTTGTTGTTCGTGAGGAAGTTCATATGCGGTTTGTTCATAATTTTCTGATTTCTTTGTTCATATGCACATATTCTAGACGCTTTGTGCTTGGCTATAATTTATTCCACTGTTTCTTTTCGGCAGTTGGAGCAAAAGCCAATCACAGGTCATTGTTGGAACCGTATGTGATCTCTCTCTCTACCCCCCGCTCCCACAATCATTTTCGGTGTTAAATTATGTAGGTGGCATTTGGAATGGGAATCAACAAACCAGACGGTGAGTTCAATTCTGGAGTTTGATCAATGTGCTTAAGATGTAGATATGTACCTGTCTAATATAATTATATGCTTCCAACATGATTCTGAAAACCAACTAAAACTAATCTTTTACTGGTCATACAACACATGGGTTGCAGCAGAAACCCTTGGAATACCATTGCTAGGGGTTATAGAAAATTCAAGAAAATGGAATTAAACAGAAGAAAAAGTCTCGAGAAGAAAATAATGTTGTCTTTCGCCCCGTGAAGGGGACTGGTCTGTTCCCTGAAAAGGTTTTCTTATATGGATGCCACTATGCCAATAGTATCCTACTTGGTCCATCCTTATTAATTGTTTCTTCAGTAAAATGCACTGCAGGTTTCTGAACTTGCGAGGTAATAATTAGAAATCTGACTAATTGGAATTGTTCGTAGGATTCCATTTTAGCCTGGTTCTGAAATGATTAAGCCATCCCATGTACAAGATGGGCTCATGAGTCATGACATTTAAATTGCCGTAGAATATTTGTACACGGTTCTCAAATAACTTGCATGCCTTCTAGTGTGACATTGATTACTAATGACTCCAAATGGTGCGCTAATGACTTGACTCTGAAGCTGTTTTAGAGACTGGTGATATGGAGCAAGTAGGATTATTATGGTTACAGATAAATTATTTATGAAGTAAATTAAATCTCATATTGGTTTTGTAGTTAGGTTTGTGATTCATCATAGCCTTAGCAAGTCTATGGAGACATACTACCAGGTACATCTAAATATCATTTCATTTAGTTGTCTGGCTATGTTGTCTCTTATAATACACTCGTGTGACTTCAGGAAAGTGGTCGGGCAGGGAGAGATGGTCTACCTTCAGAGTGTGTTTTGTATTATCGGCCTGGCGATGTTCCACGCCAGGTAAGACTAAAAGTTCTTCATTTTCACCTGGTGTGTAATTGTTTTCATCATCCCACTTGCCATGTTTTCAATGAACAGAGTTCGATGGTCTTCTATGAAAACTGCGGCCTACAAAATCTTTATGACATAGTACAGTATTGTCAGGTAACTTCTTGAAATACTCTTATATACTACAGTGCCAATCTTGCAGAGCCCAAAAAGAAAGTAGAAGGTTCTCTATTATTCGACTTTTCGAGCCTCAGGCCCTCCATATGAATTTCGCTGATTTATGTCCCTTTTGCTACTCAACTGTATAATCAAGCCTTTCTGTTTGTCAAACCCGCGTGAATGTTAATCAATGTCAATTGGACCTCCTAGCTGGTCCTGGATAATGGATACTGACCGTATGTCATAGAAGATCTTTCCAAAAAAACTTTATGGCATAGAACGAAGTTCTTCATATAGTGGAAAGCAAAATTCCAAACGTTCTTTACAGTATACATTGATAGTGCTGGAAAAACATGAGAACCATTTGGATAAACAGGAATGAAAAAGAGATTGAAAGGAATAGGAAGTTGGATGCTGGAGAAAACAGAGATGATACACAAGTTCTCTCTCAAAAACTTGACCAAATCAAATCATGAAGTGGAAAGGCCTGTAACACAATCTTGCATTCAAGTAAAAAGAAACAAAGCCTTTATTGGTTTGGTCTTTTGGAGATAAAAGTGAGTATGGTATTGGAAAAATAAAATCCAAGAACCTATCCATCCTCAGTTAGTCATTATTTCAAGCTCTACAGTATCTCCTCAATTTATTGGATAAAAAGGATAATTGTATTCTTAATTATTTTTTATTGTGCTCATGTGTTCTTCGGTTATGATGTGCTACATTATATTGCTGCTGGCCATGTAGCATATTAGGTAGTAATTTCTGATTGCAAGCTTGTTTGTTTCCCTAGTCTAAGAGGAGCTGTCGTCGTGGTGCTTTCTTTCGGCATTTTGGGGAGGCTGTGCAGGACTGCAATGGTATTTTGTCAATATTATAATATTGTGTCCATACCTATAACTTCTGGGATGTCCATATTTAGACAGTTTCTTCTTACAGGAATGTGTGACAATTGTGCTTCTAGTATTGAACTCAAGGACATAGACGCTACCTGTATGATGATTTTACGTTAGCTCATATATTACCGTTGACTCTTAATTACATGCTCTTGAATTATAGTATAGCAATGTTAATATTTCCAGAATAATGATTTCTGTGACCTTTTGTTCAGACCATACCAAAATTATAATTTCACTTCTACACGACATGCAACTTAATGACCAAAGAGCTACGTTGTTGCAGCTAGTGGATAAGTTCAAGACAAAGTGGAAAGATTTAGGTAAATTTCTTTGACCAACTTTTTTTTATGATTCCAGTAAGTGGGTGTGTTCTATTATTTTATGTTCTTTGCCTTGGTAATATGTCTCATCACCCAGAGATTTATTCTAATATGAGTTTTGAAGCATCTCATTTCAACCAACCAAATATTAAAATTGATAATGCTCCGGCAGGTGGCTCAAACGAAGTTGTTGATCTTAAGAAAGAAGAAATTGAGCACTTGATAGTTCAACTTATACTCGACCGTGTTATGGTATGTGTGCAGTGCAAATATTCCCAGCAAATTGATCTCCAGTCCCCATTAGGCAGCTAACACTACTTGGCTTAACAACCTAATATTGTTCAAATTGACCATTTGTTACTGTTCATACGTATCTTAAATGTACATTCATATAAGGAAAAGTCATTTTATTGGTCCTTGAATTATGGTTGGCTGCTGACTGCTTTTGGTCATAAAGTACAATCACAGATAAATATGGTCCCCCATTTGTGAAAACCATTCAACATTGGTCCTTGATAATTTTTGCATAAAGTGTTTCACAAATTAGAGTAAAGTTCTTGATAATTTTATGAGCTCAAAAATAAATTTACCCATATTTTATAGCACTTAATTTTTCTAAATTTTTAATCATCATGAACCAACTGGTTTTATCCTTTTGGGAATCTAGCAGCTAAGCTGCAACGAGCATCCGTGGATCAAACATCTCATCTTCAGAATTCTGTAGAACCAGTAGGTGGATATAGAAATACTAACGATGACGCTGAAAACAATGTGCTGCATTTTGTTTGCTTGAAAATAAACAGGTTTTGACATTTTGAAGTAACTGGCACAACATTTTGCTTGAACAACAGAAGTATCTATAGCAATATCATGTTGCATCCTCCTAAATTGTGGAAAAACTGTATTCTGTCACCGTATTTCTGTAAGCTGAAATGTTTTTCTTATTTTTCTTATGCTGGAGCTTTTAACATGGTATTGTTGTAAATATTTTTCTGAGCTATATTTTTTATAAGGGGATGCTATAGTTTAAACAACTTTTAGCTACTTATTTCTTAACTTTTTCCTTTTCTGCATTATATGATACATGTGTTCACATTTCGTGCACTTCCCCTGCCATCCACTGTTCATCCTACAACAAGTTGAGAGAAGTAGAAAAAATGTAGAGGGACATAAAAATTTAGGTACTTTTTGAAGCTAAAAGAGGTGGTGGTCATCCTCCAAATTTTAGATGTATCCTTTACATATTTTTTTGGTACCTTTTACAAATGTTCATAGATTTTGATTAACATTAGGGTTTGGCATGTTAATATCTTAGCGGCCTCCTTTATTTGCTTCGCCTGGAAATTAGAAACAATGATCGCAATTTGTTTTTCTCCTTGTTAGAAAGAAGAATTTCAGCATACAGCATATGCAACAAATGCATATGTTTCTTTAGGACCACTGTGGAAGCCAGCATTGCAAGGTAACTCACTCGCAAACCCTTGATCCTACTTTACCACCATAGCATGGGAATTCTTGTGCAAAGTTAGACAGACCACTCTCTTGGTTATTTCTGAATGGAGATTATGAAATCGCTTAATGGTTAGAGTTGTGGTCCTTGACCTAAAACTTCTCCAGGGATTTTCAATATAGGCTGTTCATATTTGACTCATTTAGGAATTGCAGAATGCAGCTGCGAATATGTTTTTACCATGCAGGGAACAGATCGGTCAAGCTTGTTGTCACTATTCGCTCTCAAAATGACAGAGGCGGTAGATCCAAAAGTGCAAAGCGCAAGCAGATGAGCAATTTGGAGGTTAAGCTTGATGACTTGAGGAGAGAGCTTTCTTCCAGGAACGGAGGCATATTCCCCCACGCAGTTCTTTCCACGCAGCAAATTTCCCTCCTCAACTCCCAAAAACCGACCACTGTTGCTGAGGTGAAGTTTGGTTTAGGTTGCATGTCTTTTGGAAGTGTAACAGATGTTGCGAACAATGTCTAACACCAAAATGGGGGCTTCCTTTGATGCTCTGCAGCTAGAAAAGCTTATTGGGAAGGTGAAGATGGAGAAGTACGGAAGCAAGATCATTGAGCTCATGCGATTGCATATCAATGCGGACGCTAGTGATGACAATGGAGGAGCTAAGAGGCAAAAGGATGTTGTTTGCGTTGAGAGGAGCTGATGCTGTTGCATGACCTTCCTTTTTCTAAGAACAAACAAAATATCCATCGTTACTTAATAATAAAAGTTACAAGCAAACTAAAACAGAAATCAATGAGTTTTAGCGGCAAGAACTACTGACTTCTACGAGAGAATATAAAACGTATGGTCTTAGAGCATCCACACTAATTACTCTATTTCTATTTTCTCTCTCTTCTACTCTATTTTCTCTCTCCATCCCTCTAAAATTCCTTTACACTTTACACTATAATATAAAAGATTTCTTCACTCCACCAGAAATTCTATCCTCGTCACGTCAGCGCTACAGTGCATATAGCCCTATGATATATAAGTTGGGCGTCTTGAAAAAGTTTGTATGATATATACAGCACCTTTCTCCTACCAAAGCAATCTGATTTGATAGTCTGACATGCAGTAGAGGACAAACCACCCTAGCGCTGCCATGCGTGAAGACCTTGGGCGCAATGACCTGGACTACGACTCATCATCGGTACCGAGTAGGGGTGGAACCGAGCCGAGCTTAAGCGAGCCGGGCATGTTCGGGCTCATGCTCGTTTTGCGAGCAAGCTGGCTTGGCTCGCTCGGATGGCCGAGCTAGAAAACCTGCTCGGCTCGGGCTCGCAAAAGCTCGCGAGCGCTCGTGACTCGTTGGCTAGAAGACCAAAGGGAGGGGATGGTGCTGGTTGGAGGTGGAGAGGGAAGGGGCAGAGGCGGCCACAGGTGGAGATGGAGTGTTGGTCGGAGGTGGAGATGGAGGTCGCGGGGCACCACAGTGAAGATGGAGGGTTTGTGCGCCGCCTCCCCAACCCGGCCAAAGAGAGTTTAGAAAGGAGATCTAAGTGCACATCGCTTACATCGCCGCGACGAACCGCCGCCGCGCCATGCCGCTGCGTGAGCCGCCGCCACCACCACGCCGTGCCGCAGTGCGTGAGCCGGAGCCGCCGCCGTGCATGCCGCGTGAGCCGCCGCCGCCACCGCGGTCTTTGGTCAACGTGGGGAGGCCGCCGGCGTGTGAGCCACCGCCGCGCCACGCGAGAGGAGGCGGGCCGATCGTTGCCATGCCATCGCCACGTGGGAGCTGCGCCGTCGCTGCGTGAGAGAGAGGTGAGGTGAGGGACCGAGGGGATGGGGGATTGGGGGCTGCGCCGATTGAGAGAGAGGTGAGGTGAGGGACTGAGGGGATAGGGGAATGGGAGATTGGGGGCTCAGGTCGGGATATTGCTATTCACCTCTGTAATATGTAAACGAGCCATGAGCGAGCTCGTTTTTTGAATGAGCTAAAAAATGTGTTTGGCTCATGCTCGTTTGTAAACCAGCCGAGCCCGAGCCCGAGCTGCTCGTGAGTCATGAGCTAAAGTTTCAGCCCTAGTACCAAGACCAACGACACGGAAATTAGATTGGATAGCCCAAAAGCCCCCTTCCTCACTTTCATCCGCCACCCAACTTCGACAACTTTGTTGTAGCTGCCACTCTTGCCAGAGAGGTCACAATGAGACAAGATTTGATTCCTCAAAAGCATTTGAAAATCCTAGCTACTAGATCTACCCTGCACTACTACTAATGTACAGATCACCCACGCGAGGCTTGGGTCCCTCTTACCTCTCATGAAGTCCGGCGAGGACATCAGAGTCAACGAAGAAGGTTGAAGTCTGACGAGGACATCCGAGTCAACGGAGGAGAGGCCGAAGCAAGCGCTAGTGAAAGCATGGGGTGGGTTTCTACGCTCCTCTACTAATGTAGAGTCACCCCACGCGAGGCTGAAATTCCTCTCACCTCTTGAACTCTGGCAACGACACCCCACGCGAGGCTAAGGTCCCTCTCGCCTCTTGAACTCTGGCAAGAGGGGCCGGCCGGTGAAAAGTTGATGTAGAGGTCACCCCCGCGAGGCTCGGGTCCTCACACCTCCTGAACCCTGGCAAGGGCACCGGGGTCAACAAGAGGGGCCGGCCGGTGAAAGCTTGGTTGGGTTTCTGCGCTCCTCTCTACTATAGCGCGGTGAAAGGTTTTAGCTACAACAAACTGGTGGTATATGACGTTCTCAAAAAAAAAAACTGGTATATATGAAAACTAGCATCTGGAACAGCAATGATCTAGCATATATAGGAATATGCTGATGGACCAAATCGACATACTCGAAAACAAAATTTGTGAAATCAATGACGAGATGAGATTGGGGTCTAAATCCATTCGTTCCCTCCCACTACATGGTTAAAGATTGAAGCTTGGATACTTATCAGTAATGCTTGGAGATTGAATACGAATATTGATTAGTTTGTTGAATGCACGGTGATGCAGGCCAAGGTGAAGAAAACAAAAGACATCAATAATCAGAGTCGCAAGAAAGAGTAAAAGATATTAGGAAGCCAACGGACAAGCAATCGACATGGAGATCCTAATCGTTTTGCTGGAGACGACGATGATTGATCGAGTCCAAGCCTAGCCTGAGCGGGCCGCGAAGCGCTCAACGTTTGGGTCGGAGAGGTTGATGCCGACCATGGCCTCCCCGAGCCCGGCGCTGACGTCGGCGAGGATCTCCGGGTCGCTGTAGTGCGTGACGGCCTGGACAATGGCGCGTGCTCGGCGCGCGGGGTCGCCGCTCTTGAAGATGCCGGAGCCGACGAAGACGCCGTCGCAGCCGAGCTGCATCATGAGGGCGGCGTCGGCTGGGGTGGCGACGCCGCCGGCAGCGAACTGGACGACGGGGAGGCGGCCCAGCTGCTTGGTCTGCATGACGAGGTCGTAGGGGGCGGCGATGCGCTTGGCGTAGGCAAAGACCTCGTCGTCGTCCATGTTGCGGAGGGAGCGGATGTCGCCCATGACGGAGCGGACGTGGCGGACGGCCTCGACGACGTTGCCGGTGCCAGCCTCGCCCTTGGTGCGGATCATGGCGGCGCCCTCGCGGATGCGGCGGAGGGCCTCGCCGAGGTCGCGGCAGCCGCAGACGAAGGGGACGCGGAAGTTGTGCTTGTTGATGTGGTGGGCATCGTCGGCGAGGGTGAGGACCTCGCTCTCGTCGACGTAGTCCACGCCGATGGCCTCCAGGATCTGAGCCTCCACGAAGTGGCCGATGCGGGCCTTGGCCATGACGGGGATGGTGACGGCGCGCTTGATGTCGCGGATGAGGCCCGGGTCGGACATGCGGGCGACGCCGCCCTGGGCGCGGATGTCGGCGGGGACGCGCTCGAGCGCCATGACGGCGCAGGCCCCGGCATCCTCGGCGAGGCGCGCCTGCTCGGGGGTGACCACGTCCATGATGACGCCGCCGCGCAGCATCTGGGCCAGGCCGACCTTGACGGAGAAGGTGGCGGCCGGCTTGGAGGAGGGCTCCACCACCACCTTGTTGCCGCCGCCGCCGTAGAGGGCCACCACGCCGCCGCCGCTGCCGTTGCCGTCGGAAGCCATGCTTCTTGCCTCGCCTGTTCTTGGCACGGAGACGGAGGGGTGGAACGGAACGGTGAAATGGATGTGGCTCGGGTGGTTTCCCTCTGCACGCTCGCTTGCTGAAATGGAAATGAATGGATGTTGAGAGCAGAGCAGCGATATGGGCCTAGGCTAATGAATGGCAGTGGGCTGGCTCGAATCAGTATTTAATGGGCTCTGCTCTTCACCTTTACCACTCTCCGTCTTCTCTCGAATCTTCCATCTTCTTCCCGACAGAGACCTCAAACAAGACGTGGCTGTATGGATCAAATTTTTCTTCTTCTTAGAGCTAAGCGGTTTTTTAAGTCCAGTCGCTGACTAAATGGATTTTGACCTATCAATTTTGGAACCATATCTAATGCTAACCTCTTTTCTTGCTTATTTGTTGCCTAATTTTACTATTCATCTTTTGGGCTATTTTCTGTCCAAATAACGCTAGACTTATTTTTCCAATCCGTACATATCTCTCTTATATTTTTTTACTCCCAACCCTTTTCACTATTCATATATTTATTTCTACAATAATATATTCAGCTACATCACACATGCTCTTAGTCCTTACCAACGTCCGTTTTGATAAGAAATTTTATTTATTTTATTTTAAAATTGCTAAGGCTTTCCAGTTTTTTACGACGTCGGGAAAAGCAAAAGACGAGTGCTTTACATGAATGGAACAGTACACGTTCGTTTTTTAAGACAGTACACATGTGATTTATTTTTACTAGTTTTGGAAAACAAAAATCACTATTCTTAAAAGGGTTACACAGTGCAATGTTTAGTTAAAAATTTTCCTTTTATACTTATACAACTGAGTTCCTACCAATCAAACAACTTGAACCGCTGTACTATAATAGACTGTACAGTGTTCAAACAAATTTTTGTAAAAATCGAGCGGAGAACTAAAAAAATTAATAATCCAAAAACTAAACTTAAACTTTTACTTTTGCATCATCTTCGAGCTGTAGTTCAGCTAGTCTTGCCTGCATACGTTGAAGGCGCCATAGCTTCAATATTTGGCAATGGTGTGTGATAGTGACCAAGTTGTGAACAAGGAGAGGAGTAAGAAACAAGGCCCAGGTATAAATAGATGATTTAGTGAGGCGGGGCAGAAAGAGATGAAAGCAATGAAACGTAGATGAGAAGGTTGGAAGAGACAGGACCCAGAAAAGATTGGCTTATTTCTTTGATTTTTTAAAATAATTCTAACTAAGGCTTTTCGATGTATTTGGCGCATCCCTTCAGCTAGCATAGCTTTGATATCGGGGACCTGATTTTACTAAACCGAACCCCTCTATATTAACAGTATGTGTTCCATTGATCAAAGCACGTACCCACAATAAACAGAAAAAACAAAGTATTGAATCCAACACTATACAATAGCTAGAAAGTAAATCAGAGTACGGCGAAGCTATTTCTTATCATACTTTATATTCTCGGAAGAACAAAATAAAAGTAACTGAAGATAGATCCATCATTAGCCACAAACAAACTGACTGAGAAAGCTCTAGTATTCTAGATCACCTTCCGAGAAAACTCCAACATTGTCATGCATATCCTTGTACTTCGGACCTGCTCATGCAATAAACACCCTAGCATAAAAGGCGGGATTAGCACGCGAATCCTAACAAGTCTTTCCTAGGAGGGTCATGTTAGGGCTCATCCTAGGAAAGATGTTGGTTTATTTACAGAAAAGCATTTAACTTAGAAGTATAAAAGGATTTAAGAATATATATATAAATAAATAGCAATTATTTTGACTTATTTTGACGTGGCTTATTTTGACTTATTTAACTTATTTATCACTTTTTGAATCCTTTTTTTATCTCGTAGATGTGTCTAAAAACTCCCTAAATTCTAAAAACCAAGGGCATGCAACTCTCAAGGCCACCTTAGAAAATTCTCGAAATTACGAGATAAGTCAAATAAGCAAATAAGAAATAAGACAAATAAGCTGAAAAGAACAGGTCCTTAGTGTCTCATGTCTCAACTTCTCAAGGTCTGAAAATCTCATCTCATAGTCTCATCACAGTTATCATTCTCATGCTCATCATCATAGCCATCTAGCAGTAGCATATGGCTAGATCAACCTTACCCATGTCAAATTACTTAATAGTGTAGCTACGATATAAAAAAACTACTAAGATGCTTATAACTGAGAGCACGACCATTTGAATGAGTTTACAGTCTACAGAAGTTGTACGTTTTACCCATAAGACATGATACCCTCTAGTCGGAGAGCATCATAACAAAACCTATTAGAAGAGTAATCCTGGACTTGCCATGGTCATACCTAATGTTCACACAAGTACCCCAAAACTCCTTTCGAGCAATACATCCGCGATGATGCATCCCTTAGGACTCCACCTATGGTGAAAGTACAGTGACAATCCCGACGTTATTCTCCCTCTAGATTAGGTCACATCTCTTACTAGGCTTGCGGTCACACGAAAATTTTTTAGTTAAATCCATCACGATCATCGGTCCTTAAAGTGGGGGCCTCTCTCAAAAGTCTGTCGAATGATTCTTGCACTAATCCCTGTATCGGTAGGCTAGTGCACATCATTACATAGCCAGATCAAACAAGCATGTAACGATCAAAGTGAAATGCATAAATTGCGAAATTAATGCAAAAATTTTACAATAGGGCCGTCCAGGCCAAATAGCAGTACAATTCACATAGGAGATTAGAGTATAAAAGCGAAAGTCTTCATTGTAACAAAAGAAGTATCCAACGGTTATGCATCCATGCAGGTGGCTGGAGGGAACGCCCTAAGCATCTTCTTGGCCTTCATATCCAGGGTCATCATCCTCGTAGCAAACGCAGGAGTTTTCTATGTGTTCTCCATCTAAAGAGCGAGTGAGTATGAGGACAAGTGCGTAACCAAACCGTACTTGCAAGTTAACACCCTCTTAATGCAATAATGATAAGGGCTCTAAGGTAAGGCTAGGATTTGTTTATTTGCATAAATCCGGTTGAAAATAATTATAGTATAAACCTATGACCTAGCCAATTTTCATCGGGAAAAGAGAGTGTTGAAGAATTGTAGGGTTTTTTCAGATTAACCAATCTTGTTTAATCCCGGTACCAACCCATGGTACGATTATACCAAACTCGTACTCAGCTGAAACCACTATTCCTGTTATTTCTCCTTACACCCGCCATTATATTCCAAGATTCGGTAATCCCGTTGTGAATCATCGTTCCTGGATTGTCGGTGCAGCGAACGCATAGTCTAGATCAACCTCGGGTCATGGTGCCCTTTCGCCCGTCCCTTAGATTGGAGTATCGTCCAGGGCATCTGCAGAGTGCCATGCTGGAACTCCACACCCGCACTACTGCATGATGGCCACGCGTTGTGTCGAACACATCCAACACTCATTCATATCTAAGGGATCCTTCCGATCCCACTTCTTATGGCCCGAGAGATGGAGTGCCACACTCCGCTCTGCACCTTAATCTCAACAGGCCCACGACCTTCCAGTCTAGAGCCACTTTAGACAACAAGCACAATCTCTGGGTCTCAAACTCGTATCTTAGCCCAACAGACTCACATTTTGAGACCAACTGACATAGGTTATAACCATACCAGGCCATATCCAATTCATAGTATAAAGTAGTAGTTGTAATGGTGAGCTAGTGTTCACCACTATAGGGTGTTATACCTTGAAAACAAGCAGTTATTAGACCTAAGTATGTTTAAGCAGGTTTTACCCAAGGACTTATTTGTTTTAATTGGTATCACAAGGGAGATGACTATCAAGGCAGTCATAGCATGGTATTTAAGACAATCATAGCATAGTAATTTAAATTGTCAAGGGCCATGGCATGTGTATAACATGATTAACAAGCTAAGCATTAAATCATATGACATGCACTTTCTTAATTGAATCAAAATAACTTTAAATATAGCTGGGTAAGACATGAACTAAGGATGTTAAATCTCCTGGTCCTGAGGCTTCGAAGTCTTCCTCGGTGTCTTCGAACCTTCCTTCAAGATCCTTAACGGAAATATAAAGACAATGCATAAACAAATAGAAAAAGAAATAATCCATGTATGCACGAAGGGAAATACTAATACCGAGACGAGGATCCTAAGTGTCGTCGCATAATTATGAATGAACATGCCTTAGATACCCTTAGGTATTATTACCCTTATTGAAAAATAGTTTTTTGAAATTATTTACAGTATTACAATGTTAATTTTCTAAGCATTTAGGGATTTTTATTTTATATGCTAAACTTTACCAAAGGCTAAATATATTCATTATTTTTATTAAATTGTTCATGAGTTGGAAATATTTCTGTGAAAATTTGGGGAGTTTTAGAGTTCAAACAATATTTTAAATAAATCCATTTGATTTACAACAAATTTATTCCTTAAGGAAAAAGGGTTTAATTAACTACTAATAAATTTCTAGTGAACCAAAATGATGTTAGAATTGTTCAAATAATTTTCTTAGGTTCCAAACTATATCTATTGTTCTCTAGAATTTTGTCATGATTTATGGAAGTCTTAAAACTAATTTATTTAAATAGATAGTTCATTTACAATATTTCCAAAAAGGTTTAATTAGGGCTACTGGAATATTACAAAAGGTAAAAATAGGTTATTGTTAGAAGTTATATTTTTGTTAAATCCAGCATGCTGTCTATTATTTATCATAATTTTTTCCAATATTTTTGTTAATGATTTACTATTTTTAGATAATCATAAGTATTTTCTAAAATAATTAAAATAGGAAAAGATTAAAAATCGTAAACAGGACTAGGGCGAAATCAACACTGTGTGGCCCAGGGCGGTTTGGTCAGCGAGACAAATTTGGCCCGAACAAGCTCGCGAACTTAAGGCGTAAACTAGGAGTACGTCTCTACTAATACTGACAGGTGGGATCACGTACCCACATGTTAGAGGCTGACAGCGCTTAAGCGCGAGAGATTTAAACACAAATCACTATTATTGTGGGTTCCACATGTCAGCGACATGTCGTTCGACCGACGTTGGGGTCACGTCCACCGGAGGATTGGTGGCGTTACGGTTCACTATCCTAGTGATTCATGATCGGGATGGGTTCAGCTAAGTGAGACTTAGGACATCTCGGCTAGACTTCATCGGCGACGAGCCAGAACGGCGATGCCATGGGCACGGGCAGTAGGAAGCTACGAAAATAAGCTTCTCCGATGAAGGGAGAGGGCGGCAGTCAGTTTGCCGGTGTGGAGAGAAACTAGGGCTAACAGGAAGCTACCTAAGGTGACGGCAAGCTCAAAGAAGAACGAGGAAGGCGGTGGCCGAAATAGGGGCCTCGTCGCCCGGGAGCTCCAGTGGTTTCTAGCCAAAATTGAGCACGGGAAAGTGAGGGGCGACACCTAGAGGAGGTAGGGACGCGAGGAAACGGCCGACGACATACCGAATCGACGGCGAAGTAAAACGGGACGAAACGGGACTCGTCGGTGGCAATGGCGAAAGGAGGGAGCTAGAACGAGCCCGAGCCGCAACCCTCCTCTGCCAGTGCCAGCGTGCTGCCATGCCGCACACTCGCGTTGTTGCACCACTCGCGCCACGTCTCGTGTCCTGCAACTCCTCTGCCGCGGCCCCCACCACTCCTGGCATCATTGCCATGTCATTTCGCTCCCTCGAGCCATTTGCCGCGGGACATCTCTCTCTCGCTCACTGATCGTTTCCCCGCCTATTTAAGCCCTGAGATGATGGTGAACTCGAGAAAGAACCAGGGAGGCGGTGGCCAAAACAAGGGCGTCGTCGTTGAGGAGCTCTGGTGGTTTCTAGCCAAAATTGAGCACGAGAAAGTGAGGGGGCGACACCTAGAGGAGCTAGGACACGAGGAATTGGCTGGTGAGTACCAAATCGATGGCGAAGCGAAAGGGGGCAAAACAAGGCTCGTCGGCCGCAATGTGTGACGAACCCGAAATTTTTGCATAAAAAATTTTTCCGCGCAAATTGCATAAGCATCTCCCAGATTTAAACCCTTACCCCTAGACATGCCTAGAATTTCCAAAATACCCTTTTTGAATTTCCTAAAAATAAGAAAGAAAAGGACTTCCAAAAGGACCTTAAAAAGTTCTATGAAACAAGGGTAACTTTATGCTTTTATAAAATTCTTGGTATTTTTATGAACCCATAGAAATTTTCCTCACATTTTTCTGATCTTCCTACTATTTTCTAGAATTTTTATAAGCTTTCTAGAATTAAAAGCACACTGGGAAACCTTTTCGGAAAACCCCACCGGAGAAAAATCCCTACAGAGCCACGCGTCACTCTCCCATTAGCGCGCATGCGCTCCACTCACTGCCAACTAGGACCCACCCCCATGGGAAGCAGCTCGCGCGCGCGCACACGGTCTAAGAAAATCCGACGGCTGCCCGTGCCCCACGTCACCTCATCCAACGGACGCGACTTGTTCGCTGTATTCTTCTTCCCCGCCGCGCTCTGTTCTCTGGTGCCGCCGTATTCGCCGTGAAGCCTCGCCGGAACGACAAACCTCGTCGTTTTAAATCATTTCTCTTCACCCTGATTCATTCAGAATCTCTCTCGGAACTCGTCCATCATGATTACTCCTCATGCCATGGTCGAAAATCTCCTTGCTGGCCCAATCCGCCGCCGCCGCGGTCCCGGTATCGAGTACCGCCGGCGTGCCCCTGTCGCTGACCCTTGCTCGGCCTTATCAATGCCCGCTTGGACGTCTAACCTGGCCAGTACCACGTCGACCCTCTTCATCACTTATCGCGCGCCAATTTGGCGGGATAAGCTCCGCCACGGTGAAAAATCTCCGGCGAGCTCATCCTCTCGGGATGAATCACGACAAAGTGACCCCGCCTATATATAAATGTTCATTTAAGCTTCCAGAAGCACCATATAGCTAAGCAGCACAAACAGCGAGCAAGAAGGTGAGCCACATTCTTTCTGGTCCGCTTCGCCGCCGCCATTCTCACCGGAGCTCGCTGCCAGGATGCTCCGATGATCTTTCTTCTATGCTCCCAAAAGCAAAAATTCTCCTAGAAGCCCCCTAAAGCTTAAACCACCTCCAATTTCTACTCAAACCCACTGTAACTCCGATTCCGTCCTCACCAGCGCCCGAAACTCACTGCCTCCGTCGCCAAGCTAACCCGAAGCTTGTCATAGCCCGATTTTTGTCCTAGAACACTCCATATAGTTCCTAGTAGCATATACACTCCAAGATTTGATCGATTAAACACTCCCCAGAGGAATCCCCAATTCCCCTGGTCTATGTTGCCGCTGGACCTCATCGCCCGACCAACTCCGGCCATTCCGAGCCCCAAATCCGAAGGCAAACCACTGCTTATAAACTAGAGACCAAAAGCCCTAAGGTTAATCGGAACCAAACCCCACAGATCGAAAATCCCCAATTCGTCGAACCCAAAAACCCTAATTTGTTCCTATTCATCAGCCCAGATTTTGAATTTCTCCAAATTGAAGCCCTTAGAGGCCAAATTGAGTCTAAGTTCCTATATAAAAGTTTCTCCAAAAGATGTTTTACATCCAAAAATGATTTTTCCATATTTTTAAATCCTTTCCAAACTTGAATTTAAAATTAAAACCCTCTCTTTTAAAATTTTAAGAATTTTTAAAAACGTAAAGGTTGTTGTAAAATTAAACTAATATTTTTCTTAGAATACAGGAATATAAACTAATTTATAAACTTTTAAACTTAAATTTTTAATAAAGAATATACTACATATTGCTTTTCTACCTATAAAAATCCTTCCCAAGCCCATCTTTCTAAATAAAAAGTATAGAAAATTATCTATTAATGCTGAAATAGATACTTACTCTTATTTAAGAATAAAACTCCTATTTTATAGGACAATGCTACGAAATTTGCAAAAAGACCCAAGGTTAATACTATTCTCCTCCTAAGAATTGTCTTAAAAGGAAAAAGAGCCAAAAATCCTTAAATTAATATCCAAAATCTTTCAAACCCTAGAACCCTACCCAAGCTCCAAATTTTACATAAAGCAATAACCTTGAATCTAGGATTACTTTAAAAGAAAAGTTTTCTGCATTATGGTTTAAAAATTCTTCTTAAGTATAATTTAACTATTTATTGCCTTTCCTTTCTAATAACTAGAAGAAGAACAAGAAGCTACATATTGGGTTGAACCACCTGCAGAGGAGGATTACGAAGGAGAAAATACTTATAGCAATAATCAAGGCAGGTTTCTATTCCTTTGATACACATTGAATTCCCATTTATTTACTTATGTATGTATTACTTTTTAGTTATTATATATTGCCGAATTATTATTTCATGTGTTATAAAATGGTTATGCCAAGATACAAGAACCAGAAAGCCTACCTATCATTGATTAGCCCAATCCTTTGAAGCCTAGAATAGGATTTTGGAATATTTAATTGAGTAGGATAAGTCAATCATTTGCTATGTGGATAAGTAGTATGGGATGCTTATCTGGACATAGGGATGTTATGAGAAAAGAATTTTATATGAGCCGCTAGGTGTAGTGAGTATGTTGGATCAGGCCGGTAACTCTTGGAGCTGGGAACATCCCTCGAGGATCCAATGCCCGGTAAGGCTCAAGGGGGCGTATCCCATACAAGACCTATAATGATACTAGTTGTCGGGAGGATGCAACTAGATTATACTCATATAAAAACTTGGATATAATGAATAAGAATGACACAGATATCACCCATCCATATAACTGATCATTATGTGGGTAAAGCTGTGTAGGTCCTGTAGGGCTGATAACAAAATCATCGATGGACCCTACTTCGGGAATATGAAGTTGTGTCAAACTGGGTGATGCCTCTCTTATCAATAAACTCATGTTTTCAAAAGTTTACGGTGTATGATGCTGCTTGAGGCAGGTAGAGAGTGGAGAACGGTGATAGTATTATGGAAACATGAAATGTTTCAACCAATTTATTAAAGTTCTTTCAAATCTTAAGTCTCTTAAATCTACTGTATATTATTGCATTTACGTTCCTGTAAGAGCCTTAATTCTTTTTGAATTCCTGCACATAGTATGTTAAGCTTTCCAAATGGAAACCTGCAAGTACTGTTGGCACTTACCCACTATGTGGGAAAAACTATAATATTTTCAGGTACTCCTCAAATCTATGATGAATGCGAGGAGTTTACTGCTGAGGAACTGGAAAGTTATGGCATAGATTTCTAGTTTACCAGTTTCTAAGTTTTTGTTGCACTCGCAACTTTTTGCAACAGTGGTGATGTAATAAATACTCTGAGAATAATGGTTTGTAATAATTCCCTTTGTAAAATAATGGTCTTTCCCATGAGTATTTTGGACTTTTATATTGACTCTGGCACTGTTGCATCCTGGGTAATCGTGCTTTTGGGGGAACATTTTCGATAAAGATTTATCAGAATTTGGTCCCCACACATTGGCAGAAGAAGGGGAGAATGGGGGCTGAGCCGGGCTTAAATAGGCAGGGAAATGATCGGCAGGCGAGAGGGAGACGTCCTGCGGCAAAGGGCTCGAGGAAGCGAGATGGCGTGGCTTGGGAGTGGCGCAGCAATGATGCTAGGCGCGGCGGGAGCAGCGGCAGTGGTAGAGGATTTGCAGGATGTGAGGCGCGGTGTGAGCAGCGCTCTGGCATGGGCAAAGGAGGGTTGCGATGTGGCGGTGGTGACAAGAAGGCATTGGGCATGAAGGAAGCGAAGACAACACCAAAGACCGACGCGTGGGAGGCGTCTAATGAGCATGCACAGAGAGAGGGAGGAAGAGAGAGGGGGAAGAGAGGGAGAGAGAAGGGCTTGGGTAGGCTGAGCGGGCCTAGGTTGAGTTGGGCTGGACAGGGCTAAGCCCAAAATAATTTTTTAGAATTTTTGAATTATAAAGAGACTTTTGAAATTAGAATTTGAATTAAAGAAAATAAAATAGAATCTATAATTTGAATTAAATTCAAATTAGGAATTTAAACTCAAATTTTGGAAAAGTTAGTAAAGTTGAATTTTGAATTTAAGGTACAAATTTTGAATTTAGGAAAAGAGTTTGGTTTTTCAATTGAATTTTAATTTAAAGATTAAAGAATTTTCTGATGGTGAATTGTAAATACAGGAAATGCATTTCACATTTGAATTTTTGAAAAGTTTTTAAAAGGGCCCAAAAATAGGTTGTTACACTTAGGACCGGAGCGTTGACTCAGGTCATTCACTTCGAGTTAAATTACTAGTTTGTTAAATTTTAATTAAAGAATGAACAAGTCCACCATCTACCACATGATCCATATTCTAATTTCATGATACCAAGAGCGGAAACTACTTTGTGATACTCCAACTAAGAATTGCTAAATCATTTACTATAAAACCGTAGGAATATATGATAATAATAACCTAATGGTGAATTTTGCATAGTGGCAACATATTTTGAAAAGATAACATACAAATAGGACATATCTCTACTACTTAAAAGTGGCTTGTGGTGAGTGATGATGAGTAGTGGTCTATTTTTACTGGACCATTCTACCCTTCGCCCTTGCATTAACTACATCATTCTCGAAATGGGTATTTACTTCGTTTTGATCCAATATTTTAAAAATGTGAAAATGTAATAAAAACCATGTAAGGCAAGAAAATTTCCTAAAATAAGAGGACAATATTTAATTGCTTGAAAAACATAATACTTCATAACTAGCGAGGTAGTTGACATTGTATACGATATATTCTAATTTTTTTTACCATTTATGTTTTCGTAGCAATGCACCGGTATTTAGCTAGTATGTTAAAATATCGCACAACTATTAAATATAGCATGTTTTGGTAAATTGTATAAAACTGGGAGTCTATGAGGAAGACTTGCCTTAGTCTTGGATTGGTTGATCTCCCGATACGTCTGCACACAGCAACGGCATAATTTATCGCATGTAGATTGGGACAAACAATAAATAGCAAAAAAATAAAAAAATCATATAAAAATTACTATAAGTAGATGTGAATTTTTGGATTTACTGAAACTGGAATCATCAAATTTGGAGCTAGGATAAAATTTTAGCAAAACAGAGAAGAAATACTGTTCATATGGGCTCACTGTGCAGCCCGCACTGTGTCCACCGTGTGGATAAGAGAGGGGATGGGAGAGGATTACAGAGAGGGTTTTGGGGAAAATTGGATTGAGAGTGGGAGGGAGCAAAGGGAATGAGGCGGCGGCGCGGCGCTCGGGCCGGTGGCGAGTGGCGGGGAGGTGGCTCGCAGGCGACGATGAGGGCGACAGGAGGCTGCTGGGGGCCGCGCGGAGGCGGCGCAGCAGCGTCGATGGCCAGGAGCGGCGGCTACGCGGAGGAGACCGACGCGACGCGGTGGCGCGTGGCAAGAGCGGCCCTGGGCGACGGCGAGCAGCAGCAGCGCGACCGGCGGCGCTCTGCGGGGAGTGGCGCGACGGCCCGCGCCGTGGAGAGCAGCGGCGACGGCGGCGTCCACGCGGCGACGAGGCAGCGCCCGTCGGTGGCGGCCCGGAGGCAGGGCGCGGGCGGAGAGATGGTGCGCGGCCCAGGAAAGGAGGCGGCGGCGACGGCCAAGGCCAGGTCACCGACGACAGCGGCGCTTAGCACCGGCGGATGGCGGTGGATGCTGGGGGAAAAAGGAGAAGAGAGAAGGCAGCACGGCGGAGGCTTGCGACGGCGCGGCGCATCATGGCCGATGGCGCTGAAGCTGCGCGCGGCTGCGCAGGGGCGGCGGCGAGAAACAACATCGGCGCGGCAGGCGGAGGGAGGCACGGTGCATCATGGCGGCGGCTCACGCCCTCGGTGGTGGCGACTCGCCAGGGTAGCGCGAGGTCACGGCAGCGCGGCAACGCAGCAGCTAGCAGGCGTGGTAGCAAGCAACAGGGCAGGGGGGGCGGATATGCTTCAGTGTGATGGTGCAGTGCCTTTGATAGGGTTCGGACGACGGGGAACAGTGGAGCAGGTCAAGGGAGGCCAGGCAGAGGAGGTGCTCACCTCTGATTGGCGTGACATGCGGTGGGGGAGCGGCGCGGTGAGGAGAGAGTGGCTTCGGCAACCTCCGGACGACAACCAAGAAAACGAACTGTGGCAGCAAGGATGCCGACAGCACTAGGTGCCAACGCCCTGGCAACAATAGCAGATGGGTTTTGCGAAATTGTTTTTGAGGACAGAATTTGGCGATTGATCTGGAGTTTTATAGCTGAGGATTGGATAGGTTGTTGTAACCAAATCTGTTTAGTGGTCAACTCCTAATTGTCTTGGAGTCCTGGTTAATTGAAGCAACGGACTAACAGATGGGATGAGAGCAAGAGTTGTTCGGCTGGATAAGGAAAGAATAAAGAAAGAGAAAAAGAAGGAAAGGAAGAAAAGAAAAGAGCATAAAGGATTTTTATTTTATTTTCAGATTTTTTTTCTTTTGAATTGGGCACTTGAATGTGAATAGAATTTTCAATTTGAATTTGAATTTCACTTTTCAAAGTTTGAGGATGTGACAGCATGGCAAAGATGAACAGGGGCTTGAGGATGAACAAGGAAGGGTTTCACATGTGGACCTTACTTCTCTAGCTGTGTTGTCCTGAACTTACTTGAGTATCTAGCAGTCTATGCCTCTGACATCACGAACGCAGCTCTAGAGTGTTTTCGGATGTTCAGCATGCAGCTCTGTCATTCTCGCTTTCTATTGCTTGATAGAGAAAAAAGAATAGCTGATCTGCCCCTTGACAATTGGTCTGTTTTAAGAGGTTGCAACAATCTTCAGAGGTTTTCACTTTATTTCAGACCTGGTGGCTTCTCTGATGTCAGTCTTAGTTATATTGGAAAATATAGTGGCAATATACAATATATGCTGCTTCGTAATGTTGGAGATTCTGATGGTTGGCTGCTACAATTTGCAAAGGCCTGTTCAAATTTTCAGAAGCTGGAATTGAGAAGCTGTTGCTTTAGTGAGGGTGTTTTGGCCCATGCCGCACCGCACTTTCACTTTAAGGTACCTGTGGGTGCAAGGATATCAATCTTCCCCAAACGGACGAGATCTTATTGCCATGGCACAGCCCTACTGGAACATAGAACCCATATCTCCCCGAATGGAAGTTGTTGATGCTGATGATGGTAGCCAAGTTGCAGTAGAGCATCAGGCACAGGTACTTGCATACTACTCCCTTGCTGGTAGGAGGTCAGATCTTCCAGAATATGTTGTTTCTCTGCATCCATAAATGCCAGACCATAAATACCCTATATGGCTATTTTCTCTGCATCCATACTACTCCCTTGCATGTTTCCTTTCTTGTTCGAATTGCTAGGTTGAATTTTCTTCCTGCTTTGTGTAGTGGAACTGCAGATGTTGGCATTATTTTGTACTGAATGCTATCCAAAGATTCAGTGTTTTTGCCTGTGCAATGGAGGCTGTTTTGAATCATAACCCCATAAGTTATGGTTTGATGCTGTTGTGAATGGTGTTTGCAAATGTTCTAGCATGTGTCAGCATGATTTTTCTCAGGTGGTTCAGCCGTTGTCCCTTTGATACTGATGGAAGTTCTCAAAAAACTCAATTTCTTGGAAAACTGCATACATCATGTGTTGATCCATTGCCAGGTATATTCCAAGTTTGCATGTTGCTAAAGAGTTGTTCTATGCTTTCTTGTACATTTTTTTCGAGTTACGATACTAGAATGATGTGCATACACCTACTACACATTCAGACAATTATGGTTGATTCTCTGAAATTCGTTTTTCTGTGAACATGTTAATTTTTCCACATTGCCATGTTATGATAATTTTTTGAGAAAATTGATGATATGTCCCAAAGTTGAGAGGCCATTGACAAAATACCCTTAAACGCATGGGCATCTTTGAAATACCCAAAAGTTGAGAGGCCAATTGATGCTTTGCCCTTTTTCAAGTTTTTGGCCAAACTTTGCCATCCAGCCAAGTTGAATCGTCATTTTTACCCCTGGCTGGACATGTCATGTCCTACTGCGCTTCCTACTGGCATTCTTCTTGTCAGCTCCAATTTTTCTGCTGTTTTGCGTCCGCAGCCAAGAGCAAGTGTATTGGCGATATTGAGTTATGAGCTTTTTCAATCAAAATAGAGAAAGTGTTGATTTTTTTTAATAAATATTAGTGCAGCTGGTCCGTTCAGTAGTGTTGGGTCGATACAACTTCTTGAGGATTTGACAGACTAGATCTTGGCTGTGGATGCAATCACGCAAAACAGCAGAAATAAAATTTGTTTCGAAAGAAAAACAGCAGAAATATTAGTTGGAAGCGCAGTAGGACATAACATGTCCAACCAGGGGTAAAAGTGACAATTCACCTTGGCTGGATGGTAAATTTTGGCTAAAAACCTGAAAAAGGGCAAAGTGTCAATTGGCCTCTCAACTTTGGGGCATTTCATAACTCATAGATACCAATGTGTTAAAGGACATTTTGTCAATGGCTTCTTAACTTTGGGGCATATCATCAATTTTCTCTTTTTTTTTGCTTACTTTCCATACCCATCAATTTATTGAACGACTACTTTTATGTCGACGCTTCTTCCATTTTGGACATAATAAACGAGGTTAACATGGAAAAATGGTGATAACATATTTTTTTGGGTAGCCTCTTGTTTAAGGGAAGTTAGAGACAAGTACTTCTTTGATATAGGCATGTGCTCATAATGCGATAGTTGTTAAAGATCAGTTATATGGTAGCCGCCTTCTAGAACACAAGTTCTTTTCTTGTTGTGGATTGAACATACTTTTAAGGGGGGACTGAGCTTTCTTTAATTACCAAACAAATTCTCAATTTCATGTGATATGCCATCATATACAATTCCTTTTATTGTACAAACAAAAAAAGTTAATTGGTGACAGCAAAAGCTAATTGCAACCTGAATGTCTTGTATACATTATCTTGGCAAACTAGCCAAAAAATCAAAAAGGAGGGAAAGAAAATGTTTGGCAGAATAAGCCAAGCAAAAGCACACCGATCAAATCAGCACCTTTTGAAGTTCCATCATTTGTTTTCATACATTGGACTGAAGCTAATTACCCTTCTTGTAATCAGCTTCACTCCTCTGAGGCTGCCTTCATTCCAATGTTCTTTAGCACAGTGGAAGATCTTTGGGTGGTGGAATCAGAGTCTCACTAGGTTTTTTCCCATTGTCCACCACAAAAACCATCTTGAGCCCCCATGATGTGTGCACCTCAAAATGGCAATGCATAAACCAAACACCTGGAATATAACAACAGCCCAAGCAACTCTTGTTTAGTAAACAGAGGATGACTGTTGATCTTAAAATTGTAGGTTTGATATCAATACCTGGGTTGTCTGCTATAAATCTGATTGCTGTCCAACCTCCAGTAGGAACTCCAATGGTGTTTCTCTCAACGGGGTCGATAAGGTTAAATGTGGAAGGAGATGTCTTGGGGTTGTAGTTCCCGACCCCCCTCCCGACCACGAAAAAGTTATATCCATGCAGATGGATTGGGTGGCTTTCCGGTGATATGATCCCCGTATCCTGGAGCACAACCTGGACTGAAGCATTGTATGGCAGCCTGTAAACCCGTGTTCCATTCATGGTTTGAAGGTTTTTTGGGCCACTTCCTGTATAATTGAACTTGTGTAGCGGTGTTGCTGGGAAATCTTGTGTGAACACCCCTGGGGTGTTGTAATAATGGGCTTGGAGAATCGGGGTGGATGGCAAAACGAATGTCACGTTGTTGATTGTGCCCACCACCCTTGTCCCATTAGTGCACTTTTTGCATGGATTGACACCCACACCGATGGTAAAGAAAAGGGAGCGTTCTACTGTCTGTGGCACATTGGCTGGGTACTCCTTGGAGTTGAGGCTGCGGAGTGACTCGACAAATTTTGACACGATAGGGGTGGCATTCTGCGGTGGTGCCTTCACAAGAATGAGGGGTGCAGTGGCGGAGACGGTGTTGGCGTAGTGCAAGGTAGCGGTGCCTGTTTTGTTGTCAACCTGTAGGGGAGCGTCCATGAAGGGAGAGGCTGACACAAGGTAGCGTCCAGCACTCCGGTCAGCAGTGAGGAGGACGTTAGTGGTCTGGCCTGGAGTGATCAGTAGGGTATCGGTCTTATATGGCTTGGTATAGATTGCATCAACCTCGACCACGGTTAGTTCGTGCCCAGCAATCTTGAAGAAGAGGTCATCATTCAGTGCAGCGTTGATGATCCGTAGCATGTATGTCTTGCCATTTTCAACATCCAGCTTGAATCCATCTGCATGCCCAGTGTATTGCAAGCATATCAGGAAAGCCCTGTCGACTTAATTTGTATTGAACTTTGCGATAGCTACTAGTACTTTCACATACCTTGTGAGGAAGCACAGTCGGACATTGGACCAGGGTGACCATTGATGGTGTGCGAATCAGAAATATTGGGTCCCACGCCTAGTTGCATGGCCTGGTTGATTACCTTTTCTGTGTCTGCTTTCCACCATTCTCCTGCGGTGCACCATCAATTAGTTAAACTGCTAAATGGGTTATTCGCGATTAATAATTATTAATAAGATGAAGCGAATTAACTATATATATACCTAGCACAACAACAACCTCCTTGTGAGGAGCAGGGAAGGGGTAGGGAACACCAAGCTTGGGGAGGATGACAATGGCACCATGGATGGTAGCCCTAAGCCAGTTGATATGAGCATGCCAGAGGAGCGTGCCACGCTGACCGATAATGGTGAAGTTATACACAAAACTGCTGCCTGGCTGGATTGGGCACTGTGTGATGTATGCCGGTCCATCGTACCACCCTGTCCGGATCTGCCTCACGCCGTGCCTGATTCTGACTTAGTTAGCAAGCTATATATGTGCGTATGTCGCACAAACATGAGCAGCAACTAGATCATTTCTATTTGCCATTCAAAAAAAGGATGTTTAATGCAAGTGATAAGATATGTTTTTTTATTGTTAGGCAAAGACAACTTGTTTTTCTTCTTTTGGTTGTTTACAGAAAACAAAGTACGCAAAGATGATGGTCATATGTCAACAACATGTTCAACGACTGAGGTTGCCTTTGTGTATTGGAGTGCGCCTGCAACTTTGAGGTGGTGATTTTCTGCTATATGCTATTACTGTTGAACCATGGAGTGGCCGTGGACTACTTACCAGTGGATGGTAACATTGTGAGTTACATGATTGACGACCTTGACCAGAATGTTATCGCCTTCTCTTGCATACAGGGTCGGCCCCGGGAACTGGCCATTCACAGTGAGGATGGGCTTGGTCGAGCAAAGCCGTGTCGTCTTCCTCGTAACCACCTGCCCAGGCCAAACGATGCTAAATGATCATCACAGCTTGATTGAGATGATCTGTAGCTGCATCAGTGTGTAGGGGTGTGTTCTATTCTATGGAGCATTTTTATTGCCATGGCTGCACCCGAACCTTAATTGCTGCAGTCTGGGAAGGCATGAAACAGAAACTAGAGGGTGGTGCAATGCTTTTTTTATAAGGGAGAGTGGCGCAGTGCTGATGTGCTGCATAACCCTGGCAAGATGCATGTAGAAGCAGAACAGCACACGTCCATTCGCTATATATATAGCATGTAGCGTAGATGTTGCTGCTCCATTATATATGTAGTATAATATGTTGTTTTGTGTTTCTGATGATCGCATTCGCATGTGTTTGAAGCGAGTGTGTGTGCCAGCAATGCATCATGCATGGCAAGACGATGAGGATCTCACATTGAACTTGTAGTGCCGGGTGATGGCGTGGACGCTGGGAGCCGGAAGCAGGAAGCAGCTGGTCACCAGGAGGAGCACGAGACGGCGAGACAGTGGCGGCACGGCCATCCCGCCCGTCAGAGCTAGCTGGTCGGAGACGGACGGTGCAGAGGATGGAGAAGGAGATAGCTAGCTAGAGCTAGGTAGATGGCCGTGAGTGACAGTAGTACCGTGCATGGAATGACAGGGCAACGCATGCTTATAATGGCCTTGGCCTGGGCCTGGAGCTGGGGATGGAAGGGGGCGGTGTTGGGTTTGTAGCTGCCATGTCGTTTTTAATTTTAGGTGGGGAAGCCTTGCTTAACAAGGCTGTGGTAGGAAACATGTAACACCACACCTCATATCTCATGCATACGGCTGATCCCTTCTTGATTTCACCAGCGGTTGCACTACACTACATTTCTTGGATCCCACATAAAGCTACTACCTCCCTCCCTAGCTGTTGCTGACTTCCGTTCACCTTCGCTTTGCCTGGTTATCCACCCAAATTATGCGACTATATTTAAATTACAGTTGTGCAATTAATTGCTGCAATGCATGTAGGTAATAATATAGTTGTACTCCTTTGGTCACAAATAACTGACATGTTGGACGTCAAGTCATCAACAAGGTTTCTAAAATGTAGTTTTGACCACTAATTACTAGTTTATAAAGCACATTAAAATTATAATATTATGAAAGCGTTTTTTAATATCAAAATCTACTTATAATCTGAAAAAGTTGTGAGCTCTGAATAGAGGACTTGGAGAGCCAAAAAATATAAAAATATATTTTTGAAAGCTTTAAGAAGAACTACTAAAAACTTCACAAAAATGGCTATAAAGTACTACAACGTTTGGCCTAACAAATTTATAGCCATAGCTTTTAATTTTAATTTAAGCTAAAAAGAACAAGGCACCTTGACTTACACTTATTTCAAAGGATAGTTATTTCTTACCGGGGTATAAGACTACTTGATTTACAATTATGATATATATATATAGAAAGAGAGTTGTGCTCCCGTCAATCGCGATGTATTTTGCGAAATCAGTGATCGAATTCGACGATCTGAACCGACCATCTCCTTCATCTCGCTGAAATCTCACTACCGACAAAATTTCACATTTTTAATTTTTTTACTATTTTTTCATATTTTTGAAAATCTATGATCTAATTAGTTGTGGACCCTCCAATAATCTTGGATTTCAAAATACGAAACAAATAGTAAAAAATTCAAAAATATGAAATTTTGTTGGTAGTGAGATTTCAGCAAGATGAAGGAGATGGTCGGTTCAGATCGTCAAATTCGATCACCGATTTCGTAAAATACGCTGTGACTGACGGAAGGATATATATATATATGTATATATATATATATATGTATATATATATAGGAAGCCTGTTTGGGGCTTCATGGAGCCTAGACTTCATGATTCAAATACATATGATGTGCATTGAGATTCGTGATGTTTGACGTGTATATATTTCACATATCCACTAAAAAATTATTTCAAATATGAAACAAAAAAAAAAATTTGAACTCAGTTTAATCTATAGTTTAAACTAGTTTGAAGTATAGTTAAATGTAGTTCAAACTGAAGTTTAACTCAACTTTTTTTGGAGTTTGATGTCTCAAATATTTTCTTTAGTGGGGTATATAAAAGTATAATAACCAAACAACATAAATCTCAAGACATATCTAATGATAACGAATCATGGAGCCTAGACTCCATGGTGTGTGTGTGTATATATATATATGTATGTATGTATGTATGTATAATCTGGCTTACCAAAGTAGTTAGTGTATGCCATTTTCTTTCTAACAGGCCACAGAACTTGTAATTAAGGAGATGCATTTTATATTTAGTAGTTTATTTAGATACCAATAAAATATATATCATTTACACGCTTGAATTAGTATCCCTTTCAATGGGTTGGTTTGCAGATGGCTCTGCCAAAACTACAACAACTAGCACTAGCGCCGGCCACGTCCAACGTCGATACTACATGTACAGGTATTGTACGAGCATCAATCTGTGCCTTTTTGATTTGGGGTTTGGTTCCTTGTGCTTGTCCTCTGCTAACAAAGGCACTTGCCAGCATCCATCCATTAATCAATCATCCACAGAGGAGAGAAGAAAGATCCACCCATCCGTCACGTACGTATATATGCAAGCAACTCACGCAATTCACACCGATCGATGTATATACACTACCATCACTGCTAAAGAACAGGTCAGCAGTGCCGATTCCAACCAATCATAAGTGCTGGTTTTTGAACCAATACAAAACAATAGATACTGGTGTAGCGAGTCATCTATACCGATTTGGGACCAACACAGATAATAAATTTAAAATATTTTTTATCTAGCCTAACTAGTTAGGCTGCTACTACTACCTACATACCATACAATCTTAGCTAGCTGGCTATCTATATGAAGGCGACGGCGGCGTCATCATCGTCGCTCGACGGCTCGGGGTAGGATGAGAAGACGACGGTGTCGTTGTCATGGCCTGCCACCTCCTCCTCCTCGTCCTCGGGGTCCGACCAGTTTTCAAGGAGATGTCCCTATCATCGGACCCTCGGGCCCATTCGTAGGTCGCCTCCTCTGACACAGTGGTGGGCTCGTCGTTGTCGTCCTCCTCCGCCTTGCTGAGGGGGCCGCACACCGAAGGATCCAAAGACAGATCTGGCGATGTGACCTGCTTCCATTGGGCACTGGCTTCTCGTTGCGGGGCTCCTCACTAGCAGACTCCTCGTCGCAGAGATCCTAGCTGATGGGCTCCTTCTCGCGGGGCGTCAGATCGCTGACAGGCCATGGTGACCAACTGACCATGGCGAAACCAACAGTGGCAGCGAAGTGAATGGAGAGGGCAGGGATGATGAGGAAGGCCATGGTGGCCATGGAGAGGCCGGCTGCAGCGGCGAGGTGAGTAGAGAGTGTTGCAACAACAAGGCCAGTGGAGAAGGCATCGGCGACAAAGGGAAAGAAGGGGATTGGACCATGGCGGACATCGAGAGGAATGGGGATCCAAGAGATGGAGATCGAAACGGGGAAGACGATCGATCAGATAGATTATATATATATGTGTATGGAGAAAAATTTGTTCGTGAAACGACTCAAAAGACGAAACGTTACATGTGTCGGTTCTAATTTCTAACCGCCACATATGACTATGAAGCGATGCACCTCTTCAGTTGACACGCGGAAAAGCTTTACATGTGTTGATTATAATTTGCAACCGCCAAATATATACAGATTATATGTTCCGCCTCGTTATACGAACCAACACAAATATATCTGTGCTAGTTGGTAATCAGAACATGCACATATACATAATCTGTAATTTGTGCCGGATGATAATTAGTACTAGCACATAAAAGCTTTTGCCACGTGTCCATTGAAAAACCGGCACTAGTAACCTTATTTATGTCGGTTCTAACTAAACTGGTACAAATATACAAATATACATTACATGTGTTTGTCATAGTGCATGCATATACCAATGGTCCAATACCATGCATGCATTCTAACATCTGTGGCGTGCCAAAAGTCCTCTCTTGATTATGTACACACCCCTAGCGTGCAAAGTAGCTGACGACAACTCCTTTAATTTGTGGTAAGTAGTAAACAGAATTACATAAGAAGAATATGACAAGTGAGCTAACTACTGACAAGGTTAATTAGTGGCGTGCCAAAACTGATACTTCCTGTCTCCGATTGCTACTCCTGCAAACACAATCTGCGTCGGCCCTCAATTTGTACCAACGAGGACCCTATGATAGATACACTATTCTCTGCATATGTAGGCTAGTGGATATATTTACATAACCAAATATTACATAAATGAAATTAAGGCGTAGGTACGTACAGTTAAGATTACAGTTTAAACCGATCAGGCTTAATGTTTCTAACATCTCTTAGCTCTCCAATTGCTAGTCCTGCAAACACAATTTGCTAGCAGCACGTACAATTAATAACCAGCAGTCCAATCACTGCATTAAGCATCGTTTAAATTTTAGATTACAATGGACACCTTAGTTCACCACATGCAGTATGACTGGCCTGCATCCATCCGGTCCATACGTAGAGTGCAGAACTTCACTGTTGGTTGCAAATCACTCCATATATAGGAAAATATTTGGTGCAAATGAGATGGCAGTGCACAAGTGCAAAAAAATATTCTCAGCCCTTGGACCTCGTTTATGTGAAGCAGATAGATCAAGCTGCAATAAAAGCTCGTTGCAATCCATGAGAGAATAATCTTTTGGCTCTCCCTCACGTTTCTCTCTACATCTTGATCTGTCTGCTCTACAAAAACGAGATCCAAAGGTTGAAAATGTTTTTTTGCACTTGTGCACTGAGTTCTCGTTTGCACCGAATATTTTACCACATATATCTCTGTCCGTCTCACTCTCACGCTACAGGGGAAATTAGGAGGGACGGTAAGCTCGCAACCACTTTTGGTGTGAAGCCTCCTGGAGTGATCGATCGGTGTACAACTAGCTTTGTGCTCAAGATTAGAGAGGCTTAATTAATTGGAGACATATATATCAGATCATCATCTTGGCCATTAATTTCTTCCATATCTCTCTCTTTTTACTTGGGAAGAATTTAAGGGGGTAGACCATAATCATCAAGGGAACTACGTACCATTAATTGATTAACTTGATTTTCTTGGATGTTAATCTTGGCCACTAGGGGAGAGAGAGAAGTAGCTAGATCGATCAGTGGAATGGTCGAATGGATGGAGTAGCACCTTGAGTTCGCAATGCGTCCTTTTCAGCTGTTGTGTACTCCTGGCTGGATCATGATCATGGATCTACTAAGTGGCCGGTGCGTGAGCTTCAGACTAATCAAGCTTTTTTCTCTTCTTCTCTTTCTTGAGCTTAACTGAAGCATGCGACGAATGAATGCGTTATGTGAGATCGAAGGAGGTCCTGAGGAATGTCGCTGATGCGTCGCTAAGATTAGATTAGATTAGATGGTACATTGCTATTGCATCCTTTTCTTTTACATGTTGTTGGGAGGTGCCTGTCCTAGGGTAGATGGATCGAGAGGAGAATACGATCGACATCGATGCGCTCGTGATACAGATGCAGGGATGAAGCCAGAGACATGTTTACACATACATGATGAGATGCTATGTATCGTAGTGCTTCATTTGCTTTCCTTGATTGATTCAAAGCCAAGATAGAGCTGGCTGGCTTGTGTGTCATGGAAGAGATCGAATGCTTTTCTTTTTCTATTTCCTTTTTTGCTTTGCATTCAGGTATGCTATACCTTACAGGCACCATTGTATACAGTACATGTCCCTGTCGAAAGGAAGAAGCAACTGAAATGCTCCTGAGCTGAATGGTAGGCACGCAGTTCATCTTGTTGGCTTGCTGCCGCCATGGCGAGCCTGAACCCGATCAACTATACTGCCTAATATGTACCTAAACTATGGGCTATATATGGTGTCAAAGAAAAGCCTTACACGTGCCAATACAAATACATTCTAGCCTAGCCTAGCCGAATTCCCACCAGACAACCAATCAAATCTGGAGATCACGAGTACTGGAGAAGAAGAACAGGAAGATGAATGGATGGAGTGCGATTGCTACTTTTGCTGTCACCAACATTAGCCCTTGCAGTTTGTCAAAAAAAGAGAAAAAAATAGCCCTTGCAGTCACTATTACTGAACAACCTCAAATAACGACCCATCCGTCCGTCTTCACTCTTGAAGGCACAAGCCAGTTCAGAAACGCTACCTATAAGCTACTTGTCACTCCTCCCCACTGGACTGAATCAAGCAAGCTAGCTTGTGGCACACATGCTAGTTCAGAAACGCTAGCTTCAGGAAAGCTTCGTGCAGATCATGGCACAAGGAAGATCCTCCTAACTACCCATGAGCCAAGAGCCAGGAGGGAAGAGGGACCCTAGCTAGCTAGCTAGCTTTAAGTATAGTCAGATACGCAATCCATCCATCTTTGCAACACCAACCATGCTCCCTTATGTACACACTGCACTTTATATGAAGGACTCCCACCAACAAAACCTGTACATATGAGACCATGTAGAGGTCTTTACGTGGTGATGAGTATATATGATTTGATTTGATTTGGTTGAGGATTTTGTGTTTGAGACTTTTTAGAGCCGGGCATATTTATGTTTTAGCACGTACAATTTTCATGGTTTGGACTATTTCGTGATGCTTCTTTACTTGGATAATTTTTTGGTCTTCATAACTCTTGTAGAGAATTTTAAGACGAAGGTTTTTCGTTTTGAGCATAAAGTCATTTGATGCACAGATTAATTGATATAATTTTTACAATTTGCTATGCACTTGAGGTGCAGTTTTGACTTGTGATTAGTGTTGATTTAGGGTCAATTAGGGTCATTGCATAATTATGGATGATAATGTGCTAACTTACAGGAAGTTAAGTGAGATATTTGTGTAGATTGTGTTGCTCTATTTGAGCGCAAGTTTGGAGGCAGCTGTGGTTGTCAGCAAGTATCGGGACTAGGTTAGAGAACCGATGTCCAGAACGGTCAAGGATCCTGACGGGACGGTTGGGCTCAATCTGGGCTCAAGTGCAAGTCTAAAGATAGACTTGAGGTGCCTCAAAGAATTTGGTTTAGGTTGGAGGCCCGGAGACGTGAAAAATGAGTGGTCAAGTAAAAAAATGAAGGCATGTTGCATCGGATTGATTAGGCTTTGTATAAAGCTTATATAGACCTTGTGTGGCCTATGTAATCCTATATGTGGAGCTGGTTGTTGGCAGTGGAGTGAATGAATCCTAGCCCTTCACAGGTTAGTTTAAAAACTAAGCAACCCTTGAAGGGTGGAGATGTACTTGAAAGGTTTATATAATAAGGAGTGGAGGGATGCCTCCACTCAAATCTTGGTTAGTGTTTTATTTCATAATTATGAGCTCCTTAGGAGCTTTGTCCACTTTTATGTGGCAGTTGAAAACCAACCAAGCAATAGAAAAAATTATACAAGAAAAGTTTTCTTTGTTCTTTTTTAGTTCTATATGTTTGATCTAGTTTGTTTATTTTTTTTCCAACTAGTTTCTTTGTCTCTCCTCTTTCTACATGTTGATTTCTTATTGATCTAGAAGGTGTAGAGGTTTTTAATAATGCTCATATCATCTTGCAACCCATCAAGAACACAAAGATCAAGCTCTTCCTTTTTCTTGCTTAAGTTCGTCGGTTCGTTCTTTCTGCGCAGTAGTGTTTGTTATTTTTATTTCTTTTTTCTCTGACACGAGATGAAGGTGATTCTTATTGGACTGTATTCCTAACTTTCAGAGCTGCCAGTGATAAAACTTTCATAGGGTCTAGAGCTACGGTTTAAGATTTATGAAAGTTTTCCAACCCTTTTTTGCAGTCTAAAATTCTTGTGCAATAAAGCTTGTGATTTTTGTTTCTTTTTGCTTGGATATTCGATAGAGGCGATTCTTGTTGGGTTAGCTCTGTGACTTCTAAATATTCTTTCAGTAAAATTTTCATAGGGCATAGAGCCACAGTTTGAGATCTGTGAAGATTTTACTGAGCCCCTATTGTGCAGTTCGAAATCTTTGAGCAGCAGACCTTGTGATTTTTTTTATCTTTTTGCTCGGTGATGTAATGAAGGTGATTTTTTATTTTCTAGTTTCCTAACTTTCTTATCTAGCTCTAACAAAAATCTCATGACCATATGAGATACAGTTTGAGAGTTATAACCATTTTATCAAACCTCTGACAGCAGCCTGCTGTCAGAATTTATTTTTTTACCGCGTTTCTTGATTAGCCTTGGTTCTTAATAGCTTCTATAGCTATTTGAGACAAGGTTCATCATTTGGTTTATATTTTGGGACGTGTTGTTAAAGAAAGCATCGAGATTCTTTTGGCGTCTATTCAATCCTCTTCTAGCAGCCCAACTCGGTCTTTCAGTATATTTTACACACAGAGACAGTACTTTATCTTTACACTTTAATTTAGCATCTGTGGCGCCACATCGTCTGAAAATTATCAGTGGAACATTGTCTCTCATAAGCTTCAATCAGAGGCTGGCTAGGTCGGTTCTCAGTAGTATATGTACAGTGTAACGCTCTGGACAAAACGGAAGGATGTTAGAATGCAAAGAGGTACCAATTCATTAGTCTTGTGGACTTGGCGCGCAAAGTTTCTTAGGAGATTTTGTGTTTGTATTTGCTACAAGTTGAATTCGGCTTAAGCTGAAGATTATCAAAACGTGATCTGAATTATTGGTTTTCTTTGAGTCCTCTTCTTCCCAAATATGTAGTTTGGCTCCCGCACAAACCTCTAGTTATGTACCTATAAATACCCCCTATAGCCATTGGGTAAGATGGATCACCAACTCAAAAGAACTTAATTGTAAACACCCTATTGTACATCTCCTCATATATATAGTTTGTATCTTAAAAAAATGAGTGAATTTCTTATTTGTCACTCAGATTTAGTCCTTTTCTTGATGTATCATCGTAAATTTCAACTTCCTATATATACCATTGTCTCTAAAATTTTTTTTCTCTATGCCACCGCCGTTAGCTCCGTTACTTTCAACTATGAGAAAGCTTTTGTTAATGCCCAAAATACCCCTTTCATAATTTCTGGATTATGGTCAATGGCTGGGGATGCCGATGGTTATGATTAGTGCTAATTTTGGGTTAATTAGGACTATTGCATGATTATGGATCATAATATGCTGATTTGTAGGAAGGTAAGTGTAACATCCTGATATTTTTGTAAATCCTAAAAGAATATTATTTCGATTTAAAATCTTTTATTTTTTACCCTTTAATTTTCCACTGTGCCCTAATCTTTTCCTAATCATTTTTCCCTAATCACCCCGTGTTCGTCAACCCACGAACGAGCCTTCCAGTGGGCAAGGCAATCTATCCATGCCAAATCAGACCATATCCTTTCCCAAACCAAATCACCTCAATTCTTGCCATAACCGTTCAGCCCAAATCCAAGCCAAATTGATTCTTGCCATGCCTCCCTTTCCAAATCGAGACCAAATCGAATCCAAACATGCCAAGTATATAGCCCAAATCAACCGACGTATACCGTGTACGCAGTATAAAACCCAACAGATCGTCGGCCGTGGTCCCCAAACCCCAAACCCTAGCCGCCACGAGCACCCCAGCAGATCATCACAGAGCAAGGGGGAGGAAGAGGAGAGGTCGCTGTCGCCATTGCCGTAGAGGTGAGCCGTGCCGCCGCCTACCTCGCCGAACGCTGCCTTCCACCCGCGCGACACTGCACCGCCAACTCGAGCTGGGGTTCGCGCCATGCGCCGCCGCTGCTCTGCTGCTACCAAGCCGTGTCGCCGCCACCTAGCCACGCCTGACGCGTCGCCGCCTGGCCGTGCCGTCGCCGGAGCCGCGCTGCCGCCTGGCCAAGGTGCCGCCGGAGCCGCTGTCACACAGCGCACTGCTGCACGCCGTCCCACGCCGCCGTCGAGCCCCAAGCCGGAGGGGGACCACGCTGCTGCCGCCTCCCTTCTCTCTCTCCCTCCTTTTTCTCTCCTTTTCTTTTCTTCCTTGCGCGTGGCCTGCGCGCGTGAAGAAACAGAGTAGGACAGAAGTTCTTTGATCCCTCGTTCCGGTCAAAACCAGTCAAACCTGGCACTGTTCATTATAAACAGTACACCTTCACAATTTCGTATCTCCTAAATCGTAGCTCCGATTCGTGCTAAACAAATTTTGTTGACTTTTTTTAACCTATTCTACCTTCTGTATTTATTTCATATTTTTCTGATTTTTATTCGCTGCTATTAATTGGTGTGTGCCTCGATTTGTGTGTAGACGTCGCGGAGGAGTCCGAAGGGGAGCTAGCTGTCGGTTGTCAAGGAATGTGCTATTCGGATCAAGGTGCAAGCTAGATCCATATCGATCCCACCGATTTTCTCTCATATTTACTATTCATAGGGTTTTAACTATACATGCTAATTTTATTTTTATTTTGTATATTTAATTTTAGATATTGCCAATGACGTGTTAATCATCTATTAGCACATGTTACCTTTCTATTGATGTCTAGCATAATTTATATCTTATTATAGCCATCTTTGAATTTACTCAAGATAGATGCTTTAGTTGCTTCAATGGGACATCTAGATGATCATTATGATAGGAAATCATTTAAAATTTCGGCAGAGGGAATCTACTCTTTATCTGGTGATTTTAGTTAAAATTTAATTGAACTAAAATCAATGTGGCATGAGTAGATTCGAGGTGGTGGTTGGATCGGTGGACGTTGGTTTTGTGGTAAGCAATCTCGGTCGACATAAGGACCGAACATAGTAAATGATCTAGCCAAGACAGTACAACCATGGGTGTTAATAATGGTAATACCTTAGTTGTTATCTTGGGAAATCTAGGGTTGGTTTGTCATGGCGGTGTGAGTGTGGCTCGCGACCACCGTCTACTCACCTGGCACAAGAGGAGAATCTCTGGCTTAGTGGGAGACGGTTTGGGACGAATCCTTAGTGAGACATTCTTGACCCTAGATGGAACGGGGATAGCAGCTTCGTCTCACTCTCGAGTGAGTCCATGGGTAAAGTGTACCCACTCTGCAGAGTTAAAACTATCATTATAGTTGTGCTCATGGTTAAGAGCGGGCTTAGACGGCTCTACATGTTATCCCACCTTTTTAATAATTAACCTGCTGTAGATGTAGAGGCAGGGATTGCCCGGCAGCGGGTGCCAGGCAACGATTGCCATGCGATACATTACAGGGAGTGTATTGCAAGGGTTTTCATGTGAAGTTGGCAGCAAGTGTCATCTCGGTCTGTGCTGAGACGGCATAAGAATATATTTGGTGTTGAGAAAATATGTGTAAAGAAATAAATTTTGAAATTGTTTTGAACTATTGCTTTACAACTAATAGGATTGTTGAAAATTGCTCTTTATGGAAAATAACAATCTTTGTTAGCCTTGCATTCATTACCTAAGAATATACATGCTTGCTGGGTATGGTTTATCCATACTCATTAGTTGTTCTTTAGATCTGTGCGCAGGTGACGACACTGCCGAGTACGTCGACTACGAGGCAGGGTACGACGATGGAGCTTCCGGATACTAGTGTATCCCAGTCAAATGCCTGTGGCGTATGGATGGGTTTACCGAGCGTTATTTTAATTTCTATCTTCTGCTTGCTACGATTAATATTAAGACAATTATTGTAATATTTGGCGTTTGTTGCTAAGGTACTTTATTTTGTTAATCGTTAAACAGCAAGATGTGATTCCAATTTGCTCTAACTATGCGTACTAGCTGTGATCCGTTGGGACTAGTACCGTAAGGCACAGAGGGGTCGGTTTTGCTAAGCCGGGTCCCGACAGTAAGTGAGATATTTGTGGAGATTGTGTTGGTCCATTTGAGTGTAGGTTTGGAGGCAGCTGTGGTCGTTGGCGGGTACCGGGACTAGGTTGGGTGAATCGAGGTCTACAACGGTCGAGAATGCCGGCGGGACGGTTAGGCTCAAACCAGGCTCACATGGACGTCATAGAGATGGACTTGAGGTGGCTCAAAATTTCCAGTTCGGGTTGGAGGCTCGGATGTGCAGAAAATGAGCGGTCAAGTCAAGGAATGAAGTTTCGTTATATCGGGTTGACCGGGTTTTGTGTAAAGCCTATGTAGGTCTTGTATGGCCTATGTAAAGCCTATGTGTGAAACTGGTTGTTGGTAGTGAAGTGAGTGAATCCTAGCCCTTCATAGGTTAACTTAGAATATAAGCAACCCTTCAAGGGTGGATATGCACTCAAAAGGTCTATATAAGGAGGAGTAGAGGGATGCCTCCACTCAAATCTTAGTTAGGATTTTATTTCAGAATTATGTGCCCTTTGGGAGCTTTACTCACTCTTGTGTGGCCGTAGAAAAACCAACCAAGTAATAGAAAAAGATTTCACAAAATTTTTTTGCTTTATTCTTTTTATGTTCTATATGTTTGATCTAGTTTGTTTTGTTGTTTTTTTTCAACTCGTTTCTTTGTCTCTCCTCCTTCTATATGCTAAAAACTTGTTGGTCTAGAAGGTGTTATCATTGCCCATACCAGCTATTTTCATCTTGCAACTCACCAAGAACACGGAGATCAAGTTTTGATCTTTTTGCTTGTTTTGACAGATTCGGTTTCTCTGCACAGTAGTCCTTGTTATTTTTGCCAAAAATTCATCCGAAGAGATTTTGAGGTGATTCTTGCTAGCAAAGTTGCATGACTCAAATATCTACCGCTCCTCCAAAAGGCAACTACATAAGAGTCAACATTTGGGCTCCGTGAAGATTTTACCGAGCCCCAGATGTTCTGTCTGAAATTTCTAAGCAGCAATGCTCGTTATTTTTGCTTTATATTTCTACTCTTAATCTTGAGGTGAAATTTCGTTTGTAACTGTGTGGCTTATTACTCCCTCTAGGAAAAATTTAGAACTTCAAATGAGACATATTTTTTGAGAAATCACCTCTTGACCAATATGCTTCTTGCAAAAAGTTTACTTTTCTTTTCCAAAAGCAGCCGGGTTTGTACTATTTTTTTCTTTTTCTAAAGTTGTTTTGAAGTTTTTTTTTTGTTGAACCTTAATCAACCAGGAGCACTTAAGAAAAAATCCCCATGGCCACATGACCTACGAATTTTTATTCATGACGTTTTTACTAGGAGTATGTGCTGCTGTTCTGATAATGGTCCATGGGTGATCTTGTTTCTTGAGAGTCATTTTCTTATGTTCATCCTTCTCTTGATTTTTGGGACGCGTTGTTGAAGAAAGCGTCAAAATTAATTTGACGTCTATTCAACCCTCTTCTAGTTGCCTAGCCTGGTCTTTCACGTACGGAAGTAGTCCATCACGTCTCCTCCTCCCGATCGTCTCGGTCAGCGCCACAAACACAACGTCTCTACATAGTCCACAGGTATGGAGTCGGGACCCGCCAAACGGAGTCGGGCCCCTTCTGTGCATTACCTGTACTAGTCCCTGGATCAGTAGCTAGTACACACAGATTCCAGAGCTTTGGATCATTACTGTTACAAATCGAATAATAATTACATCAGAGTACGCTAACTGGCACGAAGGCCTTAAATAGCGGAATTCTAACATGTAGTAGAAGTCTTAACAGTCTTCCATAACTCTAAATGGAAGAGGCAAAATACAACAAACACACTCACAGGCAAGCTGCAGTAGCGTCCTAGGCGTTGGTATAATCATGGTCTTCAAGTTTTCCACTTTTCGGGTAGTACACTGGGGATCAGGATCTGCTCGTTGGAAGTGAATAAATAAATAAACAACTTTTGATTATATATCGCAA
Organism: Olyra latifolia; assembly: GCA_036346145.1. Lineage (NCBI taxonomy): Eukaryota > Viridiplantae > Streptophyta > Magnoliopsida > Poales > Poaceae > Olyra > Olyra latifolia. The sequence continues at coordinate 39,994,404 of CM070533.1, read as the reverse complement.
CAAACAAAATGAATTTTTCAGTTTTATTAAAGAAACAACTTAATTCAAAATTACAGACATTTACATTTTCACTATCTCATAAAATAATAATACAAGAAAAATTCCTTCTTTCTTCCTTTCCTTCTGTTCTTATCCTCTTCATGATTGATTTTCTTCTGTTCTCATCCTCTTCATGATTATTCATGATTTCCTCTCGTTCCTATCCTTGTCATGATTCCGTTCAGTCCTGCTCATCGGCGTGGCCGGTATGCACCGCGCCACCTCAGACCCGGAGCCACGTACGGAGCCGTGTGAACCTGCAAAACCCAGCCCCAGCACAGCAAAACCCCGACTCCCAGTCACACTCGACCACAAGCCAACATCAGCGTGCAACACAGTTGCTCGACGCCATCGTCGCCCGACGCCATCTTCTGTGTGTCGTTGGTGAGCCGCCCAGCGCCGCCCCGTCCCTAGCCGGTTCGCCGCCTCCCCGCCGCGGGCCAATGCCGCTTCGCTGCCACTGCCACGCGCCCTTCCCGTCGGCGCGCGCCATCGCTGGCCGCCGGCCAACCTCGCCGCTTAGCACCGCCCTACCCGACATTGCCTCGCCCGGCCGCTCAACAACTCCTCCTGCATGCCCGCCCAACATCCCCAAGATCCCCAACCGCCGCTAACTAGGCTTGAGCGCCGCCCGTAAATCTGCCGCAGCGTCTTGGCCAGTGCCTGGCCGGCTGCTGCCGCAATCTGACCTCCAGCGCCCTCGTCTTTGCCGCCCCGGCGATCGCCCGCGTCGCCGCCTCCCTCTCATCCCGCCACCACCACCGCACCATCTCCCACCGCCGCCACCAGCTGGCCGCCCGAACTCCGCCGCCCCCCCCGCCGAAGGCTCGCTTCATTGCCGGTCGGCAGCCGTCGGCCCAGCCCCGTCGCCCCTTCTTCCTCCTCCCTCCTGTCCCTTTTCTTTCTCTCCCTCTCTTCCTTTCTCTTTCTTTCTTTCTCTCTCTAATTCCTTCCCCACTTTGCTCTTATCCGTAACGTTGGACTAGTGGGTCAGCTGACAGTGGGACCTGCAGCTACAGTGTTGTTTTCTTTTTCCAGGAATTTCAGCACACAACCTCCTTCATCTTTTTGTTCCGGATTCATTCGATCTCCGATTCCGGCGATTCAAATTTCTAAAAATCCACAAAAATCATATCTATCTTCTGTAGTTTTTGTATAATTTCTAAAATTATATTACTATATACGTTATTTATTGGTTGTTTTTTCTCGTTTTGCGTACGATAGATCGTTCAGACGCCGAAGGAGAATTTCTTGACGCCGCTGACATACCGTCGGAGTCCAACTACTTTGAAGGCAAGTCTTTCTCCTAGAATCCTAATTTTATATCTTTGCCAAAATTGCTATGTGGATAAAATACCGTATGGTCATATAGTGCTACCTAATGCATATATCTGTCTGATATATACATCCACCGACAAACCCTTGTACCTAGTATAATGTATGATACTAATACCCACTGTTTTCAAATATACTAGATGCTTAGAGATGCTCAGATAGGTTATCGAGGATCCGATCCCACTCAATACACATACGATAAGAGAGTTGATATTTTGGTTTATGGTGGGATTTGTTTTATTCATCATTAATTAAAATTTGACCAACTAATAAATGGGATCGGGAGCGGATGGAATGTAAGGTGGGTGCATGTGAGCACGAGTATCGGGTTTGTGATTTGTTGCCGCTCCGAGACTAAGGACCGATGATTGTGACACACTTAACTGAGATAAACCCGTGCGACCGCAAGCCTGGTATGGGACGGGCCTAATCTAAAGAAAAAGAAATGTCGGGATTACTTACTGTCCTTGCACGGTGGATGAATTGAGAAGTATAGAGAGAGAATTGAGAAGCATCGCCAGGGTATTGCCAGAGACTTGTGCGGAAGCATTTCTCTGGGTGCCTGTGAGTATCAGGTATGACCGTGGTAAACCCGAGGTTAATTTTCTGAAGGGTTTTATTATAATATCCTCCGACGGGAGGATATCGTATCTTGCGGGTAAAGCGTATAACCTTTGCAGAGTAAACCCATTTAAATGGCCGAGCTCCCGGTTAAAGAGCGTCTCAGCGGTCTTTCGCAACGTAGTATCACCTATCTTAAAATGACTTAGGTAAGGTTATTCCGGTGTGTGTGCCGTTGCTAGATGAGAAATATGATTTTGCTATATAAGAATTGAGATTTGAGTATGAGAAATGAGAAATGAGATAATGAGATAAGGAGATAATGAGATAATGAGTTGAGAATTATAAGTTGAGAACTTGAGACCTGAGAGGATAATTGTTTCAAATTCTGTTTCTATTAAGAATTTCTATTCATTAATATATGTTTCCTAAATGCTTTTACAATTCTAGGTAAAGTGCTTTTATGCAAATTAACCGTCAGCTTTCTACGATGAGCTTTAACATGGCCGTTCCCAGGAAGGACTTGCTAGCAGTCATATGCTAACCCCATTTGTTATGCGGGGCTGTTCATTCGTTGAGCAGGTCAAGAATACGAGGACACGCAGGATAACGTTGAGATCTTCCCGGATGATGCTCCGGACTACTAGCCGTTTCCCACTCAGCATGTGCCTGTGGCAGTGATGGGACACTACTTTTGGTTGTAATCTTTTGCTTTGCTTTGACAATGTTGTGTATTTCTAAGCTAATGTAATATATTGCTCCGCCGCACTCTGAACTATTTTATTAGTTAATGTAGCTGTCTTTTGATATCATAATTCTGTTTCACTGTGGGTATGAGCATTGATCCTTGGGACTCATACCGGTAACACAGAGGGGTCCGGGGTCCGACATATGGAGAGAGGAATCCGTCCACACGCATCGTGCTAACACCGACGCAGGCGACCTGGGAGATGACAACTAGAGTTCGGTGGAGAAAAACCTAATGTTGGTCTCTCTCTCTCTCTAGCCTCTACCACCTCACTTTATATAGCCCCATAGTGAGCCCCTACACTAGAGGCCTAAAAAGGTCCATGAGAACTCTAATCCTATACGAATCAGTTTCCACGAAGCCCATGTCATACGTGGCCCATCACCACTGAGCCCATATCTTATCTAGCCCATAATTGGTATTGGACATTAAACCCAACACTTCTGGTATGTGCATATGTGTCTACAAAGGTGCACGGCGTTTAGGGCAGAGGGAATGAAGAGAGAAGAAGAGGGCGCGAGGAGATGGGAGAGATGGGTGTGGAGGAAGATAGAAGCCAGAGAGGAGATCAGGGGAGGGAGCATCACGAGAGAATGAGGATGGCTAGGGTTGTGAGCTTGAGAGTCGCGCGAAGCTAGGTGCAGGGCATGATGGGTGTTGGATGTAATTGGACTAGATAGATTAAAAGTTGGTCCTACCACCGTCATCACCACCACTAGACACTTTTAATGATGCATATAGTATTGCCTCCTTTTGCTCCCGCGAGCAACAAAAAAAACATAAACAGGCCTTTCAATTATTTTCCAATAGCAAGCAATGATGATTATCCGTTCTACTATCCTATTCTGCAAGTTTGAGTTCTAGCTCTCCAATTTCCCAATTTCCCACGTATACCCCTGCTTTGTAATGTTTTTCGGTGTTTTGGCCCATCCAGTATCTTAATTTCACACATGGGCCATGGTTTTTGGTATTTTTGCCCCTTAACTTTTTTGAATTTCTGACCAATGGGACATCCTCAAAATTTCATAGCCCCTTAACTAAAATTTATTTTTTCCTTCAAGTTCAAAGTTAAAGATTTAAATTTCAATTCAAATTTGACAAGAATTTTTTATTTTCATAAAAATATTTTTTTCTTTTTCCCATCCTCCTGGCCGAGCCATCCTTCTCATTGTGCTCCCTTTTCCTGGCCATGCCTATCTCTCCCTCTATCATATCCTTAACTCAGTCTCTATCTTCCTCTCTTATCTCCAATGAACCGAACACATATCTATCGCTAATTGCCATCCTTATTCACCCTAATCCCAACCGATTTCATCCCTAAATCTCGATGGGACTCTCTAGAGCCGTCCACTATATAAACCCCCTAAACCCTCCCCTCAAATCCACTCAAAACCTGAACCTCAAAGCATAGCAACTACCTTGGAGACACCACCGACACCGATGAGGTAGAGCCGCCACCTCCTCAAACCCTAACTCACCTGGCCAAGCTTCTGTGCTGCGCTGCTGCATTCCTGCTCCACCGCCTCCCCGTACCACCGGTCTGCCACCGTCACCGCCTTCCCACGCCACTGTCTCCCTATACTGTCGGTCCGCCACTATCACCGTTGCTGTCCCCATGGCCAAGCCCCGCCTCTATCATGCATTGCCACCGCCATCTCATCGCCGTCCCCACCATCTGCCGCCTTGTGCCAGTGCGCCCCTATCGTGCGCCACACCACCCCGAAGGTCGGGCCCTTGGCCAACACCGCTGCTGTAATACCCTGTCTTAGGCTTTGGAAGCCAGCCCAGCCCAGCCTGTTTCCTTAAAAATATCTAAGAGAGGGGCAGAGTTGGTGATCGATCCCTATCCTGTTGCTCCTGCTCGTCCATCCCCTCATGTGCTGCTGCCCTCTGCTTCATCTTGCTTGTTGCCCTATCGCCGCTGCTCGCCCTGGCCCCGCAGCTCCTTGTTGCTCTGCCTCTATGCCAGCCACCGAAACTGGTAGACGCTGCCACTGTCGTACATAGTCGCCAACTGCACCTCACCCTAGTGTTGTTGTTGCTCCCCTCCCAACGCCGCCATCCTTCCTAGTCACCAGTGTCGTTGCTCCCTGCCGCTAAACCTCCCTAGCTCTGCCTTGCCAAACCGCCGCCCCTCCCTAGCCACTGCCCTAGCTCGGCTTCTGTCCAAGGGAGAGGAGGAGGTACTGCTTTCTAGGAAAGAAGAGGACGGAGGCCAGAGAGGAAGAAAAGGAAGTAGAGAAGGGGAGGGTCAGCTAGGAAAGAGGTGGAGAGAAAGAGAAGAAAAGGAAGGAAGAAAAAGGAAGGAAGAGAAGAAAGGAAGAGAAGAGAAGAAAGAAGAGGAAGGGGGAAGCTAGGGTTTTGTGTGTGGAACTTAAGAGTAACGATTCTTTTGGCCTTGCCCATGTTAATTATCCCCCCCATGTGATGTTTAGATCGAGATATAAGAGAACTTGCAAATCCTAGGACTGAATTTTAAGATGAGAAGGTTGAATGGCCTGTGCAGTAGGTTGTATCGCAAAATTGAGATGATTATGTTGAGAATTAGAGCTTGGCCATATTACGGAAGTTGTAGGTCTTTAATTAAGCTTCTTGTAGAGTATAATTTTGTGGATTTTCGATGAACAGATTAAAAGTTGTGACTATAAGAAGCTGTTGTACAGATTGTGAAAAATAGTGTTTACAAAATTAAAGGTTGATTATTAAGAGGATTGATTAGACCTAAATGGTTATGATTTAGCGCTAGTTGATAATTGGCTACATTGTTTGTTTGTATGATGAAATATGGGAATTATTATTGTAGAGAGTGTTGCTTCAGAGTTGGTGCCTTCTTATCGATCGGCGTCGATTGGTAAGATGCAAGTACATGATACGATGGGATTGTGATTGCTGTTGTTATTTATTGTCACTTGTGGCTTAACCTCCAGTTTAATATTAATGAACTCTTGATGACAATATGAATGGTAATCCGATGGTGGTAAGTAGTGAATGTTTGACGTTGATGGTAAATGGTATGTGTATGAAGGTAAGATCCATATGCATCATGGGCATTTGCATTATGGAAACATGCATACGGGCCAGGTTGGTGAGAAAGTCATATAGCTAATCCAGAGTGCCATGTGCCAGGTCAGTGAGGAAGCTATATGACTAATCTAGAGTGCTCTTGATTTAAGACCTACGGAGGTAGGCACCCCCACGGGATAGCGGGGAAGACCTGCTTTGGCTGGCAACCTTCACGGGATGGAGTGTAGAGTGTGACATCGATGGGTATACACTCAGCAGTACCGGTATGTGCTTACGAGAAATGAGCATGGTGCATTACATTATTGAGCATGTCATGAATGAATGTTATGGATGTTGAGAATTTCTGATGAGCATGTTTATTTTCATTCTCTATAATGTATTTGCTAAGTCCTCGATTCATACATGTTTCTTTATGTTTTTAGGGGAACCTTGAAGTCAACATGCATTGGAAGGGGAATAGCTCACACCCTTGCTCACTTCATAAGACAATGGTCACCCTAGTGAACCTAATTAAAACTTGTGACATTTAATATATGGAGCTTGGTAGGATAGACTTATTTAGTTCTTCGTGCTTGGGTTGTTTGCATATTCTGCTTGTGTGCATACCATTCAATATCGTCAAGGTAAGACCACGTGGGCTGGTGGTTTATGTGGTGGTTATGGTTTATATGCAAGGTGTGATGCAATGTGGTTATTTGTTCTTATATGTCATGATTACTCATCTTTAAACTAGGTATGGATTTACTATTTTAAAGCAAAATGCTGCTGAAATTAAGAATAAATGGTGTAGTTGGTAACATCCAAGGTTCATGGAGGAGTCGGGGTGTTAGAGCCGCCAGATTGCGCCGCTGTTGCCGTCGTCACCAGGCCGGAGCCGAGCTATCGCCGCCCCCCACTTCCCTTTCCTATTTCTCTCTCCCCCTCTTTGTTTCTCTCTCTGTTACGCTAACCAAGCTGGTCCCCTTTTACTGATCTACTTAGGCCGGATCTAAGCAGCCCAGTGAACCCAAGATGAACAGTGTTGTTCATCGATGAACACCAATCCGTTCTGAATTTATATCTCAAGATCTGTAGATTCAAATCCATCTTGACAAATTTCTAAATTCCTATTTTAATCTAATCTACCACTATATTTCTCTGGTATTTTTATTAATTTTTTGGATTTTCTGGCATTGACTATGGCTCGATTTGCTTGTGGATGTTGCCGCCAACGTCGTAGCAGAGATCATTGTTGACTTCCAAGGAAACGTTCAATTCCAGGACCAAGGCAAGCTAGTTACATATTGATCCAAATTTTTAAAGTTTTCTAGATCTTAAATATGCATTGCTATTTAATAAATATAGTTTACATGTTTTACACAATAGTTATTGCCTATGTCATGTTGGTCATCTATTAGCATAGGCACCAATCTTTTGCTGCCTAGTAAGTTTAATTCTTATACAACCAATCCTTGTGTTTTACTTACATTAGAGATGCCTAGTTTGCCACGTTGAATATTGTTACATGATGAGAATTCATTTAAAATCCTGGAAGAGAGAATCTACCTTCTACCCTTATGTTTTGCTAGACTTAACTAAACTAAAATCAATGTGGCGTGAGTAGACACAAGTGATAGCTTGTATGATTCCATGGTAGCTACCTCGGTCGACGTAAGGACCGAGCATAGTGGATGATCTAGCCAATTATAACCGTACAACCATAGGTGCTAATAATGACAAAGTCTTAGCTTGTTACTCTGAGAAATCTAGTTTTAGTCTGTCATGCTGGTATGGATGTGCTTGATCAGCATCAAAAACCTATCTGGCACATGAGAGGGCCTCTAGCTTGGTGAGGAATCTACTAGGATAAAACCTTGGTAGGGTATTCTCAAGTCTAGACATACCTGGGTAATAGCTTCATCTGACTCTCGAGTGAGTCCCATAGGTAAAGTGTACACACTTTGTACAGTTAAAACTATCATGATAGTCATGCTCACGGTTAAAAGCCGGTTTAGGCAACTCTACAATGTTACTCTCATCTTTTAAATAATAAATTAGTGTAGAGGTAGGGCAGGGAATGATAGACAACGAATGTCGGACAGTGAATGCCAAACAGGGAATGCAGTACAGGGATTGTCATGTAGTATTGACTGTGAATGCATGTATCAGTCTTGTGCTGAGAAGGCAATAGTTGTGTGTTCAGGAGAATACAAAAAATAAATTTTAATTATTATTATTCTTTATAAATGATGCATTGTAAATAACAGTAAAACTTTTAAATTACTATTATGCAAAAGAACCCATTCTATTCCATTGTCAGCTTGCATTCATATTTAAGGACGAACGCTTGCTGAGTATGTTTACATACTCACCCTTGTATTTTCTTTGGGCTGTTTCATTCCAATGAGCAGGTGAAGATCAAGAGAAGTACGTTGACTACGAAGAAGATTTAGATGGAGGCGATCCAGACTGCTAGAAGTGTACCTTCGGTCAGATGCCTGTGGCATACTGATGGGACATCACTGATGTGGTTATTTATATTCTTCTGCTTGCTATTAATACTTTGAAATTGTAATAAGTGGCATTGAGTCCACGATACTTATAATTATTTCAATTTAATAAAGCATATGGTTTAATCATCTATTCAGATTGTGTGTAGTAGCTATGATTTTTTAGGACTAATACTAAAAACATAGTGGAGTCGGATTTTACAAAGTCCAGTCCCGACAACCTAGCAATAACTGGTTTAATTATTTCCATTGTGAAGCATGGGCACTAGGATGGCAAAAATATCCATGGGTCCGGGTACCGCGGGTACTCGACCCAACGGGTCCGGCTCCAATTCTAAACCTATGGGTATTTGGCTTCTGGTCCGAGTCTAGGTTCGGGTCTAGATCTGGGTCTTAAATTGGACTCGTGGGTACCTAGATCTAGATTCGAAAGGTAGTACTAGACTCCACCGGACTCAGTCCGGTGGAAACCGAACCCAGTCCGATGGAGATTATCCAGATGTGCGTTCGGTACTGGACTCCACCGGACGGTGGGCATCGGGCTCTCGCCCGCTTTCTGTATATGCTTTCTGTATATGCTAGTTTCAAGTCTCAGGTGCTCGGTAGGGTCCGGGTACCCGTCGGGTCTAGGTTTGGGTTCGTGTTTGGACCCATGATCGACTTTGGGTCTGAGCCCAGGTCCATGTATCGGGTCTCGGGTTTGGGTCCATGAAGGCTAGAGCTGGAGATACCCGACCCAATTGCTACCGCTGATAGGCACTCAAACTAGTCTTCACAAAACAAACAGGAAAGGTTTCCTTACTAGCAAGGGTACAAAAGCAGACAAAATAAGTAAAAGATCATAACATGATGGCTGCCGAATTGATGGTATTCTAATTTTTAAAAAAATTATATTGTCTATCTATCTATTATATTATAATATTAAAATAATTAGAAAAAAGTTCCGCATTGCTGATGGATAAAATAAATCTGCATCATCCATTTGTGGACCTAAATTATAGTGATGCAAAAGTATATAAATAAGTTGTACGAGGATACTATGTTTTCACATTACACGATTACTCCCTCCACCATGAAAAGGTAGTACAATCATAATTATTTAAATATTTAGATTAGATATATGAATATTTTTAGATTTTTCATTCAATATTAATATGCATGCAAACATCAACGATACTCAGGGCAATCTCCTCCCTTACAAATTCTCCTCAACCCCTCTCCACATATTGCTCATATCGAATCCAGCACCTTTCCTTGTCGTCATCAAAAGGATCAACTTTTTAAAGCCGCCTCTCGATTTCAATTTCAAAAATAAAACCCGAAGTAACCCCTAAGGCCAACTCTAGTATATCAAATCAAGGTATGTTCAAAGTGGTGTCATGTAAGCAAATTCAAAAACAAGTTGACTACTACAAATAAAATAATCACTGCACATACTTCCCCCCCGTTCCTTCATAGACTCATCGAGGAGTTAATGCACATATAACTACCCAACGAAAACAATTCTATTCTACAGAAGCCGGCTGCAAATATTGAAACAACCACTTTAGCGGATGCTCTAAAATCATATCTCTATACACTCCATCTAAATCACTATTTGCTCTCTATATTTCCATCTTTTCTTGCAGAACCTCTATCAAGATAAACTATAGAGGTTGATATAGAAAGCCTCTAAATTTAGAGCATAGGAGAGACTCTAAATTTAGAGGCTGAGATAGGTACTCTGCTGAAGGACGAGAGACTCTAATATAGAGAAGATTCTATTTTAGAGGCTCTGCTGGAGATGCCCTTATTGTGCTTCGAATCAACCCTCGATCCCAGTGTATTGACCTGCCTCTAAGAGCTTCTCCAATAATAGAGTTAACTACTATCTGTAAGCAACCTTCATGTCATTTATAGATAACATGTAGACAAATTTTTCAATGAACTAGTTATAACGTACTCTCAAAATTAAATATGGATAGTAGTCTTCATTTGTCTTGGAAAATATTATAAACTAACTCTTGCTTAGAGCATCTCCAACAGTAAAGTTAACCACTAGCTATAAGCAACCTCCATGTCATTTATAGATAGCATGTAGATAAATTTTTAAATAGGCTAACTATAGTATACTCTCAAAATTAAATATAGGTCCACATGTAATAGTCTTTATTTGTCTTGAAAAATGTTATAGACTGACTCTTGTTTAAGAGCTAACTCTTGTCTCTCTCTTCCTTTTCTCTTCTCCACATAAGCAAAATGCTGAGTTGGCAATCTTATAGCTAGCCTGAGATGGCCTTATTGGAGATGCTCTTAAGAGCTAACTCTAGTCTTTCTCCTCCTCTTCTCTTCTCTACATAAGCAAAATGCTGAGGTGAAAACCTTATAGCTAGCTGAGTTGATCTTACTATAGATGCTCTAAGCAGCTAAATTACTCTATTGAACCGTCTAAGACTCAAGGATAGAGATGTTCTATGTAGCTTCTATCCTTTTTTTCTTTGGGTATGTTTTTTTCTCATTGAACCACTGTTTCTTTTTTTTTCTATAGTCCTTACTATGTTATTTTATTTTTATTCCAAAGCATTTTAGTCTTTTTTAGCTCAAAGCCGGCAATTAACCTAACTAAAAACCAAACACAAAATTTGTCTAGCTCAATCATTCGGCTGTACAATTTGATGAAAAAGTCACTTAGGCAACCCAAACAGAAAGCCAAATCCTATGGCACCCGGTACCACATGGCACCCAGCGATCCAGCCGTCCACGGGCTTGATCCAGCTGTCCAATCGCGCGTGGACGGCTGGATCATCAGGTGCCATAGGGCACCCGGTGCTATATAATTTCGTCACCCAAACAGGCCAGGCCCTATCAAGAGCAGATGTGGCTTTCAAGTAGATGTTTGTATCTGTATTTTCTTTGTCTTATTATATAGAAAAAAAATATACTTTTGATCCCTCGACTATGGCGGTCGGTGCCTTCTAGTCCTTACCAGAACCAGGTAATCTGCTCAGGAAGATCTTTTGACCCAAAACACGTTTCAAGTGGTTTTGAATGACACCACGAACATCTGGCAGTAGTGGGTGATATGTTATATGATGTGGCAGCAATGTGTCTTGTATTTAAAATCCGGATTTAATTAAATTCCTAGACACATTAGCTGCCACATGTGATGACATATCGTCTAAAATCACCATGTGTCCGTTACGTCATTCAAAACCACTTAAAATTGCTGTTTTGAGATGTCTAAGGATCTCTTTTTTATGTCTTTCACATTACTCGGGTTTTGTTTTCAGAAAAAGTTAACGGACAAAAATATATCTGTTTATAATATATATACAAGTCGTAATATAACCTCGTGTTTAACGCACACAGAAATCAAAGAACCAATAAATTTAGAAAATAGTTAGCGCAAATTTTACTTTGAAGCAAAAGTAGAGAGAGACTAGCCTTCACACTTTCTTTGTAAAGAAAAAAAGAAAAAGAGAAAGCGAACGCATCTGCGCGCAACGCCTGAGTTTTTGGACGGGAGGTGATCGAGCTCTGGGCCGAACAAACGAACGAGAAACAAAAAGAAGTCCTTGGAACGATGCAAAGCAAAGCACAGGCAGATTGCGATTGCACCGGTGCCCTATACTTATACTACTATACCCCAGCGACCTGTCACTCCACTCTGCTACATAGTACGATGACACAGAGAGTAGCTAGATAGATAGATATACGCAGTTTTGTCTTGGCTAGCCGGCCTTTCTTTTTCCTTCTTTCTAGAGATTCGAGTTGGATTACGAGCTACACTTGTCACTCCAGACATGTCTGTCAACCTTTGGATCTATTCTATCTAGGCATCCCTCTCCAGACAAATGCATAAACACAAAAAGATCACACTAAGAGATGTGCAATGCTCCATGTCAACTGACTATGCGTCGTCTATAGGTCTTGCCATATATGATACATGATGATTTGGATATGAGAGAAAGTGCATGGAGAATTAGGCTATTTATAGTAATTCTGTAGTCGACTGTAGCACGAGAATCAAAATACTTGTGTGTAGAGTAGATTTGTCTACGAAGAAAACGATTGTCTATAGCATTGTATGACCTGTTTTTAAAGCTATTTATAGATGACATAGCAACTTGCTATATACAACAACTGACTGTAGCATTGTACATGTCCTTAATTAGGAGGAGAAATCTGGTATGACTCCGACCTATCCCATATGTACGTGGCATGTAAGCTCATAAGAGCAATACTAAGATTGTGCAAGTCCTCATGTTTTATTATAAGTATCACCTGAGCCAGATCTGTAGGAGCCCATATTTAGACTATCTCCAACCCTTTTCCTTCCCATTCCCAATTTCCGTCGCGAAGGGATTCCCATTCCCTTCAACGCTCCAACAGATTTCTTTCAGCGATCCCTTCACGAAGGGATTTCTCTCTCCATTCCCTCTAGGAAGGGATTCTCTCTTCTTTCCCTATATCATTCCCTTCGAATGGATGCTATTGGAGGTGATGAAAAAGAAGGGAATGAATATGGAGAAGGGAATGGGAAAGAAAAGGAAATGAAGGGAAAATAGTTGGAGATAGTCTTAGTTGCTTGTACTCGCACCGAGGCACTTGAATCATTACCATACGTCTGGCCGCACCCTAACATCACTGTTGTGCTTCCTGCCCTGCACCCCGCCACGCATTCTCGCGTCGCCGTGCACTTAAGCAGTTAGCGTTTGCGTTTGCTTATAAGTTGAAAATTTGTTATTTTTATACAAGTTAAACGCTTTGACGTTTGGTAGCCAATTTTTGTAGATCTTACTATTTCTTCTCAAAGCTCTTAAAACCATTTTTCTATAATTTTTTATCCCTCGGATGTCCTTGTCGAGGAGCTACAAATTTTTAACTTAAACACAACCACAATCGCAACCGCTAAAAGAAACACTGTCTTAGCTTTATCTCCACATGCTCTAGCATCTCCGCATGGTCATCTATGTCAGTTCCAAACCAACGCAGATAAATGTGTCACGGGCGACTGTTAATCTACATTCACAAACTGACACTAATAACCGGCTTAAAACCGGCACAGATTACCTCTCCTGTTTTAGACACAAGAATACTACAATATGTATGGCTAGTGGAGCAGTACATGATACTACTTCCTTTACGGACGTATATCCTGTGACGTTAAATTTCTGACGTCTGTGCCACTGACGTGTGGACCCTGTGCTGGTAGGGCTCCCATGGTCAGAGAACTTAAAGTCAATCTGCGTCCCTTCCTTCACTATGTGCATGCATGTATCTTCATTGATTTCGACATACATAAGGCCCCACGTGATACGCTCCTCTCCTATCACTTTTCCCAACCCCACGTACCAATCCTTCATATTCATATTCAAATATATGAAATGTCTTTGAATTGAAGCTTGGTAGGATCTCTTATTGTCACGCACGCAAACAGAGTCCAGGCTTAACAACGCCACACACAATTATAGATCACAGTATCTATCATCGTGGAAGATTAATTTATGAACAAATTTGCACTAGAGATTTTTTTATACAACCTATTTTATTATATCAGGTCATCTTTAGCTTTACATATTTTTTGTACAGTGAACACCACTAAGCAGAAGTCCCTCCTGCCTACCGTGTGCTTAACTTTGCTATTTAGCCTTATGCCCTCACAGCATGCCGGCGGCCTACTCTTTTGTGTTGGTTGCTGAAAAAATTTCATTAAAACAAGACTGAGTGTAGCACACTTAGCAAATGAGCTTACCCTAGCAGGGCAAAAAAACACAAGTATAAGCAAGATTAACTGGCATCACACATGACCGCAAACTTTTTAACCCGGGAGTCACAGGGGTGAAATTTCATACTTTACACTCTGCAGAGGGATACCAAGACATCGATAGCCTCTACTAGAATGCTATATTCTAGAAGAACGGAGCCTTTTGGCCCTCCTAATACTGCACCTTTAACCTACTAGCACTAGTAGTTTCCGCAGATCCATCAGTAAATGCCCTGTTCTAAAAAAGGCCATACTAGGTGGAGAACTCAGACAGTCCTATTCTTGAACTATGGTCGGCATAATACGATATCGTCGTAATGCCAGTATTATACAGTAACATCAAAGCGAATAAGATAGTACAATAAAAATAGTATTAGCACAGCGTCACTTGCCTATTACAGTTAACCGCAAAACCTCTGCTATTACTCAGAATAGCAATATACTCTCGCACCAGCTCCTCTTTCTAACAGCTCTAACGAGCAGTGGACAGTGGCGAACCTCGCGAGAGCTCGCGGCTATTTATACCTTCAACATGTCGGTTTATTCATAGGAACTTAGTGGCTAAGAAATCAAGTAATGATTTTACCTAGCTACGTGGTTGAAGGTGTCACGGCCAGCACATCTACTCTTGGACAGCACAACAACATGCTCAAGTCAAGTGAAGCCACGCGCCCACTATGCTACATAATTATCATTAGCTCTTTTGTTCCATAATAAATTAAGATTAAGCTTGCATATTGACCAGCATGTATGTGAGTGATGTGAGGGTGTTAACAAAAATATTGGTGTCATGTTATACCTCTAATCTCTGACCGTATCAGTACATACACGCTTAATATATTGCTTATTGATATAATCAAGATGATTATTCTCATGCGAATACTTACTAGACTGCTAACAGAATATTTGTGTGGCTGAGCTAAATAAATAAGGTGGACCTCGAGAGGTTATTGAATCTGTTTTCCGTGATTGGTCCATTTTGTTTATATTATTTTTAATTGCCTTAATAGGTGGCTTCTAAAAACTAGATTAGAACGTTTAACTTTTCAATTGGCCTAAGTTTAGGGTGGGTTCTTTTCAGCTTTTCTTATCCTACTTATTTGACTTATCTTGTCACTTCGAGATTTTTTAAGATAGCATCGAGAGCCGATTAGCCTTTATTTTTAGGGTTTAGAGAACTTATAGACACGCCTAGGAGATAAAAAAAACCGACTCAAAAAGTAATAAAAAAAGTGAGACAAGTCAAATAAGACACGAGATAAGTAGGATAAGTTGAACCGGCTCTCGAGGCTATCTCGAAAAAATCTCGAAGTGACGAGATAAAGCAAATAAGTAGAATAAGATAAGCTGAAAAGAACCCACCCTTAGTTGAACATGCCCATAAATATAACTAATTAATTAAAGAGACTTAGGCTAGCTCCAATGCTGGCCTTATTTTCTTAATCCCTATATTTCACTCTCTTATATTTTAATACTGACCCTATCTTTACTATTCCCAATATTATTTCTATAGTAAAGAAATAGGGCAGCGATTAGAAATTCCCTTAGCTTTCCTTTTTTAAAAAAACAATCGGCTAGATAAAAAAATGGCATGCGGGAGAGAGAAAAATAAAACTATCAAAAAATATTTTATCCCCGATAATTTATTTAATACTTTTTTCAATTTAACTTGGGCATTACACTTATAATATGCATCCTATTCGATCGTATTCATATATATGCAGCTAATTAGCAAGAATCTTTAAGAACCCCACGCTGTAACTCACCTTGCTCAGGGTAGTCGATCGAGCTATTTTGCTTAACTTTAGACAATTTTCAGTAGTCTAGGAGGAACTCTGGCGTGAGTACATTTGTGGATGTACACACCCCTAGGTTGATCTCATAACTCTTATATGAATTGTTCCATGTAAACTTTATGTAAATTTGTAATGTTCCAATTAAAGATTTCTAACTGTGACGTGCCGTGCGTACAATTATAAGCGCGAGACTGTGTTTAGTTCTCCGGTTATATATATCCAGCTACACGGACGTGTTAATTCGATCTCGTGTCGTTGCTTTCAGATGGAAATTAATTGGAGACCCCATCCATGGCCGGAGCAATTACAGCTAACACAAATACACAATCATGGTGCTGAATAGCAGAGCGGACAGCAACATTAGCTAAGATCCAAAAGCACAGCATGCATGGAATTATCCCTCATGATCGATGCACTGCATTCTTGGGAATATTATGATCATTCTCTCCCATGGTTGGTCCATCCAGCTAATAATTTGTTATGCCGATGCATCAATTTCACCGACTACACCCCTCTGAAATCCTTCTCTTCTCATGCGTATCATTAGTTCACTTGATCACCTTTTAAACTGCAACCCATGAGCCAGTCATACAAAAGGTAGGTTACTGCTTCTTCCTGAAATTCAGCCGAATCAGTAGCTGGGCTTATACAAAGAACATATTCGTTTCAACTGCTGAGCTGAAATCGAAAAACTAAAGGATTTAGCTTTTTTAGTCTAGATTTTTTTAATCATGAAACCACCTCTAAAAGCTCTTAAAAATACCATAAACAAAGCGGACCAACTTTGAGAAGCGAATTCAAGAACCTCTCAAACCCAGCTTAACGTTCAGCTCAGCCGGCTTATTCCTTCAGCTCAATCACTCCGAACATTCTCTCATCGTAACCGTTTTCCACCCTAAATATTAATAAAAGGGAGGAAAATGTAGGTGGTGGTTTATTCTGAGCCGATGGAATTGCTGAAAACTGAGCTGCGAGACTTTCTAGAATTGGCTTTGAAAGAGTTGGTCTATTTGGTTCGATTTGTTTTTAAGAACTTTGTGAAACTAATTTGAGGTTTTTAAGAAATAGGATTAAGAAGTCAAATTATTTAGCTTTTAGAAACGCCCAACTGAATTGAGGGTAAGTAGTGCAGAACAAGACGTGAGTATGTTTCGTTGGCTTGGATCCTGAGCTTGCTTGCTGGGGTTGGCACTAAAAAATTGAAGCATGGAGTAGTACTGCATAGAAGAAGTGCCTTGGATTGAAGGAAGATACGGTTAAAATTCGCTCGTCTTGTAACCGTGAAAGGAACTAGTCTTATCGATCGAATCGAAAGTTAAAGGAGAGCAATGGAAGGGAAGCAAACAAATGTAGTTACGGGGATGTGCAACAAGAGTGAGTCCAAGATGAGGAAAGGAAGGGTAAAGCAAAAGAGGCAAGGAAAAAGGAAAAGAGAAAAGAAGCCAGCAGCAGCAGGAGCAGGCTTGTCCACACCAACAGTGAGTGATGAGGTGAAGCAGCAGCAGCTGTGAGCCTGTGAGAGTGATGAGTGATGCCTGCTCAGCTCTAAAGAGTGGAACAGTAGAGTACTCGAATTCTAGGAGTAGAAGATTAGACATAATAAGATGAGCAGAAGCGAAGAGAATAGAAGCATACAGAAGAGTAGCGAGTAGCGTGGTGTTTTGTCTTTTATATCACTCCTGCTCCAGCAGCCGCAGCTGAGAATCGATGGAGCTGCGTTGAGGGAGTTTCTTGGTGGAGGAGATGGATCAGCCCCTGCCCTCCGTCTGCGGCCTCCACCCGGGCGTCGCCTTCACCGGCTTCTGCCCCGCCTGCCTCCGCGAGCGCCTCGCCGGCCTCCACCCCACCTCCACCTCCACCTCCACCGCCTCCCACCCCTACTCCGCGGACCTCCGCCGCTGCAAGTCCTTCTCCTACGGCCGCTCCGCCGCCGCCTACATGGAGCCGCACCGCCGCTCCTGCGACGCCCGCGGCGCCCTCCTCTTCCACCAGGAGCCGCCCCCGGTCTCGGCGGAGGCGGGGCAACAGATTGGGGGTTTGGGGAGGCCGATGAAGGACCATATCACCCAAGAATCCTCCGGCTCCAGGAAGACGTCCGGGACCTTCGGGGTCTTGGGCAAGAGATGGCAGCAATGGCGCCACAAGAGCAAGCTCAAGAAGCAGGGACCGGGGCCCGCCATGCCGCCGCCGGAGCATCCCCGCCGGCACGAGCCCTACAGCCTCGGGGGCACGCAGTCGGAGGTCGCCGTCGACGCGTTCGGCCGGCGCTCCTGCGATGTGGACCCCCGCTTCTCGCTGGACGCCGGCCGCGTCTCGGTTGACGCTCCAAAGTATTCGCTGGTGGACGAGCCTCGTGCTTCCTGGGACGGCTACCACGGCGGCCGGCCGGTGCTTGCGCGCCTGCCCCCGATGCTGTCGGTGGTCGAGGATGTGCCCGTCCCGCGCTATGATGGCCAAATCCCCGTGGAGGAAGACGAGGAGGCTGTGCCCGGCGGCACCTCCCAAACAAGGGATTACTACCTGGACTCCTCCAGCTCCAGCAGGAGGCGTCGGAGCCTGGACCGGTCGTCCGGCTCCGGCCGCAAGTCGTTCTCCGATGCCAGTGAGCTGCCCAGGATGATAGCCGGTGCCAATGCCAGGGTTTCACCAGCAATCGGCACAGAGTTCTACCACTACCATCACTCCCAGAGCGTCTTTGGCCATCATCAACACTGGGAGCAGGTACCGTACTCTCTCCGGGATGGTACCTCGGAGAGCTTTGATCCGGCATTCCGGGATCACAGCAAGGTCAGCGCACCGGCGAAGAAGCCCAAGAAGTGGATCAAGGGGTGGAACATTTGGGGTCTTATACAAAAGAAGAGCAGCACAAGGGAATCTGAAGCCGACAGATCATTCTCGGAGTCATGGCCTGAGCTCCGTGCAAGAGGGTACAACGGGCAGATGCTCAGGTGCAATAGCAGTGTGAGCGCAAGAAGCTCTTTTAGTGCTAGTGGAACAGCGATTGGCGCGAGCGGGAGGAGAAGCAATGTGGAAATGCATGTAAATGGTGTAGGGAGGTTGAGGAGGGATGAGGTTTTACTCGAGAGGAATTTGAGCGCAAGGTATTCGTCTTATGGCGCTGACAATGGCATGATTCCACCGCATCTTCATCCGGTGGGAGGTAGCCAATTCAGCCGGAGGAGTCAGAATGGGATGTCTGGGAAGGGAAGGCCCGCTCGGTCGTCCAATGTGTTGCCTAGGAGCACACTCGGACTGTACTGATTTAGCCGTGAATCGTCGGAGGTTTATGTTCTTCTTGTCGCGCCTTAGCTACAATGTGCATAGCCTATATGTTAGTATCATCACAATTCACAACCATACTTTTCTTAGGCGGAGAAGGGTCGCAAGTGAACGGGTGATTGTGTTGGGTTATACCTTAGTCCTATTTCCAACTGGGAGTGGAGTATATCGTTTAACTTTACACCCTTTAGTCATGTATAAGATATGTATGTTTCTTTTTTTGGTGAATTGAATTCAAGTTAGCAAGAGCCCAAGAGTAAGGCACAAGCATTATTTCTTGGAGTTTACTACCTCAGTTAGAATTATTTTGTGTCTAATGCTCCGAGCTACATGGAGACGTGGTGCTGTAATATTTGGTTGTTCAAAACTGATCAGATCAGGTGCCTCTCACGGTCAGACAGATAGTTTCAGTTGCTCTACATCTACCTGTGAGGTTTGTTGCAGCATGTCAGCCTGTTCGTTCTTTCTTTCTTTCCCTTTTTTTGGCTCGTGGTGCTGATGATGGAACCGAGTTGTTTGTGGTGTTGGTTCCTGGTTCTTCCTCTTCTCCTGTCCTTGTTCTGTTTTGATACAACACAGACTGACATTTCTTCAGTAAGCAACGAACTCCATAGATGCTGATATTTGGATTTACCAATTTGCAGCCAGTAAGTAAAGATTCGGAGTCCCATTATGAGCACAACGCACCTGCATATGATGCCTCAGTTCGAATGTGAATATGGTAAACTCATTTTTCAATTCGGTCTCCCAATATCCCATAAAACGGTATTGCTAATGTACAGTTCTCTGAAGTTTGAAGAAGTGTTATATTCGATCTTTGCTATTCATCCTCTGCCGCCACCGTCTCCTGACACCAACACTAGCATTCGTCATCCTCCTCGGCTTAGAGCCAGGGCGACGCTGCTGCAGCGGTGGGTGGGTCAGCTGGAAGATCATCCAGGAAAGGTGGGATCGTTAGGAGGGATCGTTAGGAGGTGGCAAGAGGCGGTAGCCGCCGTAGACGGGGAAGGAGGGATGGGTATGTATGGATAAAAACGGGTCGGATAATATCTGTCTAAATCTGGTTCTCTATTCGGTTTTTAATGATTTGAATACATTTACTTATCCAAATGGATACAGATATAAATAATTACTCGGATATTTTAACAGATATAAATACTTATTGAAAATATCCAGCAGATACCTATATCCGATGGATATTATCTAGATATCCGTTTACACAGCGGACTCTAACCTATTTCTAGAGGCAAAACATGTGAACCTCTCTTTGACATATAGCCCCCTAAACCATTAGCTGCTTCTTTCTTAGGTGAGGTGTTACTAAATTAGCACTTACACGGCTGTTGCGCTGCATTTGCGTGCTTCAACGGGCTGTTGCTTGAGCTGCCGCTGCTGATGCTTGCAGGCTGCAGCAAGTTGCACGCACAAGTTCATATCTCTCCTTGTTTACTGTAGTGCTAGCCAATGGGCCGAACCGTGCCGGCCCTGTTCGGTTAGGCCCAGTTTGGTTTTGGCCCGGTTACTATGCAAACCGGGCCACCAGGCCGAGGTCTGAGCCCAGGTTCGGTTCATTTACTGAACCGGGCTGGCCTAATTCTGGTTTGGCCCATTTGGCTTGGTTAGCCCAGTTCGCATATTATATGTCTATAAAATCAGGAAAAAATGTTGATTCCAAAAATAACAACGGAAATTCCTTAAAGAGATTGAAGAAATTGCAATATATAGAAAAAAAATTTGATAAGCATTGAAGGGCAGGACTTTGAAATTCAAAATAAAAGGCAGACCGAAACGGGTCGAACCGGGCCATCGCTATGCGAACCGGCCTAGTTCCTTTCCGAACCGAACCGGGCCATACCGACCTGATGAATAGTTCTGGGCCACCCGGTTCGACCCAAAAAATTCGGCCCATTTGGCCAGGTTTGGTTTATTGTATTATATGTAAGCACATAGTGTTGTCTGATAAAAGAAAAATACAAACTGTTGTATTATGTGTAATGGATGTCCAATATTCATGGAATTAATACCAATTCTAACGAGCAACTAATAAAATATGGTAGAACCTATTTTTGTATTCGTATCCAATTCATATATGATCTGTATCCATATCCGCCAAAATCTGTATTCGACATTTTCCATATTTGAATTCGTATCCGATCAAAAATATGGATATGGATACAGATATGGGTTAACTCCTGTCTGATCCGTTACCTTTCTGTTTTCTTTACTAAGGACGGAGGCACCTCATTACAGAGCAGAAGGGAAGGTGCCTAAGAGAGGAAGGGATGGTTGCGAGAAGGAGTTGGCGGCGATGCAGTGGTGAGAAGAGCTAGCCGTGACACTAGTGCGGCGACACGGGAGGCCGACAAGCTCTCGGTGATAGCAGCGGCGACATGGTTGATCACAAACGGTAAGGGAGTCTTACAGTTAAACAACATGTTAAAAATGGACAATAAAACTTATGCACAAAATATCAAAATTAGCCTCATTGGATCGTTGTCGTCCCATTTTTGACCTTCGACGTTGTTTCCGTGCCTCGCTCTGCTCCGCCTTGTGTCGCTTCCTATATGTAAGCCACGCATGTGGGAAATGCCTGTTCCCCTTAAATCGACGCCCTTACATCCAATGTGGAGGAGCAAAAACTTCATCGGAAGCTAATCGCCGTTGTCAAAGGGTGAGACCGAGCTTCTAAGTTGACGAGGCCAACAATGGTGAAGAGCACAATGGCCACCAACAACAGGGACACCTCCCAAAGGAGCAACCTGTTGCAACATTGCCGACGAAATCGAGAGCTCAACCCTCCCATTTAGGAAACTTAAGGACCTAAACCTACAACTAGCTAGAAGATCTACACGGAGAACAGTTCTATCTCCATCTTGACTCCAACGAGGTCGCCGAAGTGACAAAAAGAGGGGACATAATCGATAGATAGGGTTTTAGAGTAGGAAGAGGGAGAGGGAGGAGGATGCGAAGGAGCATGGCCCCCTCCCTCTCGCCGTTGGCGATGTCGCCAGGAAAGGAGACGAAAGGGGTAAACAGGCGATGATTGCTAGCATTCCTCACAGATATCCGAGGCGGTAGGCGGCCAAAATGATTTGTACACGGACAATGGTTTAGACGATAATACGTGACTATTTTGAATATATATTGTTGGGGAAAGTATGTGGCCCATGAAGGTTCGGCCCACTTATTTACCCGCGGCCCCACAAGAGGCAAGCTCGGGGCCAGCAAGCTCGCGCCCGAGCTTAGCAAGCTCGAGCCCGAGCTTCCGAGGCTAAGCTCAAGCCCGAGCTTCCCCGCCTCGGAAGCTCGGGCCTCTTGCTTCCTCCAGGCTTCTGAGATACAAAGGAACAGGGCCCAAGGCAAATCATCACGCGCCGTGGATAGGATACGCTTCGGGTCCCCAGAGTCATCGAGAATTAAATGTGTGCATCAGACGAGGAGCGCTGGCGGCCGCTTCGACGGTAGGCGGCGGTCCGTCAACCGCCTGCAGATGGGCAGGACACGTCTCGACCGTAGCGGTTGTGCGGTGATCGGAGGATTGCACTTGATTACCCGGTGGATTCGGTACGATACCGGCATGGCAAAAAGGCAACGACTAATTCAACGGACCGGCGCAACCTACAGTGGCCAGAGGGCGCCTATAAAAGGGACGCATAGGCCACAACAACGCAGACAGCTTCACTTCGGCATACACGCAACTCACTCGGAGAATAACTACTGTAGAATAGGAGCACTTGCACTCCCGTAGGAGCTCTAGTTCCCGGCGGTAGTTCTCCGCATCCAGATAACTGTAGGAGTACACACACAGTGCCTTGGGCACTTACAGTACCGAGGCCCGGGCTTCCTAAAGCCCGGACTTCACCCCCTTGTACTCGTTTAAGCTCGGCGTTAAACGAAGACTGGACGTAGGGCTGTTATCCCGCAGAGGAGGTCTGAATCAGGATAAAAATACTCATGTCATCACCCCCATCGATCTGGTCCTGACGCGTCCGACCGCGTCGGGACTAAGGTCTTTTCGCCGGCGAAGATTCGCCAGCGGCGGGTTTCGGTCCGGGGACAAGGCCGCCTTCGGGCCTCGCACCCCCTTCCCTTGCTTATTGGCGCTGCGGAGGCTCGCCTCCCAGTCGCCGACAGCTGGCGCCCACCGTGGGGCCCGATTGCGGTCTTCTCCCCTCGATCGAGTCGAGGATGGCCATGTTGTCTTACGACGACATTGATACCGTGGACCTCAACTACGACGATTGCGACGATCTCGACGACATCGACGAGTCGTATGAGGAGTGGCAAGCTGGTATTCTCGCCGGAGCCCAGTCCGACGAGATGGAGGTGGAGGCAACGCCCGTCTCAGGAGTAGCTGTTCGCTCCCGGCTTTGTTCAAGCACTTTGTCGACTCACGTCGTGAAACCCTCATGGAGGGATCGAGGCACCGCCACCAGCGTTTTATCTCGACGGACGCGCGCATTCGCGCCACGTCCGAAGAGAGAGACGATCTGCAGAATCGGGCGGCGCGCCTGCCGAGGCCGGCGGCGATCGCACGAGCCCATGGCGATTGAGGGTGCCGAGGGCACCGCCTCCGTGGGTGACACCGACATGTCCCTTCAGGAGTCCGCCTCCGTCATGTCTTTCTGGCGTCAGCGGAGCGACCCGCACGACCCACGTCTTGACCCAAGCGGAGAGCACCAGCGGCGCGAGGCCACTCAAGCCTCTTTCTTTGAAGTCGGTTGGGCGAACCTTGGCGGATATCCGCCGCAGTTCGCTGCCCGACGACCGCCGCCGCGACTACACGCCAAGATTCGCCACCACTACCGTCACCAACCTAGTCTTTGCTTGATCGGCAAAAGGGTTAAGACGATTGCCCAGTCATGCGTGACTGGAGAAGGACCCGCGAGGGTTCACCATGGCCGACCTAGGCGCCATGTTGCCGGCATCTAGAGGCTTCTTTGGGGATCTCGGCGAGCACCTCGAGCCGGCCACACAGTGGCTCCTCAAGCGGCGGCGCGCGCGGCAGATCGCGCGGTCGCGTATCCAAGAAAGGCCCACGCCCACAACGGACGGCGCCTCAACAAGACACCGGCGGAGTTTTTTCCGCCTCGGGCGCTTCAGAGAGAAGCCTCCGTTGAGAACAACGGTGCCGCCTGGATGCGGCCTTCTTCCGAAGCTTCGCGAGGCCCCCGCCTCGCAAGTTTAAGCCCGGAGCATCGAGAAGTTCGACGAGCAAGAATCCCGACAAATATCTCGCCGTTTATACTACGCCATCCCGCCGCAGCGGTAATGAGGCGTAATGGTCAACTACTTCCTACCGTCTTGGAGGAATGGTCTAACTCGTTGTTTAACCGCCGAGGTTCGATCACGCACTGGAACAGTGCGCAGGAGGCGCCCGGACAAAC
Organism: Olyra latifolia; assembly: GCA_036346145.1. Classification (NCBI taxonomy): domain Eukaryota; kingdom Viridiplantae; phylum Streptophyta; class Magnoliopsida; order Poales; family Poaceae; genus Olyra; species Olyra latifolia. The sequence continues at coordinate 39,970,000 of CM070533.1, read as the reverse complement.
TTTTAAGGTCGCTACTCTGGCGCTGGGAAGCCCGGGACCTCAAACTTGTGGTCCAAAGGGCGGAGAGGGCCTGCAGGACTACGTCCCGAGTTCGTCTAGAGTCGCTTGAAAGACAATTCCGTCGATCTCGACGAGGCCATCGTTGAGGCCTTCAAGGAAGGAGTGCGGAACACCCATTTCACCGAGGACCATGAGCTCCATCCGGTCCACACCGCACCGATTTATTTCGGCCGCGGAAGGATACATCAACGCCCGAGGCGGTGGAGCGCAAGAGAGGAGAACGGAGAGAAGGCGGCGGCGGACCGCACCGATGCCAAGAAGGGTGACGCCGAAGAAGAAGAAGAAGAAGAAGAAGAAGGAGCCGCCGCCCGCCACGTCGTGAAGCGGTAGAGCCCGAGAGGCCCGCTCCTCGAAGCGGCCGCCTCCATGCCACCGCCCGGCGTGTGGCGGGAACGGCCGGGCGCGGCTCGAGGCGGCGGCGGCTCCCGGCCTCACCCTCGACCGCCCAAGGGCTAACCCTCCGAACAACCGCTACTGCCTCCTCCATCGGCAGTACGGCCATGACCTACGTAACTGCAGGACGTGGGCCACGCGGTTGGAGGACTTTTACGTCAAGCGCGGGCCCATGCCCGAGCTCCCCGATCATGGGGTGCCGGATGACCGGGCGCCTCAGGGCGCCCATGGCGACGCCTTCCAGGAGGCTCGCACACAGGTCGCCGTGATCTTCGGCGGCGCTTCTGCCTATAGCTCGCGACGCGAGCTTAAGGCCGCTGCCCGGGAGATTTACCACCTCGAGAAGGGTAAGCCCGGGGACGCACCCCTGTGAAAGACATCCACGACGGGATCTACGGGGCCCATGCCTCTTTCAGAACCATGCCTCTTTCAGAACCCTAGTGGGAAAAGCCTTTCGCATGGGGTACTATCGCCAATCTTACGACCGACGAAGAGAGCTAGTAAAAGCGGCGCTTGACCGCCAATATCATGTCCGGGTATCCCACCAGCCCGCATATGAGCTGCAGGCTATCCCGCTAACCTGGTCATTCTCAACATGGGGGATGGACATATTTGGTCCGTTCCCCAGAGGCCTAAAGGGCTGCACACACTGTTAAATCGCCATCGACACTTTCACTAAGTGGATCGAGGCGAACCGATGTCGAGCATATCCGCCAGACGCCAAGAGGTTCCTTAAGAACAATATCATGACCAGGTTCGCATCCCAAGTAAGCCGATCACGACAACGGACCTGATTCTGGCGAGCTATTCGGGACTCTGCGAAGAGCTCGGCATGAAGGTCGCCCTAGCCCGGTAGCTCACCCACGAGTAATGGTGCGGTGAACAGCGAATGGGCAGATCATGCAGGTATTAAGCGCCGAGTGTACGACGCTCTCCGAAACAAAGACACAACCGGGTAGAAGAACTACCCTCCGTGCTTTGGCAGCTCGAACAACCTCTAATCAGACTCTTGGCAAAACCCGCTTAGGCTTGTATACGGCTCGGCGGTCCTACCACGAGCTAAGACTTGTTTCAGCTCATGTTGATTTTGCAGGCGATCGACAACGACGAGGAGCGGTTCTTTGGACCTCGACCTATCTGAGTCCTGTCGCGAGCAAGCACTATCTGCAGTGGCAAGATACCAAAGAATCCTCGTGGCGGCACGCAGCCAAAAAGGTACAGACCCGGACCCTGCAGGTGGGCGACCTAGTTCTAAGACGAGTTCAGAACCTGGCTCACGCCAACAAGCTCACCCCAAGATGGGAGGGTCCAGACACGGTCAGACGCCGCACGCCCGGGAGTCAGAAGATCGGCTATCTTGGGATGGGAGAGTCCTCAATAGCTCCCGGAACATACGCTCAACTTCGGAAGTTCTACGCCTGAGAAAAGGTCGTAAGTCTCCATTCCCCCTATCTTATTTCCTTTTGTTCATCACACTATTCCCTAGAGAGCCCCCAAACTAACCCTAGTGACCCAAACTATTGATCGGGTTTTGGAGAAAGCCCGGGCCGTTCCAGTACACATCGGCAGGATAGTGGCTACGTAGAAGCCAACCCCCGGGATTCCCTTGCACACGAGTAAGCCGATATCCATCGCACCTCGCAAGATCCGTCTTGGCACACGCTTCCGCCCTATACCATAAGCCCGCATAAACCTACCACAGGCCCGGGATACCTCTAGGGTCCAACACTCTGCCTCTTGCAAAGGGATGGAGCTAGGGCCACAAGCTTCGTTCAAAAGCGTACAGTCTCTAAGCCACGCCCGGGCTTCTCCTCAGAAGCTCGGACATGGCTCGAGGACTAGGGTCGATTTTTCAAAAATTGATCTTCTCTAAAGCCACGCCCGGGCTTCTCCTCAGAAGCTCGGACATGGCTCGGGGACTAGGGTCGATTTTTCAAAAATTGATCTTCTCTAAAGCCACGCCTGGGCTTCTCCTCAAAAGCTCGGACATGGCTCGGGGGCTAGGGTCGATTTTTTAAGGGTCGATTTTTTCTAAGGGTCGATTTCTTAAGAAAAAAAATGATTTTCCAATATCAGATTCCCAATCAAAAGACTTCCGATCTTCTCTAAGCCACGCCCGGGCATCTCCTTAGAAGCACGAACATGGCTCGGGGGCTAGGATCGGTAGGACTATACTACATTTTCAATCCTTTCTTGCCTACACGACTACTAGCGTTCGTTTGCATGCAGGAAAGACAACAGAAAACGAACAGAAGCAGCGACAACCACAAACAACTTTATTAAAAAAGATTCTACAATGGCTTACAAGCCGGCTACACTTAGTCCCAGCTGAAGGGCCCCAGAAACCCGGCGATGGCGTCGGCCACCTCGGCAAGCGCCGGGTCAGCCTCGATCAAAGCGCGGCGGAAGAAGATCGCGGCACAAGTGTGGCCGCCTCCACGAAGCGGATCAAAGGCCCGCTGGCGCGGACGACTTCAACCGCCGCCGACCTGGCGGCGTCCGCGGGCGCGCCTCCTCCGCAATCTCGGCCATGGCGAGGTCGAAGTCAGCCCAAAGCTCCGCCAACTCTGGATCACAAGCCATGGAAGCAGGAGGGCAAGGTACGGAAGAAAGGAGTCTGGAGTAAGAAGTGACCATCGCATTGGTCTCTTTTTATAGCCAGGATTCGGGAAGCCGAATCGATCCCAGGAGTAATGGCGTCGGGAAGCAATTCCGACGCGGAACCGTTTCCAAGACTGAACACGAATGTCTCTTAGGACACAGCGCGACAGTCAAAACGACGTTCGGCATTCCGGGGAGAAGACGGATCGAAGAAGTGACGAAGGAAAGAAGTCAAAACAAGTCAACTGCATTGATAAAGGGTATTTACAAAGGCAAGCCGGATTATCGCCCAACAAAAAAGAAAAAGAAACAAAAAGAAAAAAGGGCCTACGGCTTAGGCTGGCACCGGAGCTTCCGAAGCTCGGCCAGCACCTCCTCATGTTGGCCTTGAAGATCGAGGAGCTCCTTCTCTTTTGCCCGGGCAGTTTGCATTTTAACCCGTAAGGCTTCGTTGGCAGCCTCCAGGTCCCGCATAGTATCCTGGTGGGTCTTCAGCAGACCCTCCGTCGCGGTTGCAGCAGCCTTCGTCTGGGAAAGCTCCGCGGCAAGGAGGTCGCGCTCCTCCACCGCACGAGCAACCTCAGCGACACGCAAGACGCCTCCACCGACGGGGCGCTCGAGCTCAAGGGCGCGGTCGCGTTCGGCCTTAAGGGCCTCCAGCGACCGGCAAGAAACCTCCTTGGCGTCCTCCTGCGCCCCGGCTAAGGCCGCCTCAGCCGCTGCGGCTCGAGCCTCCAGAGCTATCGCCTGGACTGAGCTCGAACGAGCTTCCTCAAGCTCGGCGCATGCGGCATTGGCTTTCCGTTGCCACCACGCACCTTCCGACCGCAGGGCCTCTTGTTTGGCATCATGATTAACCTCAAACGAGCAAGCCATACCAACAGGCTCGCGGTAGAGCTGCACCCAGAGGATAGGCTAAGGAAAGGAAGGACCGAAGCAGGAAAAACACAAGACAACAAAAACCAAGCCCGGAGGCACTTACCCGCTTGGCGACCGCCATGGCCGCGACATCGTACCGAGCGTGCGAAACACCCCTGGGCGAGGGGAGCACCGCGACCCGGCGGCCCGAGCTGTCGCCCGAGCTGCTTGGCCCCTCGGCCATCTCTCCCGCAGGCTCGGCCAAGCCTCCCGCAGGCTCGGCCGCCTCCCCAGCAAGCTCGGCCCAGCCTCCCGCAGGCTCGGCCATCTCTCCCATAGGCCCGGCCAAGCCTTCCGCAGGCTCGGCCACTCCTCCTGCGGGTTCGGCCGAGTCTCCCGCAGGATCGGCCACCCCTTTCACCAGCACGACCGAGCCTCCCGCAGGCTTGGCAGCTTCTCCCGATCCTTCGCCGGCTTCCCCCGTCGGCTCCGCTGACTCCCCTGCAAACCCAGCAGCGCCGATGGCATGAAGGCATGGCTCGGGGGGAAATCCGTCTGCGTCCAGGCATCCACCAGAGGTCCTCTCCCCAGTCGATTCGCCAGCCATTCCTGAAGCGTCTGGCCAGGGACCGGTCGGAGCCGGATGGCGTCTTGCCGGCTCCATGTGACGAGCCCGATGTGGTGCTCAACCCACGATGGCGTTGCTGAGATCCACCCCGAGACGGTCAACGGAGCCACGCTCCATAGCCGCACCGGAATGACGCTCGCGCTTGTGACGACCCGGATGGGCCAGTACCAGCCGAGAAGAAGAGTGTCGCTCGCATCCAGCGGAGGGACGGGTATGTTGCTCCTGTCGAAAAGCTCCCGAATGCCGCGGATGTCGATCGGGCGCCACCCGGTCGAAGTTCGCCCCTCAACGCGGATTGGCGCCAGGCGCTCGGTGCCGTCATAGGTCTCCACCTTCACGAGCGCGGCCTGGGGGTGCACGTCCTTGTGCGCTACCAGCGAGAGGACGAAGGGTCTCGAACCCCGGAGCCCGAGTTTGCCCATGACAGGTTCATTCTCCGGACCATTGCCTCGGCCAAGGCTGAATAAGTTCCGCAGGGGGACAAAGACGACTAAAAAACAAGGGAGAATCAGAGCATGCCCAATCGGCCCAAGGGCCATAACAAATAAAGGAAGGAAACGGGAAAAACCAGCAAGCATGAGCAACTTACGTGCAGCCGCGACGGCCTCCTCGATCATCTCGTCGTCCGAGTCGTCGTCATTCAACACCAACCGACGCCTCCAAGACGGCTGGATGTCCGTGGCTGCCGAATCCCGAGCCGGAACCTCCGACCGGCTGGTCGGGACGGAATCGCTAGGCGGCGCCGCCGCCGGCGAGAGCGCCTTGCCCGAAGCGACGGCCGGTTTCTTCCGCGGCGGTCGCTACCCGCTTGTCCTTTCTTTCCGCACCGGCTAAGCTTCGCGTCGCCGTCATTGTCGGGATGACAGCCCAAGGCCGCCACCGCAAGACAGATGGCGGCCAGGCTCCGCTCCCGCTTCCTCGGAAAGCAGTAGTGGGCGTCACCACGCCCACAAAGAAAAAACCGCTCCAGGGACATCTAAGCCCGCAGAAGCACGTACCTCGTCCAGGACATTGCGGACGCCCGAGCCTGATGGCTGGTTGTAATTCGCGGGCAGAAGGAGCCCCACGACCCGGATCACATCGTCCTGGGGTAAGGCTACAGAGGAAAAAGGGCGGGAACATTACAAACGCGTTCGAAGAAAAGCTCGGACAAAAGGCTGCAAGGTCAAGAACGAAGACTTACGGGAAGTGCCTTCGCGAGAGAGATCATCCCACCCGCGGATCTCGAAGAAAGGGCGAACCCGCTTCCTCAGCGGGCTCACCCGGTGCCTGGTGAAGTCGGCTACGATGTCGAAGCCGTTGAGCCCCCGGCTGGCCAAGTCTTGAATTTTGGCCGCCAGGGCTACCTCCGCCGGCTCTAGCGTGGGCCGGGGCATCGTCACCTTCCTAAGGCTCGCGTTGGCGAACCAGAATCGGCAGTTGTCGGGCTTCTCGGCGTAATACCACCGCGACGCCCACCCCCCGACGTTCTCCTTGGCTCTGAACACCGGGTACGAGGATTTCATGTCGCGGCGGAGCTTGTAGTAGGCGCACCCCGCTGCATTGTGTCCGCCGGTTTGGTCAGCTCGTAGAAGTGGAGGAGGAGGCTGACCGTCGGCTCAACCCCGACGAACGCTTCGCAGAGGTGCGCGATGATCATCAGGAATAGGATCGAGTTGGGGTTGAGGTTCACCAACTCGATCCCACACTAGGCCAGGACGGAGTCGACGAATTCGGACTCCGGAACCCGGAGCCCATGAATCGCGAAGAGCTCGAAGCAAACAAACTCTTTGCTCTTGGGCACAGGGACCGCCTCTCTTTCGGCCGCCCTCCACCCGCCGACCTCGACAAAGCCGGCGGCTTCCAACCTCTTCAAGTCGTCCTCAGTAAGGAGGCTCCGCGTGAAGGGCGCCATCGGGAAGAGGAGGATCGGAGAAGAAAGATGGCGGAGAGGCGGAGGAAGGAAGAAGGCGAAGGCAAGTAGCACAAGGAACACAAGTAGTATGAGAGGGCGTGAGAAGAGACAGCGGAAAGAGAAACCACCTGATAAAACCGGCAAGGGGAGACGAACCGTCACCTATCCGCCGGGAGACGCGGAACCCGAGGAGAAGGAAGCGGCGCATGCAACCGCGCCGATTTGGGATTCCCGCCGAAGCCGTGGGGGCCCCGCGCGCGCGAAAAGCCAAGCTTTTCGCCCGAAGGCGCGGTACGTCACCATCCCGCTCGAGGCTCGGGGACTAGCTGTTGGGAAAAGTATGTGGCCCATGAAGGTTCGGCCCACTTATTTACCCGCGGCCCCACAGGAGGCAAGCTCAGGGCTAGCAAGCTCGAGCCCGAGCTTTCCGCCTCAGGCTTCGGGCCTCTTGCTTCCTCCAAGACCGAGATACAAAGGAACAGGCCCAAGGCAAATCATCACGCTGCCATGACGGGATACCTTCGGTCCCGTGAGTCGCCGAGAATTAAATGTGTGCCTTTGCATCGGGGCGCTGGCGGCCGCTTCGACGGTAGGCGGCGGTCCGTCAACCGCCCGCACGGGCAGGACACGGCCGACCGGTAGCGGTCCGGCGGTGATCGAGTATTGCACTCGACAAGCCGGTGGATTGATGCGATCTGCATGGCAAAAAGCAACGACTAATTCAACGGACGGCGCAAGAAGCTACGGTGGCGAGGCGTCTATAAAAGGGCGACAGCCACAACAATGCATCTGACTTCACTTCGCATACACGCAACTCACTCAGAGAATAACTATCAGAGAATAGGAGCACTTGCACTCTGTAGGAGCTCTAGTTCGGCGGTAGTTCTCCGTATCGTAATCAGAGGAGCACACACACACGATGTCTTGGGCCCTTCTTGACGAGGCCGAGCTTCCCAAAGCCGGACTTCACCCCTTGTACTCGTTTAAGCTTGGCGTTAAACGAAGACTGGACGTAGGGCTGTTATCCCGCAGAGGAGGCCTGAACCAGGATAAAAATACTCGTGTCATCACCCCCATCGATCCGGTCCTGACGCGTCCGACCGCGTCGGGACTAAGGTCTTTTCCTTCGGCAGCGTTCGGCCAGGCGGCCAGGCCTCGGTCCGGGGGACAGGGCCGCCTTCGGGCCTCGCACCCCTTCCCTTGCTTATTGGCGCTGCGGAGGCTCGCCTCCTAGTCGCCGACATATATATTGATGTTTTATGATGTAGAAGTGCATTTATATACCATATTTGAGAGACATTAGAGGATAAATTATATATTTATTAAAGAAAATCTTCTATGGAATTTTTCATTAATCATTGTCTAAAACAACCAAATTGTAATTGTTGCCTAGGTGCCGCCTAAGTCACCGCCTAGCCCCAAAGGGAGGTCACCGCCTAGCACCTAGGTGGGTCTAGGCGCCAACTAGGGGGACACTTGTGTTCTTGAGGGAAGGCAAAGAAAAGTGTGTGTGTGTGTTTGGAAGTTGGTGTTTTTAGTCAAAAAATTTGGAACACGACACTCAACTTGTATGTCTCAAAGCATATGTTTATGACATGAAGGAGCATCTGAGTGAATGACAACAGGCTAGGATACAAATCATGAAATGCCTCGGCGCCCAGAGGGAGCAACGAGGGAAAGAAGAGGCTGGTACGACAAGAAAATCTTCTATGTAATCTTGTCATTAATCATTAATCGCCGTCTAAAACAACCAAATTGTAATTGTTGCCTAGGTGCCGCCTGGGTCACCGCCTAGCCCTAAAGGGAGGCCACCGCCTAGCACCAAGGTGGTCTAGGCGCCAACTAGGGGGATACTCATGTTCTTGAGGAAGATAAAGAAAAGTGTGTGTGTGTTTGGAAGTGGGTATTTTTAGTCGAGAAAATTTAAAACACAGCATTCAATTTGTATATCTCAAAGCATATGTTTATAATATGAGGGATTATCTGAATTAATGATAATATGGTAGGATACAAAATCATAAAATGCCTCGGCGCTCGGAGGGAGCAACGAGGGAAAGAGGAGGCTGGTACGATAAGATCAACGGGCGGGTCGGACCGAGAAGGCTCAGAAGGGTTGGGTTTAGACCGGATTGATTCTGCTCTTGGGGGCAAGACGAAGCAGAAGCAGCAGGCACAGGCAGCCATGGGAGACTCCAACCTCAACTTGGAATCAGCTACGGCTGCGTTGAGGGTGACTGCCGACGAGCGCGCACGGGTGGACGCCCTCTCCTTCGTAGCTTCTTTGAGGACGCCGGCGGGGGTGGGCAGCTTCTTCGAGGGGTTCGCTCTGCGTGGGACCCGCGTCCTCACCATCCACCCGGGCCTCATCACCTGCTCCTTCACCGTCCCTCCCAGACTCACCGTCAGTCTTCCTCCCCCTCCCTCTCCCTGATTCCATTACTTGACTCCATTGACAATCAAGAACCGAAGCAGGAATCGCTGAGCGGGTGCCTGGCCCCGGGCGCCGTGGTGTCCCTGGTGGACGAGATCGGCGCGGCCGCCGCCGTCGCCGACGGCCACCACATCAAGGTGTCCGTCGACATGTCCGTCTCCTGGGGGTCCCCGGCCGCCGCCGGGGAGCTCCTGCACATCACGGCCAGGGTGCTGGGCCACAAGGGCGCCTACTCCGGCACCCACGTCCTCATCACCAAGGCCGCCACCGGGGAGATGGTCGCCGAAGGCAGGCACTCGCTCTTCGGCAAGATGAAACAGGTGGATACCACCACCGTCACCACCATGAGCAAGATGTGATCTTTACCTACTTATTACTTTGCCTGCTCTACTCTTGCCTTCTGTATCTTATCAGGATTCAGCAGAGCAGATTAAGAAATAAATTGTTCTCCTAACAATAAGGATGCAATAAGCCCTACTTCATATAATTCGGGTGCTCAATTTTAACGCCGATATTCCTTACTTTATGGCATCTCCAGCGATTGTCCATCTAGATTGCCTCGACTTATCTCGCTGTCTTATTTAACTTATCAGAATTTTTTTAAAAATTTTTGAATTCCTATTTTTTCTATCTCAAAGGCGTGTCTAAAAGCTCTCTAACGCAAGTCGAACAGATGAGATCCGACTCTCGAGGCCACCTCGGCAAGCAAATAAACTAACGAGATAAGCAAACACGATAAGTTGAAAAGAACCCACCCTAGAACGCTACTGATGAAGTGAATAATTATAGGGTGGTGAATAATGAATATAAATAGTTGATTATTTGATGGGGCAATGAATATAAAGAGTATGAATAGTGATAAAATGGTCGTTGAAAGTTTAATAATAATGAGGCGATGAATAATGTTAAAGGCTTAAAGTAGTACCTAACACTATAAATAAATAGTGATGGAAAAAGGCAACTGCTGGAGATGGTTTTACGGCCGCAAATTTCGCACACTAGTCACTCTGCTTAGAGCAATATCCAGCACTATAGATGAATAGTGATAGAAAACAGCAATTGCTGGAGTTGGCTTTACCGCCGCAAATTTCGCAGTCACTCTGCTGATTCTTCGTCGTGTATGAAGAGAGCCAAATGCGACGAATGATCCAACGGCGTCTCTGCGAGTAACATTGCAACAATGACAATCGACGACACCAACAATCAAAACATCACCACCAATATTGTGCGGCAGCTCAAGTTACCTCCATTAATTCAACCCAACACAAATTAGAACACTTCGATTCACATATGTTCCCTACTTTCAGGGTGACTCGAAAACATTTATTATCAGTCTCTCAACTTCTTGTTCCCCAATCTTCAGGGTCTCAGGTGTCGATCCTTGTGTAGGCAAAAAAAGAAAAACAATAAATCTTGTATGCCATCAGATGGCAAAAATCCTCTAGTTTGCAGGTTTTCTCACAAAGAGCTTCTGGACCTGTACAGGAAAGTAAACAAAGAAACTTTAGATGTCCGCTTCAACATGGCACGCGATATCTACTTCCACTGTAATAGTTGACAAAAACTTTATATATTTGATTCAGCATAGCACGCGGTATCCACTTCCGACTGTAATAGTTGACAAACTTTATATATTCGATTCAACATGACACGTGGTATCTACTTCCACTGTAATAGCTGTAAAGAAATTCAGCTACTACTTTACCTGCTCCAGTGTCAAGAACATAATCACATTCCATGATCCCAGCCTAGCAAAGTTTGGGAGGAAGCCTTTGTAAAATGCCAGAGGTCCCTGCAGAGAAAATTCTTATTACATACCTGCTTCAAAATCCTTTAATATCCAACTGGTATAAATAAAGCAGTTGCTTGCTATGTTTTTTCTTCCACTTCCCAGTCATTTCCGACTAAAAATCAGTGCTCAAAATGTGTTTTAGAAGCTCAGAAACCTAGAATTAGCTTGTACAAAGGGAATAAATTCTCGGTATAATCTATACCTCAACATCTGCTTCACAGGCAAATCAAACAGTACTGCTAGGAGATCAAATATTTTTCCTACAATGGGCTGTCATGAACAAAAAGTTGGATGGCATAAACAATGGACTAATAGAGTTCCACTTATTTTCTTGCCAAGATGAACTTATGTTTACGTACACAAAATATGTGACATGCAATATCTGACTAAGAAAGGTCTGGGTGTCAAATATAACTGCTCCCAGTAAAATGTTATAGTAGGAACTGATCCTTGCTCAGCTGGGCGTAGGTGTACAACACCCCCCCCCCCCACCCACCATGTTCAAGTCCTCCTTTGTTTTGAATTTGGGTTGAGTTTTCCTATTTTATTACTAAAACGTGTAGTTCATGACAAGTTGGCACGAGAGGCTGCAGCTGCCAATGAATTATAATGGTATGAATCAATGTTGGTATGAACTATGAAATAGAACAATGTTCTTCTCAATCATTGCCCAAATTTTTTTGAAAGATCATCTTATATGTATTTAATGCTCATCTAATTGCGACTCAAAAATCATGAGCAGAGTGGAACATACATCGTTTTTTAGTGTCTTCACAAAACAATCAAGTGTGCTCTTGTAGGCCGAGTCACCCATCATTCTTGACTTAACCTGCAGGAAGACACCTTTTATCAGTTCTGGATACTAAGAGAGAACAAAAGAGAAACCTTATCTACAAACTACAGGTAGAGATCTTGAAGCCAATGATACCATTACAATCACTAATCAATACTCAATAGTACAGAAAAGACTTTTTTGTATCATAGCCACATGCCAGCATTGATAATAAAAATTTGGTTGGCATGATAACTGAAAGGGGCACTGACAGAGGGTATCAAAGATAACTAGTGTTTCATCATATGCAACATGTCATCAGTTTGGTACTGAGTACACAGCCAAAAAACGTCATTCAGAAAATTTATTTACTGTTAGATAAGAAATAATGTTTTAGATCATCACTATAGTGGGGAAATGAACATAATAAATTGAACATGGAGGATGGGTGAAATCTCACCACATCAACCGGAGAGCCAACACAAACAGCAAAGAAGCCAGCACCCAAACCAGCAAAGAGGTGAGTCACCACATCATCTTTGAACCCAGGAATTTTCAAAATTGTCTGCAAGATAAGTAGCACTAGCACAGTTAGCATTTGCATGTGAATGGGCAAACAAATGGAGAAATCACAAACAAGAACCAAACCTGCTTCACTTGATCATAACTAGCCAATTCAGCAGCATTTATGATGGCATTACGTGCTATATTTGGTCCAATGCCTGTCCACAGAGCAGCAAATCCTTCCTAAAGATTATACAGATTACAGATGTGAACAAATTCAGCAACAGAACAATCCAATACTGAGTTGATTCAAGAGAAGAACCTGACCTGCCTAACAATCTTGGCATAAGCATCCATTGCCCCTGCATAGCGCCGCGGCACACCAGGTGCAAGCTTCCCCTCAGCCTGAAGCCTCACTTTGACAAGATCAGTGGGGTTGGCCACACTGATAGCAATGGCACCTGATCAAAAGCATGCGTGTCACACGATTGATTCTGCATATGTCATGAGGTATGAGCAATCACGACAGTACCAGTGGTGAAGCCAGCAGCGATCTTCTTGGACAGAGGCACATCCCCAACATGATCTTGGCCAACATAGAAGGATTTCACCTGCGAGGCAAGCAGATACAAGCAGTAGGGTGAGTTTGATCGCTGCATTGCATACTAGTATCGGACCGAATGAGTCCTAGGGACTAGGGAGAGAAGGGGAGGGGAGCGTGCCGGCTCATAGAGACCAATGCGGAGGCCGCCATAGATGCACTGGCGGTGGAGCCCCGGGACGATGCCCTTCCAGAGCGCGGCGGCACCTTCCTCCCGAGCGATGGTGGCGGCGGTGCCGAGCAGACCGCGGTATTTGGGCGCGGCGGCCACGGCGGCGTCCCCAGCGACGACGTTCTTCTGCAGCTGCAGCCTGACCTTGGCCGTGTCCAGGGGGATGGTGCACAGCTGCTCCAAAAGCAAGGAAATGTAAGGTAGGGCTAAAACCCCCAAAGCAAGAGACAAAATTGGCGGCGCGATCCTGGATGGGGAGAGCCAAGATTTAAAATTTTTGATCAGAGGTGCCAAGAACGATCCCAGGAAGCATGAAGATCTAGGAGATCCAGCGAGGCGAAGGCGCAGCGGGGTGAGGGGTATGTACCTCGGCGAAGCATGCGGCGATGGCGCTGGCGGTGAAGCGGCCGGCGAAGGAGATGTCGACCTTGGAGCCGTGGTCCGGCATGCTTGACGCGCCACGGTCGGGTGCCTCTGTCTCTGCCTCGGCCTGGGCGGTAGGAGGAGGAAGAAGAGAGGAGAGGCAGGAGAGCAGGACGATTCCCCTACTAGTCCGTGTCGCCGAGAGAGAAGAGAAGGCAAGGAACAATTCCCTGAAAAAGAGGAGGGAGTGAAAACTGAGGTCAAGAGCAGAAGTTGGCGCCGGAAAGAAGGAAAGAAAAGATTTGTTGCTCCTCCAATTTTCTTCCTTAAATTAGATTGATAGATAACGGAGGTGACTCAGATGTGCATCACCTACCTAGAGCATATTCAGCACTAGCCAGAAAACATTTTCCATCTTACTCTTTTTTAAGGAATAGAAGAGTTGTAGGAGGGAACTAATCTTTTTAGAGTATGGTGTAAAGTGTAAAAAAAATTTATAGAATAGATAGATTGTGTAGGAAATAATGTTATAAAGAAGAAATTTGAAATGTTTGCCGGAGTCTAAGGGTACGTTCTTTTCAACTTATTTGCTTATATTTATCTACTTATTTGCTTATCTTCGATTTCGAAAACACAAATGCTTTGATATTTTTGGTTCATTCTTTTTTTTTGTCATCTAGATGTGTCAGGAAGCTCTAAAAAACAAATCAAATGAAGTGTGCCGGACTCTCCAAGTCGCTTCGCGGAGCTCTCAAAGTTCAGCTTATCAGCAAATCAGATAAGTCAAAAAAAAACAACAATAGACTATCTATATGTATGTCTGCTTGTCTGCTCTTTGTTGCTTTAAAAATTAGAGGCTTTTTAGGCCATGCATAACGTTGGCCCTATTTCTCAACACAACGTTGACCCTATTTCTCAACACAACGTTGGCTCTACCTTGACCTTATTTCATATTACTCTCTTATATTTTACTCACAACCTTATTTCATATTTCTCTCTTATATTTTACTCCCAACCCTATTTTCTCTATCACGGCCCTATCATGACCCTATTTTGAGACAAAAATAGGACCACTATTAAACATGCTCTTACTATCCCAAGGCCATCTCCAGCAATTGCCCCATTTGCCTCTGCCCCATCATTATTCATCTATAGAGTTGGAACACTATTCATTGCTCCATTACTATTCATCTCCCAACAATAACTCTTATCACTATTTCCACCCTCTATATTCACTATTCACTGACCCATCACTATTCACCTCCCCAGCAGTGTACCCTAAATTTCACTACTACAGTGATGGGGCAACCACATATGGGGCAACCGTTAGGGTTGCCCTAAAGAGGTACCAATAAAATCTAGCTATTCCGGGACAAGCTCGGTCTTATCCTTTCCCCCACCGCTTAGACAGAGCAGAGGGCGACTTCAGAGAAGGCCAGACCCCGGCATAAACCTAGCACCTCCCTCGTATGTTACCAGCTGCCTTCGGGTCATTGCCAGGGTAGGGAGAGGCGGATCTCGGCTAGGGATGTACAAAAGAAGGTTCATGAGTAGGACAGGGTTAGGTTTTCGGGAGTTTCATCAGGTGGTGACGGTGGTGCATGTGGATGTTGAGCATGTTGGTGGCGTCTTCTCCAATGGCGACAAAGGAGGGGCGACTATTCTACTGCCTGGTCATCTGTTGGCCACTCCATCTTGGTGGGCACCAAATAAGACCCTCTGAGGCGGCATGGGGTTCATCTACGGTGAGCCTAGAGCGACTACTGCTTAGAGGGAAGGTAGATACCTCACTTTGTGAAGGAGAGGAGAAAAAGGGCAGCTGTTCGGATATGCTTGGCAGGATTCCAGTGCTGATGGGTTTTGGAAACAACAACGTTGGTGTCCAGAGATGGCTTCTTGACTTTGTCTTCCTTCTTTGTGGCGGTGACGGGATTTGGTGCTATCATGATTACTCTTTGAGTTTAATCTATCTTCCTGCCTCCCTATGGGATTAGGGCTGCAGGAGGTGGAGTTAGCGTCGGTGACGGATGAGGTGATTCTCGAGTTCGACGATGGAGGCAACAGGAGTGTGTCGTGTTGTATCTTTTGAGTAGCAGTTTGTTCCTTCAAGGACTTGTTGATTTTGGGATTATGCAGGGACCTCTCTGTAAAATAGGCTTTTTCCTTATCAATGAATCATTATCCAATCTAAAAAACATTATGCTTAAAAAGTAACATAAAGGCTCGTTGCAGGGAACTAGACTGGGGACTTTTCCTTCTCTTCTCCAGCCCTAGAATAGATGGCCTATGTGAGGGATAACATTGAAACAACATTTTTCCCTCTTGCTTTCTCTTTCTTCTCCTCTGACTGATGATCGATGAGGTCCTTTTTCTTTGTCATCTCTCCCTCTCTCTCACCATTGAGGTCCTGCGACAAGGTTGAGGACAGATGGTGGCAAGCGACCGGGCCAGCGGAGGCACGTAGGTGGGCGGATGCACCTCACATGGTGGTAGTGACGGGACACGAGTAGCCAAAAGGCAGAGCATGGTAGGTGCAAGGCTGAGAGTGCAAGACCAAGCAGTGGAGGTGCGCAGGTGGGTGGAGGCGCCACACATGGTGGTGGCAGTGGGACGTGGGTAGGCGGGAGGTGGCACGTGACAAGCGCAAGGCCCGACGGTTAGATGATGGTATTAGATGATGGTACCAAGAGGTGCTAAAAGGTACTATCTAATCTAATAATAGCTATTAGATCAAACCCAATGGATGGCTTTAATGCAAGGTACCAAGATGTACTGAGAGGTGCCAAGGACTATATAACAACTCTAAAAATTAAGGTTATAGACTAGTTTTCTAGAAATGAAAGTCCATATTACATCCTCAACTATGAAAAAGTCCATTCCACACCCCAAACTCCTAGACTATAAAATAGTTATTTAACACCTGCAACTATTAATATTGGGTCATTTCACACCATGGTGGTTAAGAATGGTGGTTTTGGTAATGTGGTGTCTAGTTTTGTCCACATCATTTGTATGTGTGACACAATTTGTTATTTTTAGACACAATATTTAAAAAATCTCAAAAATACTTTGGTAGATTAGAATTATAAGAAAAATCCAAAGTTTAAATGCGTGTGACTAATTTTCTTTAATTCATTGAATTGAAATTAAAGGAAAAATCTATTTTTAAAACTTTCAAAATGTTTTTAAAATTATATTTTTTAGTCTAAAAATCACTAACTATGTTACGTGTATAGAGGACGTGAGCAAAATCAACTGCCACATCATTGAAACCATCATCTTCAACCACTGAAGATGTTAAATGACCAACCAGTATTGATAGATTAGGACCATCAAGGGTATTAAATGACCCAATGTTGATATATTAAGGCATTAAATAATTGTTTTTTAGTTTGGGTCTTTTTTATGAGGATGCATTTCCTACATGGTGGGTGTAATATGGGCTTATTCTAGTTTTTTATCAATGTGAATGCGACTTTTACGCATATAGTATGTATCCTAGGAATTTGTTGTTTAAGTTGAGGGTCGTCTTCTTCTTTAGGGGAATTTTAAGTCCTTTAGAAGATACCAACAGGAACCAAGTACCACAAGGTTCCATGTGAGGAGTATCTTTGAAATTTTAGGAATTAATTCCTTCCCTTCCTCTCTCATCTCTCTCTAATGTTCCCATCTCTCTGCTCCTGCCACCGCCATAAGAAGAGGAGGGCACAGGGTCACCGTTGCTCATCCTAGTGGTTAGGGCTGCAGCACGGTGGCTTGGCTGGCCATGCTCAGGTAACTCTCTTTCTAGGTCACCTTAGACACCGGGAAGCTCGAAGTGGCGATCCTGGACATTGGCGAGAGGAGGCACGGTGCAATGACGCGGGGTGGCAGCAAGAGGAGGCGTAGGGAGGCGGAGAGGCCGAGGTGCGAGATGGCAAGGGGCGACAACGAGTAGCAGCGTAGTACGACGGTGAAGGGAGGCGCGGTGCAACATCAACGAGGGGAGGCGAAGAGGCCAAGGGACGGCGGTGAGGGGAGGCGGCAGTGTTCGCTGGCTCATGGCTAGAGGGAGAGAGAGAGAGAGATGTGAGAGGAGAGGATTAAATGAAAAAAATAACAAAACCACACCTTTAACTTTAGTAGCTCCAAAGAATAGATAGGTGGTACTAGATCAAAGATACCACTTACCGAAGGTCGCTGGATCTAATAAAGTGAAAGGCCCAGATTTTAGATACCTTGAGGTATCATGATGCACAAGAAGGATAAAGAAGCTCTTTATTTAAGGAAGGAAATGTCAGAGCTGCTTAACATTTTTCAAGACGATTGTACATTCGTACGTGCAAGGAACGAAAATCTTTCTAAGGAACGAGTACTAGCAGGACCGATCGTGATCGTGATCGTGATCGTTGATTCTGCCTATGCAATTAATGCACCCGACGAACAACTCGGATGGATGGATGGTGCAAGTTGAGACGTACAGCATCCGGTCCATACGGACTTAGCTAGCAGAATAAAGCGACTGCATTCGACATGCTAACTGATGTAATAGGCGATGAGTTGTATTGGTGGAGTACATGCCAGTACTGGACCATTAGTTCACTAAGCCCTCCTTGCATTTCATCAACTTGCTCAACTTTCTTTCTCCTTCTGGTCGATCTGAAGAATCAAACGAGTTCGCATTGCAGCCTGAGCCTGGGCCTAATTCATTCCCTCGTGCAAACTAATAACGCATGCATGCTAGAACACAGCTAGCAACAATGAATTAATATATATGCATGCCACCTATCATCCGTGCACCTATATGAAACGAAACAGAGTCATCATCAATAGTCAGAGGTCCGCAAAGAGGTGGTAGGTGCTGGAGTCTACGACGATGAGCCTAAGGGCAGCGGCAGCGGCGGCCACGGCGAGGGCGGTGAAGCCGACGACGTTGAGCCAGTGCCACGACTTGTGGAGGGGGGAGAGGCGGCGGCGGTGGACGACGAGGTACATGTGGTTGGCGAGGACGAAGGTGAGCGGGAAGGTGCTGAGCGCGCCGGTGAGGCTCATGAAGTCGCCGAGGAAGGGCAGCATGGCGGCGACGAGCGTGTTGATGGCCAGGTAGCATCCCCGGACGGCGACCCGGAAGAGCAGGTTGCGCGTCGCGAAGGGGCCGCCGCGGGCGCTGCCGAACCGGGTGTCGAGGTACTCGTACATGGGGCTGGCAAAGATGTGCAGCGCGATGACGGTCTGCAGGAAGGCGGCGAGGTTGGCGGCGGCCTTCACCCAGGCGGGGCCATGCACGTTGTTCAGCAGGTAGGTCGACGTCGACGAGCCGTACGCCCAGTAGCCCGCGAATATGACGGCGTACAGGGGCAGCAGCCCCACCGTGAACTGAAACCATAGCGCCTTGTCCATGTTCGTCACCACAGGCGGCCGAAGCGTCGCCTACATGGACACGACACGTACGTTAGCAAACGCGAATACAGTACAGGCAAGCTAAGCTCATGAGTCTGCCTATCAATGGACGTTAACCTGGATCTCCGGCAGCATCCCCGTGTTGTAGGCAAACACCAGGCTTGCAGCCGCGCCTATGGTGCTGAACATCCTGCTTGACTCGTCTCCAGGAATGCTGTAATCCCTTGCAGGCGCATGCATCCCTGCCCAAAAAATCCAATTGAGATGTACATCTCATATATATGATCGTTCCATCCATACATCTCAAACAATTGCACACCATCCTTAAGCGACAACACAAATGCCGCGACGATGTAGACGAGGCTGAAAGCCGTGGAGAATCCCAGCCAAATCCTGAGAGCTGACAGGTATGGAATCCCGAACGCGAAGAGAGCACACACGAACCCAGACACCGCTATGCAGTATGGCAGCTTCAGAGCACCGTCATCCCAGAAGAGGACACAGGTCGCCTGGATTCATGAGCCACACAATCACAATCAATCGACTTATAATTAATTAGGAGATGAGCGTTTGCTGGCTTCACTTGTATATATATACCTTCAAGGCCTGGCCAGCTAAGATGATGTATCCAGTGTTGATCATGAAAAGGTTGACATACTGCAGTGTCCATGTAAGTGCATACATCTTTCTGCCTGCACGGACAAGATTGATACTAAGAAAAGGAA
This sequence comes from Olyra latifolia, assembly GCA_036346145.1. Classification (NCBI taxonomy): domain Eukaryota; kingdom Viridiplantae; phylum Streptophyta; class Magnoliopsida; order Poales; family Poaceae; genus Olyra; species Olyra latifolia. The sequence goes on along the minus strand of CM070533.1, from coordinate 39,950,827 downwards.
TGGATGGAATCATACATATATACATAATCTATATGAATGTATATATGTATGTACCGTATATGTGGCCGGCGAGGTCTCTGTATCTGATGTGCCGCTTGCCGCCGATTTCATGGAGGCGGGCGAGAAGCGCATTGGCGTACATGGAGATGGCGGCCGCGAGGAGCAGCCCGCAAGTGCCGCCTGCCCAACCCAGAGGAACCATCAGCGAGCCGGAGTAGCCAAGAACGTACGCGCTGTTCACCCCCGTCGTCAGCACGAATCCTACCTGGTACCAAGGATCTCAACAAACCAAAACAGCTACAGTAAAACACAAGACATCGATCACATACAAAACATTCGCATCAAGACTCTCAGCAATCAGCTACATAGGTTCCAAACTAATTATGTACTCTCACCATTGGCCTAATGGCGACAAACATTTGCAATTTGTTGAGCTGTCTAAATAGGTCCTTAGTACCTCTTGCTATCTTGAATCAAGACCATCCATCGGTCTTTAATCTAATGGTTGTTATCAGAGATGCCACCCTTTTGTAATATTTTCTAAGACAAAAGGGCAATTTGAAATTTTCTCTTGCCCTCCTCTCTCCCCCAACGATGGCAGCAAATTGCCCATGCTCCTCTGTAGCCGGTCATGTGCCGCCAAGCCTCTACCCACCTACACGACACTGCTGCCCACGAGCCTCCCCACTGCCTAGCTATGCACCGCTCCACTTGCGAGCGCCGCCCATGCATATCCTATACGCTGGCCGATCTTACTGTGATAGAGTGAGAGAGTGGAGTAGAGCAGAGAAGAGATGGACGACGTCTAATTGGTCCCTCTCAGGGAATGGTGGAAAATCTCTATAGAAATATAGCATGTTTTGAGAGAAAAATCATCAAGTCTCTTTGTGACATTATATATAGAAAAATTAGCGGTGAGTATTATAATTGTGCGGCCAACACTTTTGGACACTATCTTTTTACACCTATGTCATCTAACATCGTGACTCGAGAGTGCACTACCACCATATATCACTCTGTGCCAGGGTTGCCGATATATATTTATTTTGTTGGTGATGTATTTTGCTTTAGTTTGGTACGTAGCCTTATCTTGCTAGCTCTGTTTTTTTCCTACCACCATCAGGATTGAAAAACATCATGTTTAACCGTTCTCTGATGTATACATCCCTTGTCACGGCGATGCAATGCCAGCCAATAAGCGAGTGATTAATATGCATGTCGATCGGACATGGAACGCCAACGATTAAACAGATTATCGGCTGATGTCATTGATCATATAGCAGCAAGGAGACAAATTTGTGAATAAAAAAAAAGGAGACAAATTTGAGGATCGGCCAACATGTATATAAATGGAAGAAGAAGAGGAGGAGGATTATTCGACGAACCAGCGCTAATCTGGTGGGCGGTATCGCCGGCGGCGACGGGCTCCGTGTTGGTGTCGTCGGCGTTGGGCGCAGTACGCCCATGGCCATGGCCATGGGGAGGCTTGTCCGCCACCATGGGAGGAGCATGCAAGAAACAATATGGATTGGAGATGGAGACTTGACGCTCAACCGCACCAGATCGCAATCCCTGCCACCCGGCCGGCATGCGAGCGCGCCTTCCATGCCTGTGTTGCCATTTCTGCTTACCATACGTACTTTACTTTTTCCCCATCGCCTAATTTCTTTCTATATTTTATTATTTATATAATACTAATTGAGTGTCCGTGCCTTGCTACCAACTAACTTCGTATTACTTTCGATATATCCGGCTCACGCCCTTGGCTTCGCTTTTATATCCAATAGCTAGCATTGTGGCTCTCACACTCGATTATATGTCATATGCTTCTGCACTTGACTTCGTTGTGGCGGATGCCCATATAGGAGAGGAGTGGGAGGAGCGTGATGCCAGTGCGAGAGAAAAAAAAAGGTAAATTTAGTGGTGGTAGAGAGGGATTTCATGGGATAACATTTATGAGTAATTTCTGCTTCACCACTATCTTCTTTAACACAAGTTTGCACTTTGTGCATGGCATTAAGGTTCGATAATAAGTTGTCATAACACTGTTATAGCACACACCTTTACACTATTTTGTTCATACCAAGAACAGATGATACTCCTTTTTTTTATATAGGACATATTTTAATTTGATAAAGGCTTTGAAGGATACTTTGACCATTAAAATTCCCTTATATTATGTTGTCAATTTATACAAAATAATATTGTATAAAAACCAATTTGAAATACAAATCTATTGAAACGTCTTTTGTATACTAGATATGCATATAATTTAATTAATTGTTGGTCAAAGTTTATAAAGTTTGACTTGTTAAATCAAAGTATGCTTTATAAGAATAAACGGAGAGAGCAATATCTTCAATATGGAAGAGACAAGGGACCGAATCAGAAAATAGCCCTTCTTTTAGCCTCCATCTCCATGGCCAAAGCGGCATCCCGACGGGACGCGCCCGCACATGACGCCATGAGCCCGTATGCGGGGAGGCGCCGGCACAAGGGAGCCAGGGCACGACGACGGTTTCTAGAACGCATAAGAGCATCTTCAGCAGAGCTCCTATTCAAGCCCCTAAACCAAAAAATAAGGGTTATGGTCAAAAAAATGCACTCAAAGAGGCCTCTCTGCCCCTAAAATAAGGAGGCCCTAAATCTCCTCCGCCCCAATTCTGGGGTCTTGAGGGGGCCCCTACTTTTCTGTTGGGGGTGTTTTTCCTCCCGCGCAGCTCCTGCCTCCGGCGGCCACGCCCCAGACTGGGACCTTGGCCGACAAGATTTTCATTCGATGGTCGCCGGCGCCAAGGTTTTTTAAACGATATATAGATGGATGCATGGATGATTAATAGTGAATGGAAAGTTGTGTAGCGAAAGGTGAGTGATGAGCAGGAGAGAAGAGCATGCATGCAGATTGTATTGTAGTGTCGATGCAATGCGCGCGCGCGAAGAAGAGCAATAAGCCAGTGCCAGTGCGTGCATGCACTAACAGATTGGAAGCATGCATGTTACGTAGCCAGCTAAGGTAGGCAATGGAGGAAGAAGTAGATGTAGCATACCAACGCTAATCTGGTGGGCGGTGTCGGCGACGAGGACCTCCTGCTCCTGCTCCGGCGGCGGCTGCGACTTGGCTGCTCCATGGGCCTGGGGCAACTCTACGACGGAATAGTCGGCCATGGGAGCTAGCTGCCGGAACGAATAAGGCGGCGGCGGCGGCGGCGGCGGCGGCGCGAGATGGTGGGCAAGGGAAGGGGATATATATATATAAAAGATGAGGAGGAGATCCATCGAGGCCCGCCCGCTTGAAACCAGATTGATTGATTCGAGCCACCGGATGGCAATCCAAAGCAGCACGCGTTCCATCCCATCCCATCTAATCTAATCTAATCTAATCTAATCTAGTAGGATTGCTAATGCTAGCCAGCCTAATAATTCCTTCCTTATATATTACTGTCACTATGAAATCCAAATCCTCCATTTAGGATATATAGTTGGAAAGGAATTAATATATGGTAATTAGCACAGGGGCGGATCCAGCGAAGAAAATATATTTTTTTTACAAGGAACGAACCTGAGATGTAATATAACCACCTAGCATGCGTGCAAACCAGGGTTTAATTTATAAACCGAGCCAAGCCAAAAAAACCACTACCCAATTAACTTGCCCAAAAAAAGGGTTTGACGTACGGTTTTTATTACCTTGTTTTTCTTAAAACCTTGAGGCAAACTTAAAACACTTGCTCGAGGCTTTTACAATTAAGAGACTATCACGCAACATGAGCATGATTCAAACATAAAATCTTCTTTTCGCTGCTTCCTCAACAAAGGCTCAATACATAGAAGAAAGAATTTTCAACTCCAAAGTTGTAATTGTGCATTTTGCAATCACATATAGCTGTGAAGAATACAATTAAGCATGCACTTGTTTTCTTTTACGGTCGTTTTCCAAGGAATGCCGGATATGGGTCAGTTCTTCTCAACCCCAGGGAGATACAATACTAGACAAGATTGAACACATGAAGTATCAAATTAATTTACAAGAAATTTTTACATATATGGAGATCATTATTTTAACTTGCTGGTCGACTTGGAAATTAAGAAATGCTCAAATATTCAGAGGCCAACAAAACAATGCTGAAGATTGCAAGAGAGAATTTCTGCCTTGGTCATCCGCAGAGCAAAGAAATCATACTTCCGGCAGTTCCTTTTTCTTTGCTATGCCCCTGACCCTGTACTGTTTTTTTTATATAAATTCATAGCTACTGTTTTCTTGGCTAAAAAAAAGCATGAGCATGATATGGGTGAAATGCAGCCAATTTTTAATAAAAAGGAGGAGAGGGAACATGAAAGGATGGAGATAAAACAAGCTTTTGTTCAACAAGAGCGAGAAAGGCTGGCTGGGGCCTCAGGCCTGGGTGTGATTTAAGGATGGTAGCATCAGCTGTCTATTCATGCTCTCTACTCTGCTCATACAGTCAGACACACACCGGAACTGGAAGCTACCACTCCACTGGGCTTCTTTGCACTGTTGGGCCGTTGGGATCGGCCCAGCCCAATCCAAGCTTCTCTCCCCCCCTTCCCCTTCTCGGCATCGGCAGCGCCGCACCATCACCAACACGAAGCGATCTACCGGAGCAGGAGCAGATCGGCGGGATGCTGGGCAAGGGAGAGGCCGCCGCGGCGCACCACGACGTGGAGGAAGGCGACACCGCCGGCGTCGTCAAGCTCATCAGCGCCGAGGGCTTCGAGTTCGTCGTCGACAAGAAGGCCGCCATGGTCTCCAACACCCTCAGGAACATGCTCACCTCGCCTGGTCTGCCCTGCCTCCGATCCCTCTCATCACCTTCGGATTCCATCCAATCTGCGAAATCGATTGATGGAAAACCCTATCCTATTCCTACTCCTGTGATGTGCTAGGCGGCTTCTCCGAGACGCGGCAGGGCGAGGTGCGGTTCCCGGAGATCAGCACCCCCATCCTCGAGAAGATCTGCCAGTACTTCTACTGGTCGCTCCACTACTCCAGGTCCCCCTCTATCCATTCTTCCCATTACCTCCATCCTCACCTCGCCTATTAATTGTTCCATTAATCACCCCCAATTCTAATCTTCGTTAGTACAACCAAGGCCATCATCCAATATACCTGCCTCCTAAACGCCTCCTGTTTACCATTATAATCTATTCTGCCTTTGATTGTATCTTGTTTGCACTGTATTTTCTTAAAAAAAGCATAATGCGAGATTATCCAGAATTAAGGGTGTTAATTACACATGCTGATTTCCTGCAACCATTTCCCTTATAATATGACGTCAACCAACCAATGGAAGGAATAATTTTATTTCTTCTAGGTAGGTGTTTCCAATTGCTACATTATGACCTGCTGAAAAAGGCGAGTTTCATTACTACGAGGCTCTGTTGGCTCTGTGTCATTAGTTTGAGAAAATCTTCCTCTTTATAGTGCTCCACAGACCACAGTGGTATTTGGGGGCAACCTATCAAAACAATTTAAATAAAAGGCATCCTCATTTATTCCCACATGCTTCCATGATTTTGTTGGAACTTATAAAGAAGAATGAGGATATTGTCTTCTGATTTTTTTCTTGAGGCAGTCTTCTGATTACAATACTACAATCTTCATCCAGTACATCATTTCCAGCTTGCTGTTGGAAATCGGGAAGACATCATCACAAACCTTTTCAAATAACAGTGCTCCAAATTTTTAACATCCACGTTACATAGGTTAGTATAAAGTATTACGCAGGAACTGTACTTAATTGTCTTAATTCCGTGTTTCCTCTATCTTGATTTCTTTTGCCTTACGTTCTTCATCTTTTTTTCCCATTGGGTTAGTGGATTACTGGTCATGCAAATGAGAAAATTAGCGTTAGTGTTCAAGATATTTGGTTTGTGTCCATCCATTCCTGACCTCTTTATTTACTAGTGTTGGTGTTGAGGGAGTTAAATGTGAGCCTTGCTGGATAGTTTTGTGGCGACAAGGTTAGAAATCTCGCTGTGTGTACCCTTATGAGTTAGCTGATCTAGTTAGTTAATTGGTTCTGCTGTCAAATTGATATTTCTGTGTTTAGTTGGTTTAGAATCATTAGATAGTTTTTTTTCCAACTCAATGGGTGATAAAAACTTGGCTGATTTCCACCTATCTATCTCAGGCTGTACCTTTTCAATCCAGAATTTCGGGGTTAGCTTTGGTTTTGTTTTAAAATTTAAAATTTCCTCTAATTTCTTGCAGTGTTCTAAAAATCCTGATTAATCCCCGATTAATCTCTAATCAGTAGTCCTCCGCCTAGCAGCGATTACCGATTAGTTCCGATTAATCCATGGATTAATCCTGTCTAATCGCTAATCCCTAGCTCGCTGATAGATTAGCGATTAGCGATTTCCTGATCCTTGATTTCTCGGGAAACCTGCTTTCTTTAATTGTTTTGGTTTCCATTCGGCTTGTCCTCATCTTGTAAATTTTGGTGTGGGGGATTCGGATAAGAATTTGGATGGTCTCATAAGGCCACAGGGACTAGATTACATGATCATCACTCACCAATTTGCATTGCATCTCTAGATTGCTTGCAGATGCTCTGTAATATATTGGTTTGCAGCTTTCTTGGTTGAGGATAATATATTGCATACCAGGAAAACGGTAGTGCGCCAAATGTTCACCACCCGGTTTGTTAATGCAGAATTGCAAGCTAATGTTTACTTCATTAGACAAGTTTACTAATTATATACACTAGTACTTCAAACTTAGTTCTCTGTTGAAATTTCGTGGATGTACAACTTCTGGACTAAATTTGACCGTGAGTTTACGGCGCACTGCATTTTTTCACTCGGGAGACCCAAGTCTTCAACTTTCTCGCATGAATTGGGCAATTGGCTATTGTCACTCTGGACATTGTACTGGCCCCTCGTCTCCAGACTTTTGCTTGCAAACCAACGAATTAATCTAGTAACATGTGATCAACCTGAACATCGATGCTTACGAAGAAAGATGTAGATATAGAGACATATTTGCAACATGTGGCTGATGATTTTTTTTGCGAAATAACTTTTTTTGCTGACTCGAGCTATGCTATTTTTATTCTTTTCTTTTTGGTTGTAGTGGGAAGGAGACGGCAGAGTTTCCTATTGAACCCGAGATAACACTGGAGCTGATGATGGCCGCAAACTATCTGGACACTTGAGGAACTGGAACCGCTCGGCAGCATCCTATGCATTAGTGAATTGATCTAAATTCTGTATACTCGTGAGCCCCATGTTTACACTGTTTGTTACACGAGCCGAAGTGGATGTAAACATTAGAGGAGCTAGTCGACGTGTGCTACTGATTTATTTGCAGATGGATGTGTTTGCAACTCCCAAAAAACAAAATGTATGTGTTTGCAATTGTTGTAGTACATTTGCTCCGCGCAATTGCTTGTCGATTCCTTGCAACTTGCAAGAAGAGGGATATTTCTTGGAATTTTTTTAATATTATTTTTAATTAAAATTTTTTAAATGTTTGCCCGGGCTGCGATTTCGCATTTTTGGGCGCCCGTCGCCCGTGGGCCGGGCGATCGACCATGCCACGGGCGATGGGCCCCAGGCCGTGCCCTCCCGTGGCCGCCTAACTGACGCCATTGGACGGCGTTCTTTGAGAGCAAACTCATTCGCCTGCTAGCTAGGCGGCGAGAACCAACACATATTTTACAATAATATGTTATATATATATAACAGATTATAACATATAAAATATATAAAAAATATAAATATTATCAATATATATTATAACATATAACTATTATATATGATATGTTATATATAATAGCTATAACATATGTAATATAAATAAAAGTATATATATTATATATAATATTTATGTACATATAGAACATATGAATAATGTATATTATATATAGGGTCTACCAAATCTGCGTGGTTAGAAATTAGGGTTTAGGAAGGGAGAAAATTTTGTTATTTTTTATGAAAAGGGCCGACAGTTTTAATTTTCATCTTTTGTATTATTAGAATTATAAAAAATAAATGTTCCTCTTGTCACAAAGTATTCCTCGCATGACAGCAGTTATAGCGTTTAAAATAGAGTGCTCTCAGAAAATTTTTATTGCCAACATTGGCATTACACGGTAGTTCGTACTGAGTACATTGGGGATATTTCCCCTTGTTGATAGCATCAGGTCGGCCACCTTCACCCGGCATGCATGGGTGGTCACCATGGACCGGTGAAAGGGTTGTGACATTGGCATGAACATCAAGTGGCCGCACACCGGACAGTCGCTTCCCATTCCGTGTCGTAGTACACCGGGGTAGGTTTCTTGCATGATGGCTCTTCGACGTAGGACTTCAGCGTTGGGTGTGCCGGGGTAGTGGCATCCGCATAGACATGCATGATCCTGACATGATCGATTCGGTTGATAGTATTGGTCCAGCACTGCCTGGTTGTGCGATTGACGTGTCGGCATGGATTGCCTAGGAGGCCGGGAAGCCCGCGCGGACCTCCGCCGGCCTTCTGACTGCGCCTGCCCTCCTGTAGCATCCACTCTAGCACATAGCGATCGATTCTTGCGTGCGGTATGTTACGAGGTGTACGCTGCTGCCGGGTATGGCTCATCCATCCAGCGAGTCTAACCGCACGTGACGTCTGGTAACTGGAAATAAGAGAACTGGTAAGTAACTTGTATTTACGGTAGCATATCGTAGAGGGAGAGAACTTACGTTGTAATTCGGGCATCGGTAGAACCTGCGACCAGTAAACCCCTCGTGCACATGGTCAAACCACTGCACAATGGCGGGGTTCCCACATTCGCATGTCGGCCAGTCAAAAATGGACGCAAAGTGACGATCTCGTAGCAAAGGAGGGCCGTCTCTCCAGTCTGCATAATGTATGACATGCATATCGTCCGAAGGAGGACGAGTATGCTCTCCAGACCCAAAAGACTCCCACCATGCATCTGGTACATATGGCCGTGAAGAGGCTCCCCAACTCGCCATGAACTATAAAGTAGTAAGCTCTCAGGAAAGATGTAGCGCAGAGGACCCGAAGGTAGAAGGGTTTTTATAGCGAAGTCTGGCAGGTGCATGGACGGAGTTCATGGAAGCGTACGCGTCCCTCACGATGTCTGCTGCTGCGATTGATGTGGCGGACGGTGGAAAGCGGGGATGTTGGTCGGCAGCAGCGATGAAATAATTGATGGGCTGCTGCGATTGATGATCGGGCGGTGCAAAGCGATCGGTTGCCAAGATCTGCGGGACGATCTTGAAGGATCTTGCGATTGATGTGGATGGACGGTGGAAAGCGGGGATGTTGGTCGGCGATCGCGATGAAATAATTGATGGTCTGCTGCGATTGATGTGGCCGGGCGGTGCAAAGCGATCGGTTGCCAAGATCTGAGGACCGATCTTGAAGGATCTTTGCGATTGATGTGGTGGGCGGTGGAAAGAGGGATGTTGGCGGCGGTGTAGTGAAATAATTGATGGCCGCTGCACTTGATGTGACCGGGCACTGCAAAGTTAGAAATTATATTTGATATTTTTCAGAAAGAAGAAAAACGCAAGGCTAGAAATTATGCATGACATCCATTACAGAAGTACATAAAGTAGTACAGTACATCGTAAAAAAAAGGAAAAGAAGTCAGGGGACAAGTGCAGTACAAAGTCTAGTCCAAGTACAACATACACGCCGGTCACTGACGTGAGCGCTTCCTAATCTGGTCCTCGGGGTATGTGAACTGGTCGGGAGGATGGACATCCTCCGGGCTGCCGTGGTCTCACGGTGTCGAGGATCCTCGTCTTTGTGGCCGGTGAGTAGGGGCGAGTGGAGCCCGTGCAAGCCGCGACAGAGCTAAGGAAGTCTGCGAGAGCCATCGATCTAGGTCCTGCCGCCCAAAGATCGTCGGCGTCGTCGCCGTAAGACGTACTCCCTGCATTGAAGGAAACACATGACAATCAGTAAGACGTTGCAATGCGTACGTACCAAAACATTATATAGCAGTGTTATCATTGCTCACCTCTTGCTAGTCCAGAGTAGAAGGGACTGCTGGTCGACTCGGTGGGCCAAGCTCTCCAGCCCTACTGCTGGGGTGGTGCAGCACGCGAAGAGCTGGCGCCCTGCCCATCCCAACCTCCCCAACCCTGCTGCTGAGGCGGTGCAGCACGCGAAAAGCTGGCGCCCTGCCCATCCCAACCTCTCGGCCTGGCTGGGGGCGGACGCGAAGAGCTGGTGGCGCCTGCCTGACCCAACCTCCCAAGCCCTGAGGCCGCTGTGGGTGAAGGCCAGGAGTGTGGCTCGAGCGAAGGCCCGAGGTCTGCTGTGGGCGAAGTCCCGGAGTCTGCGGCGGCCCACGTGGAAGGGGTGGAGTAAGCGGTGGTGCCCTACCACGTGGCACAACGTCGGGGACCCGCTGGCACGACGTCAAGCGGCACAACTGGGTACTCTTGCGTAGCATCCTCGACCACAAGGACATGTTCTCAGCCGACGTCAGCTCTGCACCCGCCCTCAAACGGGACACCACGGACTGGGCGTCCGCTCTAAGCTCCTGCGACAAATCAGCCTTTGCAATTCGGAGAAAATGTGAGAGGATGTAATGGGTTAAGTACGTGTGGATGACAAAACCAAATGGGACTCTTACGCGGTGTAGGACCTCTGCGCTGATGGTGCGGTGCAGCTCCTCCACCGAGGGCTCGTGGGTGGCGTGGTCGGTCGGTGAGTAGCCCACACGGCGAGTCCAGGGACGTACCATCTCATATGCGCGTCGTGCGACTTCGTGGTCGTGACAGGCGATACTCCGTGATTCGGTCCTCGAGTGCCTCGTCCCCATCGCGCCTCCAAGTTCGCATCCCGATGCGAGCGGGTCCTTCACGAACGCCCATCCGGGTAAGCTTTGCAATATGGAGGACATAACATATTACGAAATAACATGTTACATAATCATAAAGGGCACTAAGCGAACTGTGAATAAATAGATCTTACTTGTGCGCGGCTGATGGAATAACCATCTGAGGCTGAGGGGGGATCTCCTGGTACAACCCGAATCGCCATAAAACCGGTGTGGGATGAGTTCTCGATGAAGATGTCGAAAACCAAGGACTTCCGTGTAAGCCAGTATTCCATGTCCCTGGTACACAGCAAGGAGAGGCCTTAGGGTGCGCGTGCCTGCACGTGGTACGCGTCGTACGGTGTCCAAACGACCTCGTCGTCGTGTAGGTAGTCGAATTGGCGCTTAAACTCTTCGTATACCCGATGGACCTGCTCGTGCTCGTAATAGCGCTGCGAAACAAAGGACATGAACAAGTTAGTTCAAATGGATGGATGTGGTAGTAACATGACAAAAGGACTCACCTGTCGTCGGACCCAGTAGTGGCCCATGGTGGGCCAATCTGTGTGAGGCCCGTGTGCTGATGAGGAGGATACGGATCGCGGTCCACTGTGGCCGCCCACGTGGAACCGCTCCCACGACCAAAGCTCGAGAGTAGGGCGCAACTGCGATGGTTGCGTCCTTCATCGTCCGAAAACGGCGTCGCAGAGGCCCGATAAGTGGCGGCAAACCGCGGAGGCCCAAGAGTCTCGCTCCATCTGCGTGAAAAAGCATGTCGAAAGTCATCAGGATCATTTCGGTACCATGTTAGCTCACCTCGTACTCGGAGTGTCGGCGATGTAGCGCAAACCGGATCAGTGCTGTCAAGCTGTGTCCCGTGGGTGGACAGAACATCACCCACCAACAACAGAGCAAGTACGCCTCAGTGCCTCAAGCTGTGTCATCATCCGCCATTAGGTGTATCGATCGACTGCAGATTTCGTGACCATGTTAGCTTCAAATCAATATATGGGAAAACACAGTTATTAAATTTATAAGGTTGCGCATCGTGAGCGGTAGCTTGACCAAGCACGCGTCGGTCCGTGCCGCTTCGCTTCCGCTCGAGGCTCGTCGCCCGCCCGCGCAGGTGTCGTGGTAGTAGCGTCAAGCGGTCCGACAGTCGTCAAGCCAATGGGCAAAGGCGTCCTCGGATAAGCGCAGTCCGCGCAAGCGCGACCCAAGAGGTAGGACACGTCCTGCAGTGTGGGTGCCATCTCCCCAACGGGGAGGTGGAACGTGTGCGTCTCTGGTCGCCACCGGTCGAGGAGTGCCGCTAGGAGGGAACGGTCGTATGTGAACCGTCGATCCTCCGCCGTCGAGAGCTCCACCAGCCTGCAAAGTGGAAGAAGACCTGCTGCTCGCAACCTGCAAAGTGGAGTCATCGGTACGGTTAAATATGTGGGGACATATAAAACATGGAAGTGCATGCGAAAAATAAATTGAATTCGTACCTGCTGACCCATCACTCGTCGATACGAAGCAATCGGTCGGAAACACGAGGGCGCAGTGTGTACAGCTTCTTGTCCTCCTGTGCTGACAATCTTGACCTGTGCTTGTGATCTATGTTACGGTCGAACAACTCAGGCGTGCCCCCCGACTAGGTCCAGCACCGGCCATGGTCATTCGGTCCTGCAGGTTAAGTCATACAAAACGAAATAAAACATATATGACACAAAAATATTACATTTCATGGCAAGACATTTAATTGCAAAATCAATTACAACGATAGAGTCCGTGACAACTATTACAATACCAAACAAATGTTATGAAAATACGAACATTACATTGTATTACATCGTCAATTAAACATATTACATTGTAGAGATAAACATATTACATTGTAGCGATGCATTGCTCAGGAACGCTCATCCTCTCTCGGTGCGTGACCCCGATGTCCCAGCTTGACCCGCCGATGACCGACGCTCACCTTCGGCCTCGTCCATGTCATTGCGTATACGGCGGGTCCTCCGACGGCCAGGCTTCTGTCTCAGCCTACTCATATCTGGCACCCAGCGGTAGCCTGCAGGAGGATTTTCCGTGAAGGACCCGTCGATTTTGTATCCGTAGACCTCATAATTCCATGTGTCCTAAACACTTTCCTTCAGGTAGTAAGGCGACACGAAGGAGCGGGTTGATTCATTACGAGCGGCGGAAGAGGCTATAATGTGAGAGCACGGAGGTGAAGGAGCTTTGGCTTCGGCGGTGCACTCACATTGGGCCCCGTGATGGTGCGAGATCGTCCTTGTCGCCGGTGGGTACCTCGGCGACCACGCCAAAGACAAGTGCACATGAAACCGACGGACGGTGCCACTCTGTGGAGTCACACGATGCATCTGCGCCTTTCTTGTTTTCTTCTCCATGTATTCACTGATAAGGGTTGAATAGACAAGATGCCTGTCGGCCATAGCTGAAGCAGCCTTCTGCACCCGGTCGATGAAGTACTTTTGGACCCCATGTAGGACACCTTCAACAATTCCGACAAGAGGAAGACATCTCGTTCCTTTCATTACCCAGTTGTACACTTCGGCTATGTTCATGGTCATGATGCCATACCGTGCACCTCCGGTGTCATGTAGGAGCGACCATTTCTCCTTTGGCTCGTGACATATCCAGTCCGAGAAACTTTTAATATCTGTGCCCGCCTTTCTACGGATGTTTCTGGAGTCCGTAGGGAGCGCACATAGAGCAGTCGGATCATCGCCTTCGACATGATAAAGCATGGGATTTCTGGATGAAGTTGGTGGGCCTGCTGGTTGGGCCGTCTGCTTCCTTGTTATTTCATCTAAAGTCTTCTAAAGCGCTTCGAACTTGGCCGGCTGGTTTGTTTGGCACAACCTCTTGAACATGTTCATCAACGTCTTGTTCTTGAACTGACGGAAGAAATTTGCTCCCATATGTCTCATGCACCACCTACTAGTCAAGTCAGGCCACTTCGGTGCTTCCACAACGGGAGAACCTTCTTGCATGTCGACAATAGCCTTCATCAAACCCGCGTGCCGATCGTGTATGATGCACACGTTCGGCCTAGCGAGCACCACTCCGTGCTTAACCCGCTCCAATAACCAATACCAGCTATCTGTGTTTTCCCTCGACAATAGCAAGCGCGATCGCAACACTGGTTGTTCGCGTCCACAACAATTGCGGTCAATATCTGTCCTTTGTATTTCCCCGTCAGGAAGGTGCCGTCCATACAGATTACCGGCCTGCAGTGCCTTAAGGCATTTATGCAAGCTCCAAAAGCGAAAAATGCACGCCGCAAAGACCCACTTGCCCTCATGGACACCACTAGCTGGATACTCTTTCATGTCTATGTGCGTTCTGGGTTCTGAATGCTATTGCCACGAGCATGTGAACCACGTTCTCGCACGATGCCTCGACGTCCCGAACCTAACCTCCAACGCCTTCCTCTTTGCCCTCCAAGCCTTCCGTAGTCCATGGTGTAATCGATATCTCTCCTCCACGGCTCGAATGATATCTTTAGCTGGCATTTGAGGATTACCCACAATCTCTCCATACGAACATTAGCCACCCAAGTTGGCGAAAGGTTGCGGTGCACTTGCTCGGCTTCCTCCAAGATATACTCGTGTTGCACCACTATGGAGCACTCATAGTCCTTCCACTTCCTCTCAGACGCATGCACCGCTAGGCGCAGTTGTCATTCACGCATTTCACGTCATACTCCTTCTTGTTGGACTTCACCACCTTGAATTGACGGCGTATAGACATTGCCCAGTACTTCACTGCATTCAGCAATGATTCCTTATCCTTGTATATGGCTCCCTGCGTGACCTCGTTCGCATGGTACTCCCATGCGTCATGGCTCCCTTCATTCACTGTTAACTGCTCGAAGTTGTAACTGCTCCATGTGCTCGGGGTAGGGACATCAGGGACATTAACCTCCTCGTCGGACTGGTCATCATCCGGCAACTCTTCATCCTCTCGGTCCTCCGCCTCCATCATATTCACTATGATCTCCACCTCTTCACCTTCGTCTGCCACCCCCTCCTCCTGCGCCTCGTCCGCATCGCCAACATGGTCATCACCACCCTCTCCACTACAATCTCCCATGCTTGTGCCATGTCCCTCCATTGTGTCCACCTCCTCATCTTGCAGTTCGGGCACGGCTGGGTTTACTATCTGGTGCATTGAACCAGTAGCATAAGGGTCCAACCACGCTGCAGTGCATTTTCTACGTACCTTCTCCAATTGTGTGTTCCTTTTATAGGAAACAACTCTCCAAAAAAACCTTCATGGGCAAGACTCACCACGGCTCGACACGCAAATGACATGTATGTGCATCCAGTAGAACAACCAAAACAACCATTCTATTATCCACCCAGTATGTCCTCTCGCCGCCCTAGATATACCCCTCATGATGAGAGGAAATACCGATAGGTCCACTCCATTTGGCCCTTCCGCTATCTCTCCATCTCCGTAAAATATTTGGAAATATAATTTTTCTGACATTTTCCCTATAACATATGATGAACCGTACTATTAGTTAGTGTATATTTAATTATCATAAAATAATATTATGCAATATTTACCATAACAACACCACAAGCAAGATTATCTATTTAATATATAAATTACATCTATCAAATTTATATTATACATCGTGTGCCTATCCTAACATGTATCCTAACATGTGTTCAATTAATATATAAATTACATCTATTTATGTCTAAATTAACTCCATTGTTTTAAATAACCCTATTGTCACGATTTTCTATTTTTCTATAGTCTACTAAAAATTTTAACGGTAACTACATCCATGAATAACAAAATTATCTACATATTTCATGTGTCACTATTCTACCATTTTTCCAATCATCAAATTAACGTGTGACCATCCTAACCTGTCTTCAATTAAAATTTTAAAATTACACAAATTTATATCAACTATGCGCGTAAATAACAAAATTATTTACGTATATTTAACGTGTGACTATCCTACCATGTTTTCAATAAAAATTTTAATTATTCGTATTTATATCCACTATCTAAATCAATAATCAATTTTTAATCATAATATCAACTATCTAAATCAACATTACATTTTAATTACACGTATTTATATCAACTATCGGTATCAATAATAAAATTATATTTATTTAATATGTGACTATCCTACCATGTTTTTAGTAGTAAATTAAAATTACGTAATTAAACTACTAAATTACTTAAAAATTTACTTACCAAATGACGATGCCGCGTGATCTCTCCTTTTTCCCTTTTTCTCTCTTCTTTTTCCAATTTTTCTCTTCTTTCTTTCTTTTCTCCTCTTTTTTTTCCTCTCTCTTTTCCTCTCTTCTTCTTCCCTTCCTTCTCTTCTTTCCTCCTCCTCCTCCTCTCTTGGCGCACCAGCAGACTAGTCATGAAGCGCGCTAATATAGCTGCCCGTCGCTTCGCAGCTCGGCGATCGCCCGTGGCGAGCGGCCAAGACCAGCAGCCAGCTTAACGACGCGAGAATCTGCCACTACGGACGCTGTCTCTGTATAAGTGCCGTCGCTCGTGGCATGGGTGATCGCCCGGCCCACGGGCGACGGGCGCCCAAAAATGCGAAATCGCGGCCCGGGCAGACATTTAAAAAATTTTTAATTAAAAATAATATAAAAAAAATCTATTTCTTGTCGTGAAAAAGAAGGGAACAGGAATAGTTTACTCCTCCATTTCGTCGGCCCATGGCCCAGAAGAAGCCCAGAACCGAGGACGAAAAACGGCCCATGAGGAAGAAAGTAAAAAAAATTCCGAAAAGAGAAAAGAAAATGAAAAGAAAATAGTAGATGAAAGACACGCACATGGTGAGGTGAGGAGGAGAGAAACAAACAAGGGAGGCCAGCGAGCGTGCGGCAGCGGCACACAAGAATCTCTCCCTCTTCCTCCTCTTCCTCTTCCCCACCTCCGCCCCGCCGGCGGCGAGCCCGCAATGGCCGCGTCCGTCCTCGACTCCGCCTGGGAAGTACGCGCCCACCCCCACATCTCTCTCTCCCCGCCCTTCGTCTCGATCCTGACAGATCTTCCTCCTGCTGCTGGGCCGGCGTTGGAATGCAGTGCCTCACCGGCAGCTTCAGCGAGTTCCAGCTGGCCACCGTCGTCACCTTCCTCCTCCACGAGAGCGTCTTCTTCCTCTCCGGCCTCCCCTCCCTCCTCTTCGAGCGCTTCGGCCTCTTCGCCAAGTACAAGATCCAGGTCACCCCCTTACTGCCTCCTCGCACTGATTTGCTTGTTCCTTCCATTCCGCCCCCGATCCATCCACTTGTGCATGCGCACTGCACAATACCTTTGAAACACGAACATAAAAATGGCCTCTTTTCACAGCAAGAGTGAATGAGATAGCCAAGAGAACAATTTTCTCCACTTGCTTGTCTTAGCCCATGATTTCTTTCCTTTCCTTGCTTGCATTGCTGTTAAGATGGCAAGGAAGACTACAGCGAAGACAAGAAAAGGAAGCCTCTGTTTATTATTTCCAATTGTATGGACGAAACAAGGCTACGCAAACACTAGTTTTCCTTTCCCTTTCATCGTTACTGTTTTTGCCGAGCTTCCACGTAAGAAAGAAAGAAACCCCGTCTGGCTTCTGTTGTTTCAGTGATATGCGTTGCGGCGTCCAAATCAAACTGACTGACTGACAGAGAAAAAGGAAAATAAGCATGTCATGTGGATCACTCAGTCAGAGGGCCCCACTTAATTTGTGCTCGATCCATCGAAAAGTTGGGAGTGACCCTGTGTCGAAAGCTTTTCACTGCGGATGCTGGAGGTTGGATTTTCCAAAAGAAGGCTGAAAATTCCAACCTAGAGAATTCTTGGAATTTGGAAATGCTTCAATGTTAAGCATCTCAGGGACAGGGATTAAACCCTTCATCTTTGCCACGATGAACAAATGCCTTAACTGGCATTAAATTCACAAAGATGTACATTTCTTTTTGGAATTCAGGGTCAAATCTCATTGCATAGTGCTATTAGATTTTTTTTCCTTAACACTAGTTTTTCTAATGCTATAGATTTGAAGTCCTAACTTGTGAGTTTAAGAGTGAACCAGTTTGACAGTGAAATGCCCTCACCATCCACATTAGTTTTGTATTACATCCTGACTTGGAGATATAAGGTGTTTTGTACTGTACTCCCTCCATTCCATTTTATAAGGCATATTTTGACTTGAGAAAAGTCAAACTTTATAAATTTTGACCAACATTTAATCAAATTATATGCATCTTTAGTGGATAAAAGTTATATCAACATGTTGGCCTTTTAAATTGCTTCGAATAAAATGTGATATTATAGAAATCGCCAATATATAATAACAGAAATTAATGGTCAACGTTTGTCTTGGAAGACTTTTTTCAAGTCAAAATATACCCTATATTTTGGAATGGAGGGAGTATAACACAGTGTTACACTTCCATTGGGTCAAATTTATCCCAACAGGCTGTTTCTAGATATCGTCAAGGAAAATTCAGCCTCTGTTTGCTTGCGTGGAGCTGTCATGTCATAAAATGCTTCTAGGTGGTGCCTTTTTTGTTTCTCTTTATAAAGTATAACATGCATGTGATTCTGTAAGAGATCTTGTAATACTTATGTTTGGTTTCAGTAATCAAAGCCAAGAGTTATCCTCTTGGCTCTGACAAAAGCTGCTTGTGATTGTTGTTATCCCAGTTTACAGTGGTCACCTCACAATTGTATCACTCCAGCTGTTGGTGCTTTGTCATTGCATTATTTTTTTTCATGTCCAAATAAAATTTAGTTTTCTCTGATAAATCTAATTTGGAATGCATGCTATTGATTTTGTTTCCAGTTCTTACCGCTAACCTTTGGTAAGTTTAGTCTGCTCTATTTAATTCAATGAATATCTGTATTTACCTTGCTACCATATTTAATTTTCTCAAGAAGAGGTGTGCATGTTTTGCAGAAGAAGAGCAATGCCCCTGCTTATCAAAACAGATGTGTCCTGCGCCTTATTCTCTACCATGTCTGTGTGAATTTGCCTGTCATGATTTTCTCCTATCCTGCCTTCAAGTTCATGGGCCTGAGGAGCTCTCTTCCTCTGCCACACTGGTATTCAAATTTAGTTTCCTTTACTTCCTTCTTCCAAACAAAGTAGCTCACCTCCTTTATTGCATTACCAGTATTCTTCTCATACAAGAATACACACATGAAATCACCATGAATCATGATAACAAAGATGCAAGTGAAAATAAAAGGTGTTGTTTTTGTTACCTATGTTTATGCAGGACTGTCATTGTTTCTCAAGTTCTTTTCTACTTTGTACTCGAGGATTTCATATTCTACTGGGGGCACAGGGCTCTGCATACCAAATGGCTATACAAGCATATCCACAGTGTCCACCATGAGTGAGACTGCTTCATTACCACTTATTCTACGTATTACATCATTTGGTTAATATTATAATTTCTAATACTATAAATCGCAAGCAGATATGCTACACCCTTTGGCTTAACTTCTGAATATGCCCACCCTGCTGAAATTTTGTTCCTGGGATTTGCCACAATTGTTGGTCCTGCCCTGACTGGCCCTCATCTGTTCACACTATGGCTGTGGATGGTGTTGAGGGTGTTGGAGACTGTTGAAGCTCACAGTGGATACCACTTCCCATGGAGCCCATCAAATTTCCTGCCACTCTATGGAGGGTAAGCAAGCTAGAATTTACGAAAGTGCTACAGGATAATTTGGAGAATCTATATATTTATTTGATGCATTATATATTCGTCGTACGCTGTGCTGAATTTGTGTCATGAACAGCTCGAATTTCCATGACTACCATCATCGTGTGCTCTACACCAAGTCTGGGAACTATGCCTCGACTTTTGTTTACATGGACTGGTGAGAATTTGTTCACCATTACTGTGTTGAATCGTGCATGGTAACCTCCCTCCCTTGCGTGATAAGTTCTACATCCTGTGTTAGGTTGTTTGGGACGGACAAGGATTACCGCACGGCAAAGGCCATTGAGGAGAAAGAAGGGAAGCATTTGTAAATCGTGGAAGCTACTAGTTTTCCCTTATTCAACTCATCGAAACAAGTTTTTGATCTGCTGTACTGGTGATAGCATTGCGTTCATGGGAGGAGATAGGCATCCTGGGCACAGGTATCACCTGAGATGATCGATCGTACCTACAGGTTGATATTTTCTTTTCGCGTATTTACCATCATGAGGAAATCCTGTGTTTATGGAGGCCGACCACCTTATATGATTTGTCATGAGTTAAAATGTCATGTGTGCTATTGGGGTTAGTTTGGTCGGATTATGAAACACATTCCATGCCAGAAGTAACAGTTTGAAGCAACAAATTATCAGACTGGTTTTGCAAGTCAAGTAAAAAAACTGATCTGATGTTTTTCGATTAAGTGCTGGCTGTTATTGGTTAATTATGTATTAATTATACTGTTTATTTTGTTAATCGATTCGGCGGGAGTTGGTTTGCTGAGGTATTGCGTCTGGCTTTATCTGTGACATTTCCTTGTAAACATGTTCAGTCATCCATCCCAAATGATGCCTGCAAATTTGCAACGTGGTGATGCATGGTGTTGGATGGTGTTAGTAGCAAAACATCTTAATCTGAACCTGCCACAAGGAATAATCACCGTTGAGGGATCACGGTGGCGACTGATGTAGAACAATACTAAACCAATTAAAGAGGGATCGATTGGGGAACATATCTAGAATAGCTAATAGCCGGCATAGAGAGACCGGAGCTGGAAATTGGGGACTACGAAATACTAATTTGTTATTCATAGGATTATTCCAACATCATAGTAAGCCATGAATAATAATTCTGGCGCATGACAATCTCCCACCTCGGCCACAACTCTTCAAGCTAGCGAGTAGCGATGGCAATACACAAAAAATTTCCCCACTTCCTGTACTTGCGGTTGTTTGTCCCCGTCCCTACCTTCATTCTCCGCTCGTGAGAACGGGGCACTGTTTTTTTTTGCGGTTGCGTTTGCGTTTGCTTATAAGCTGGAAATTTGTATCTCCTCAATAAGGATATCTGAGGGATCAAAAAATTATAGAAAAAATAGTTTTGAGAGCTTTGAGAAGAAATAATAAGATCTATAAAAATTGGCTACTAAACGTCAAAGCATTTGGCTTGTACAAAAATAACAAATTTTCAGCTTATAAGCGAACGCAAACGCAACCGCCCAAAAAAACAGTGCCTAGATGTCGTCTAGCCTCCTGTGTCACTGTCTTTCAGCGCTAGACAACCGGACCCACTGTATATGTTGTTGCAGACGTCATCCTCCAGCCCCTCTCCCGCCCTTGTTGTCCAGGACTAGACTCATCGTGCTGCCACCGCTCACCGCTCTAGCCCTCCACACCATCCTCACCAACCACTCTCCTCGTTCCTGTTGCCACCTCCACCTTTTCCCTTCGTGTGGGCCCCCGCCTCTGTCAGTCGCTCCCCACACAATTGCAGCCGCCACCGCTTTCTCTCCTATGTGCTATTGTTGCTCGAGTAGGAATGTGGGGCTGATGGGGACTAGGAGCGGAAGGGGAGGGGAAGAGGGATTCACTGAGATTTGAAAGAAGGGAGCGTATCTAGAGTAGGAGTGAGAGGGGAGGGGCTAGATGATTTAGGGTTAGGGAAGGGAAAGTAGGCTAGGTAAATGAAGAAATTGGATTGCATTGAGAAAGAAATTAGGTTGAACCAATATTTCGGAGCCATCCCCATCCCTGTGGGGAGCCAGGGATAATCCTTCCCATCCTCTTGGCTTCATCCGACAAGGGTGGATTTCCCGTCTTGATCCCCATTAGGGATGATTTCTACTATTCCCACACGGAAGGCCTTGTTTCAGAGTAGGGGAACTAATTTCTAGAAAAGATAATCTCTACCCTACTACTTTTCTCTCCCCCTATTTCTTTCCAAAAGCAGACCATGTTCTGTTCCTTCGCTCATCTTGACTTGCCTTGCTCTGCTTGCCTCGCCTAATAAGGTAAGACAAAGTAAGGAAAAACAAGTTTGTTTGGTTCCTGGTCTAGCCTCCTCTCCCCTTTCTAAGGTTTAAAAAACCAAATTTGAAATTTTACCATACGTTTGCATTTTTTAGAGAGTTTTGGTCCCTTTTAGTGAAATTTTAAATTTTATCGAAGATTGACATTTTTTTTGCCAGATTTCGTATTGTGGGTGCACCACATATCCTTAAAGTTCTCCCGTATTTCCGTTTAGGTCCAAAACTTTCAAAACCTGATATTTGGATACATGAAGTTGCATTACCATTTCAATTATGTCCAAAGTGGTATGACATGGGCTAACCTTGCTGATCAAGGGCAGACAAGGTAGCAAGGGAGCCAAACATGCCCAAAATCTTGGTCCCTTGCTCTTCTTGTTCCTTCATCCTCCCACCCTAGTTATTGGGGGGAGCCACTGCTGTAGCTGCCTAGAGGAGCCATGTCAATGTCCTTCTCCCTCGTGCTAAGCTCGTTGTCACGTCGTTATATGATGGCCTCCACCCCTTTGCCTAGAGGAACCATCGCCGCCGCACGCTATCTCCCTTCGCCTCACATGCCTCCTTAATAGTGCCTTGGAGATGCTACTGTTGCTAGAACGAGCTGCATTGGCGCCATCCTCCTCTCCTACGTCTTAGAGCCTGCCACCTTGCTGCCCTCCTCCCTAGTACCTTGGGAGCATCACTCGCCTTCCTTCCTCCGTGGCTGAAGCATGCCATGTAACCCGTCATGCCGACATCCTTCCTTATGCCTTGGAGCTTGCCACCTTCCTGTCCTTCTCCCCACTACCTTGGAGCTCGCCACCTTCCTGTTCTCCTCCCCAGTACCTTGGAGCCCATCGTGGAATGAGGTTGAGGCGGAGACACTAAGGCAATCGCTCGCTCGCAAGGCGAACGCGGCAGGGATACCTTTCCCGACATGGCGAGCGTAGGAATTTTTCCACGTATAACTGGGGTGGATCGGGTAGGGAATTCTCTCTCTAGTGGGCATCTAAACAGGCCTATGTAGTTGGCCAGGGAAATTTGAGTACGTGGCCATGGACTTTTAACCCCCTAGAAATTGGCTCCCAAACAAGACCTAATTAATAGGAATTACTTGGAAACATGAAAATGTTCTTTATCATTCTGTTTTATTTCTCGAGGGCTTAATTAACTTGTTTGTAGTACTGCATAATGTTTGTTTTTTTTAGAATCTGCATATCTGTTCGTTGGCGACGAACGTATAAATAAGACAAGATGGAAACCAATAGATGGAGCCTGGAGGTGGTTATAGACAAAAGGTTATAGTTTGGCTGCTATGGCGCGTCCGCCATCGACGCAGATAACCTGCCCGGTGATGTAGCCGGCGGTGGGCATGCAAAGGAAGGCGACGAGGGCGGCGACCTCGTGGGGCTTGCCGAATCGGCGCATCGGCACCCGCGACGTCTCCATCTCGACGAGCCTGCGCGCCCTGGCCGTGTCGCCCAGCGTGTCGCTGAACATACTGGTGCCGTGGACGCCTCCCGGCGCGACGCAGTTGACGCGGATGCGTTGCGGCGCCCACTCGGCAGCGAGGCTCCGGGTGAGCTGGTGCATGGCGCCCTTGGTGAGCGAGTAGGCGGACAGCGCCGGGTAGGCGATGAGGCCGGCTATGGAGGACATGTGCACCACGGAGGCGGAGGCGGCGCCGCTGCTCCGGAGCAGCGGGTGCGCGAGGCGGGTGAGGTGGAAGCAGGGGTCGAGGTTGGTGGCCATGAGGCGGTCGTAGTCCTCCGGCGTGGTGTCCGCAGCCGCCTTGTACAGGGACTGGCCGGCGTTGTTGACGAGGATGTCGAGCCTGCCGCCGAAGAGGTCGCTGACGGTGGCGATGAGCCCCTCCCTGTCGCTCCGCACGGAGACGTCGCAGACGGAGGCGGTGACCGAGTGGAGGCCCCTCTGCTGCCAGCGGCGGCGGCAGGCGTGGAGGTCGGCGGCGGTGCGGGAGCAGGTGTGCACGCGGACGCCGAGCCCAGCCAGCTCTTCCACGATGGCGTGCCTGCAGTAAGCCATGCATGCATGCATGAAGCATCCGTACGTTGATAAAGGTTCGATTGAGCAGGAGCATGCATATATGTACATACCCGATCCCTTTGGTTCCTCCGGTGACGAGCGCCGTCTTGCCGGCGAGGCTCCACCGGAGGCTGAGGCTCATCTCCTCCTCCTGCTGCTCTGCACGTCTGCTGCTGCCTGCTGCCATGGCACGTATGGTGTTTTTTTTTTTGAGGCAAGATGGCACGTATGGTGTTGCCGTGTTGGTGCATGCTATTGCTAGCTAGTACTCCTATATGTCTGTGTGTGACATGCATTGCATATTGCTGTTCGATCGATCCAATGCCCCATCCACGCTCCGTCTTGCTGCTCGCTATCAACACTTCATTTATGTTTTTGATAAGGGAAAGGAACTAGCTAGCTAGGCTCGATGCTTACAGCGTCATCGATCTGTCAGTTTTGGTTTGCTTGTATATTGTTTCTTTTTGCAATTTCAACGGAAACACCTACGCCAGTACGTCCTTTATGCGTAAGCCTCCATATCATAATACTGCATCAATCTGCATCCATGTAGTTTGTATCTATCGAGCTATGTAAGGTACGGCAATGCATCTATCTATATACATACTTTTTTATGCTCTATTGGTTAACCATGGTTACCCGTATTAACTGAGCAGAAAATGAACCCTCTTCAACTAGAGCTGAATTCAAGCCAATCCCAAGCAAGCTTATGTAGGTTAGGCTCGAGCTCAAAAAAGGACCAAGCTTCAAGGTGGCCCCAAGCTCAAATCGAGCTTTTGAGGGCTTGGTTGAGTAGGAGACGATGAAGATAACGCTTGGGGACGACAGCGGTGCTCGAGCCCAACAAGGAGGCGAGTAGCATCGGGAGGATGGAGGGAGGAGAGGGAAGCACACGATGAGCCTCCGCTTGGGGCCCGAAAGATGGCGGTGGCGCTTGGGGCCAACAAGGAGGCGAGGACAGCGTGTAGGGAACCGGGGATGGTGGCGGTAGCAGGTTGGCAGGCCATGCCAGGAAGATGGAGGAATCGAGGAAGGGTGGAGAACGAGGCGCGAGATGGAGGAGAGGGTTCGACGGACAACAACATATGAGGAAGAGAGGAGAGTCACCAAGGTAATGACCAGCAGGAAGATAGAGGAATGGCGGCATCACTACTTCACTTGGGTGAGGGGATGAGGAAGGAATGGTGGCGGCTAGGAGACTGGGGACAAGAATTAGGGTTGAAGGTATGGGGGTGCGGTTATTTATGTGGCTACCAGTGGGGCGGGCAGCTAGGAGCTTTTAAGGGGATTGGATGACGTCGGCTGGTACTGTGGGTCAAATTCGAGCTTCACCGAGCTACTCAAGTTTGACTCAAATCAAGCTCGACCTCAGGGCCAAGTTCGATTGAAGCTCGAGTAACTCGTCAAGCTCTATCATCTGGTCCACCCCTATCTTCAGCCCATCCTTCTTGTTGAGTCTGGTCACAATTAGCATAACACATATAACCTATTGTGTTTATGGAATAGCCGTGGTTGCACATCTGGGCTGGAACAAGTGTAATGACAGAGGAGAACAATTGGTTGTCTCATGGAGATAATAGCCAGCGGGAGAGCCATGGCCCTCCTTACATACAAGTTTGGGTTTTACTTTTTCCATCAAAAAGCTAGAGGCTTTTGCAAACTAGCAACATCTAGGAAGTTGTTTTTGGAAAAGCTACAACCAGATTTTTTTATACTACTTAAGTCTCTTCACAGTCTCTTGTGAAGAGTGACGGTCTTACTATCCATTTTACATTTTACATTTTACCACTTCGGGTTTCTTGGTTTTGCACTTCTTTGTGAAGAGTGTCAGGCTCACATCTCATTTTACATTTTCCCTGTCGGGTTTCCTGATTTTGAACACATACTCCTTTTTTTTGCATTTTGATCCTTTAAGTTTCTTAATTTTTCATGCTTTTTTTTTGTGTTTTGCCTCCATCCTGGTTTTGTTTTTTTTTCATAGCAAAACATGGACACTCTGATAGTTGCCAAAACAGGAGATACTCCAGGCTTGAATTGGTGATTGTCAATGAAGTCATCCTAAATACGGCCCCGAAGATGTGTTTGTAACATAGGAACTAGGAAGGGAACACATATGAGGAGAAAACTAAAGCTTCGCCGCATAGGATTGACATTTATTGAAAAAACGAGAATGAAACAAAGGGCTAGACCACTAGAGTGATGCAGATTAAAAGCAGTGATGCAAACTCAAAATATTATTCCACCTTAGAGTTGCATCCCACGGAAGAAAGAATTACATACAATGCTTCCACACGAACGAAGACAGTCTTCTTAGCCAAGAGGAAAGCACAAGTTTTGTTTTTAGGGTTAACTACATCCTGCCCGGTTCATTAATTCGAGATTTGCCATCACTTAGTTAGATATTGTAAAGCTGCCACTACTTTGTTGCTGAAATTGTATACATGCCATTATAAAATTTTAAAGACAACCTTGCCCTCTTCCATTCTTCTTCTTCCTCTTCACTCCTTCCTCCTTACTCCTTTCCCAGCGTGCCATGACCCCTTGAATTCACATTCGGCTTAATAGAGAGAACACTCATTGCTACCTTTGAGTTGGAGACCAATATACGAGCTGCTCGACCAAGCCGTGCATGTTAATTCTCAACCCGAGCATTGTCAACCATTACGAGCATCCTCTATTAAAACAAATGTAATTCGGGTGCCCGGATATATGCCCGGTGATAGCTCCCAAGATCAGCTACCATCACACATATATCCTCACAATGATCGATAGCACAACACATACATGATCGGATATAATTTACATAAATAGATTAGTATGGATTGCTGCCCATGCAATGTATATAATATAATCAGAGTATCGTAGTAGTGGAAATAACAAGTTTGTCCAACAAAAGGCAGCAGAAGATCATCATAAATAAATCAAAAGACCAATGTGGTATGCCCCTATTAACCCCATGGGCAACCGATTGAAAATCAGAACTCCGCATCTTGCCCGCTAGCATCACCATGCTCGACTTGATAGTAGTTCTCAAGCACAGGTCATCTTCACCTAAAATTTGCAGCAACCGATTGAGTATAAAAGGTACTTGCACTATGAGGTAATATATTCTCATTCATGAATGGCATGTAGTAAAGAAAGCTTAAATGTTATTTTCAGCATATAGAGTATTTGCAAGACATAGACATAAATAGATTGTAAATTGCATTTGAATATAACATTTCAAAAAATAATAACTTGTAGTAACCATCATAATTCATTATCATAAACTCCATCATCATCAATCCATAGGGCTTTAACCGCCCTTCGTCTCCATCGACCATAACCCAAAATATGCATAGGCTCCATCCGCCATTGGTCTCTATCCGACCATACATCACGATCAAACCTATGCTCGGAAATGAAACACGGCCATATCACCATAACCAAACCATTTGCTAACATCAGTGTCTTGCTTAACAAGTTTTCATTCTTAAACCAAGACACGGCTGCTCGAACAGTTTAAACTCTGCAGAGGTGTATGACTTTACCCACACCACATAGCAAGCTATGTTGAAGCCTCTTAGATGTACATGCCAGTCCATTGGGTCATCCGGTCACTGTAACCCTACATCCCATGTGCTGTATTGTGGTTCAAAAGAGTTAATCGGTGCTGTGGACGCTGCCCATGGCCCTCTATTCAGACATCCATGGACCCCCACGGAAGTAGCCCGCGGCTGTCTCCCCACACAAAACAAAAGCAATTAAACAACAATAGCTCCATACCCAATGGCACAAGCATGTACAGGAATTTGACCAAGTGTCCCCATAAACATATGTAGTCATACGTATAGTAACTTGAAGGGAATGGCACCATGTTCGGTCCTTAATTGACTCAAACGGGGCTACGTGTCCGGCCATCCTCCCATCATTCCCCTATCACCCGTTCAAATACAACTCAGATCTCACACGTAATCCATCATCACCATAATCTGTATCAAATAGTAGATCATTCACAATTGAAGACGCACGACCAATAGACTAAATCCATTGATCATTTTATCTCGTTGACTCTAAGTATTGCTAAGCCTTCGCAAAACAAACATATGTAATAGTACCCACTTAGGCAACAAAGGAAGAAGGGATGTCAAGCCTATCATGGTACTGATCACTAAGTAGGAAATAACTAATTCCTACCTACCAATTAACTAAGTAGGAATTAGTTATGTCCTTGCCTGTGTCCGTACCCGGGCTCGCAACTTAGGTTCCCGGGCACGAACACAGCGAGGGCTAGGATGATAGGACTTGTCGTTCTACCGTGTTTTTTTCCCCAAAAATGCAAGTTCTTTGCGCTCGCCGCTTGCCTGTTGGTCCTTTATTCGTTTTTGCAGGTACTTAGAGACAAATTTGGCAAAATAAAGACTTTACTTATAAAGAGTAAATGTACACATGCTGTCTGTGTAAATTGGAGTTCCTACTCTACTGGTCCACTAAAGCTAAGAGTTTGTTCCTCAGCTCGTCGAGCTCATTCATGAGCTCAAGGACCTTTATTTGCACAGCACGGGCTTTGCTAGCCTCTTCGCACAACCGCTGGACTTCGTCTTGGTTTTTCTTGAGGCGCTCGTCCTACGTGGCAACCTTCATGGCCAAGTTCGCGCACTTTTGCTCGAGCGCGGTGACCCTCTCCCCTAAGGTTTTGGCCCCGGCGCTCTTGTCTCGTAGTTGGCGCTCGAATTTGAAAGCTTCCCGGGCTTTGTCCTGGGCTTGGGAGAGGCTCTTTCCTATCTTCTCATTCGCTTCCATGGCACTGGATAGTTTCGACCTTAAGATCTCCAATATGACGCGCAGGGTCTTAAGCTCTTCATCCTTGAGCTTTTCCCTTTCTAAAAATTTGGTCTCATGGTACAGCTGCTGTTCCACGTCCTCAATCTTATCCTTGCACAGCTGTCCGAGGAAGGAAATAGAGGCCTTCACTGTTCGTGCCGCGGCACCCTCATGGAGCTCGCGGAACACATCGTCCTAGAACTCCTCTTTCTCCCTTGGAGAGGGCTCGCCTGAAGCAGTCCTCGGAGCATCAGCCTTCGGGGCGTCACCTTCCTGGGATGGAGCTACTTGGGAAGAAACCACTTCCTGGTCTTAGCGATTTGCCCTTCTCCAGACAATCCTGCCTCCCTGGCTGGAGATAAATTCCACTGGCTCTTCTCGTCGGGCTAGGGAGATGGAAGCCCCATCAGGCTCGGGGCAAGGAGCGCAAGTAGCAGCACCTCCCGCTGCTCTTCAGCCTGCACTCGGGCATCTTTGGTCCCTGGGGGCTGGTTGTCCGGGCCCCTCTCCCCTTGGAGTGCAGCTAAGGGGAGGGGCTGTGGGACTTCCATTTCAAGAAGCTCCTCGGCGCCCTCCTCTTCTTTGTCGGACTCCTCCATCACAGCATCGACGAAGGCCATTACTCGGTGTGACATGATTACCCAGTCCATGGTGAAAGGCCACTCCGTCCGAAATGGCCTAGTGCCCAGCCTGAGCAAGGTCTGCCTAGCAACGCTTCATGTACCCGGTTCGTGGTTCGCATGGCCTAAAGGCCCAAACATGATCGGATGTGGTGGCAGAATTACGCTGTCGGAACCAATTCCCCATTTTGGGGTTGAAAGCCTCAAGGGGAAGACTTGGCCAGGTAGTTTTCTACTTGAGTCTCAGGGGCTAGCTGTAGGGGATTGACAATGACCTTGTGGTTATTGATGCCCCTGGCAGCTCTATAGGATGACGTGTGCCTTAGGTGTAGTTCCGAAGGCCGGTAAGAACTATAGGCTACTGTACGACACCAAGGGTCGCTTCCGCCTTCAGTCCCCAGGAACCGGGTGTCTATATGACTCCTTGTCCGGACAACTTCTTGTCTGGGTAGGTTGGCGCGCTGCTGCCCAGAGGAGCACTGCCTCGGTAGCATCGCTGCGCCGCCGCCCGGAGGAACACTGCTTGGGTAGCATCGCTGCACCACTGCCTAGAGGAGCACTGCCCAGGTAGTATCACTGACCCAACCAGGCGTGGGTGACTAAGCACTATCGTGCCTGGAAATAGCTACCACTGCCCCTGATCGTGCGGCGGCGGTTGCACCCACGTCCCCAACCTTCTGGGAACCGTTGCCCACAATCCGAACATGGCGATAACGGCTCCACGCACACATTAATGTTAGTTATTGCCCCTCTTAATAGCGTGGTTAAGTACCTGGTTATGAGGGTGATGGTTATTAATGGCGGATTAATGCTAGTTACTGCTCCTCTTAACCTTGCGGTTAAGTACCCTGTTATGAGGGCGACAGTTACTAATGGCGGTGTCTTTATATACACCCCATTTTTCTTATATGTAACAGAAGGGTACGATCACCTAGAGTATAATACAAAGACACGCACTGGAATAGGGTTGTTATCCTCCGGGAGGCCTGAACTAGTATAATTCCCTAGTGTTCTTCTCACTTGTTTGCATACACTTTCCACACTGAGATTCTTTGACATTTCAAAACGCCACACTTCGGCAGAAAGGGCCTTTTTGATCCTTATTCAAGAAATAAGCTTGATGGGGAGTCGATCTCCCAATCGTCGACAAGAAGGGATTTAATTTAAATTTAGGAACTTAATTTGAAAAGAAATAAGATCAACCTTTAATTAGCTATAAACTTTTGCTATTGTATTAAGGTGCAATTTAGATTTTTAATAAAGGAATTGCTTTTCCAATTGAATTTTGATTTGAAGATTTGGAAATTTTAGAATTGGAAAAAGGAAAATATAAGAAATGCACTCAAGATTTTGAATTTAAGCAAAAGTTTTTTAAAGGGACCCAAAATGGGCTATTACACTATGGAACCTGTCGCCCTTGATATTCTGCACTGGAAGAGGGCGAATAAGATTTTTGGGAAGCGCTCTGCACGACTGCTCGTGATCTGCTTCCTCTACGTCGCTGCTGTGATCTGCTTCCTCTACAACGTTGCCACAATCTGCTCTAGCTAGCACTTCGTCGCAACAGGGTTGTCTTCATTTCTTCCTGGTTTCACTCCCAAGGAAGATCGGTACATACTGCTCTCTTCCCTAATTAGCAGTTTCATGCTGTCTCTGTTTACGAGTATATTAGAGGGATATATATCTGTTTCATCTATGTCTGCCATATATTCGTACTGCATGATATTGCTAGTTAATCAGTTAGAGTTCATGATTTATTTGATTAAATAAAACCTAAAAGTGTTGATTTATACAACAAGGATGAGGATATCACTTTTATTCGGAAGATGTGGCACTCTACATTAACCCGATCAAAGAAGAATTTGCTACCGTTTAATGGATGTTTACGACATTTGGCCAAGCCATCAACCTTATCACCAACCTCCAAAAGAGAACCAAGTATCCAATCCGTTGCGAGATTTGGAGCTTCACCCCCTACTTCAGCCCTTCCCAAGGAAGTGCAAAAGCTTTCTATGCAAGTACTTGGGATTAAAGCCACACTCCTGAAAACTAAGAAAAAAAATCAATGTCTAGTACGTACTCATTAAAAAAAAATCAATGCACATTTTCTGTAACATCCTATTTTTGAACTTTTTCTATAAACCAAGAGAATAATTTAAAAAGGGGTAAATGTGTACCATTTTGGTCAAATTTTAGAACATTATACCTAAGCCTTGTATTTTCCTATGGGAATTATGTTAAATTATTTAATTTATTCTTTTAAGCCCTAATTTTGGAAATATAATGAATTTACATTTTGGAACTAAAACTATTTTCCTTTTTCTTAAATCCATTTTGGATTTACTCTGATTCACGCCTTCGGCCCGGCCAGTCGGCCGGCCGCCTTTTGGCAGCGCATTGTGAAGCCGAGCTTGCTCGTGTTAGCCGGCCCATTTCGGCCCACCGGCGCCTCCCTTTCTTCCTCGCTCGGTCGCTCTCTTCTCTCTCTCTCTCCGTCCGGCTCATAACACGGCGCCCGCGCGCGTCTTGACCTGCCGTGCCTACCTCTCCCGGTGCGCCGCCCGTGCTCCGCACCTTCCCGCCGTGCTCCGCGCTCGGAAAGCCGAACTCCGGTCGAGCCGACGCGTCGCCCCATCCAGCGGCCGAGCTTCAAATGACCCGGTTCTTCCCCTCGCCGGCGTTGACTCCAGCGTGGCCTTCCGCCCCGCTCGCTCCCATTGGCCGGCCTCCCCGAGCCATTAATTGGCCCTGTACCCGCTTGGAGCTAAGTACCGCGGCCGATTTACCTTTCTTGCCCCTCCACGTACGGCCGTCGCACGTGGCTGCCTCGCCGGCCGCGCGGCCATTCCGGCCGAGATTTCCCCATACGCGTGCATTTACTCCTTCCCCCGGGGCCACTCACTCCTCCTCGTGCCCTTTTAAGCCGCGGCCTCGCCTCCCGTGCTCCCCCTCCACCCATTTTCGCCGCCCGGGCCACCTCGTCGCCGAGACTCCTCCCCGGTGAGCGACCTCCTCGGCCGACTGCCTCCCTCGACGGCATTGCTCTTCCTCGAGCTCTAACCGAGCCCAATCGGGCTAACTTCCCCCGTCTTGTGCAGGGGAGCTCCTCCACCGCCGCCGGAGCTCACCGCCCCTTTCGGATTCTGCGTCGACCACCGCGACCGAGGGCCCTCCGTTCGTCCACACCTTCCCGGAGCACCCGCCACCTTCTCCCGGGGCTGGACGACCGAAAGACGCCGGAGCGATCGCGCGCGATCTCCTGCCGGCTCGTCCGCGTCACCGCCGTCGAGCTGAACCGCATCTCCTCCTCGCCGACCAGTTGCTCGGTACGCTCCCACGAAGCCCCTAGAAGCTTTCCCCTAGCTTTCCCGAGCTTAAGAGCCCCTAGTTGACCGTGATTCAGGTCCGCCGAGCTCCCCTCCGCCGCCGCGCGTCGCGCCGCCACCACGGCTCGTCGCCGGCGAATCCTCGCCGGGACCCTCTAGCCCCAGCCGCCGCGAACACTCGGAGCACATAAAACACTTCTTTAGTGCACCGAAGCGCCGCCAGAACGACGCCGAGGGATCGCCGGACCACCGGCCGAAGAATGAAGACGGTGACGCCAGCGTCGCCGGACCCGCGTCCCCCCCCCTCTCTCTCTCTGACCCTTGGGCCCCGCGGCAATAGTGTCGTTTCTTTTAAATATCCCGCAAACCTCGGGTGTGAGGCTGACAGGTGGGTCCAGGACCCACATGTCAGGATTACACCGACCGCGCGTCGCTGACCGGTGGGACCCCACGGTCAGCCGTCACCAGCGCGCTTCGGCGCGCGCGTGGGCGCGCGCCTTCGCCCGCGTTTGGGCGTCTTGCCGCCCGTGTTGGGCAGCTCTCGCGCCGCGTCCGCCCGGCCGCCTCGACGCGTTTGGGCTTAGCCCATTACTGTTCATAATCCTTTTTCCAGCGTTTAGGTAGTTATATAATCCGTGAATGCCCTTTTGATTTTCTAAAAATAGTTATTGGCATATAAAAATGTTATAAAAATTCAACAATTACTAGGCTGAGTTTCTGGACTTAACGAAATTATAAAATCTCCATTTTAATACTTTTATGCTTAAGATTATTTAAAGAACTGTGGAATGAGACTTTATTTTCATATTTAAATAAATCCAGAAAAATACCAAACTTAGACTAAATAATATTTTTATTGTTATTTTCTAGGAAAATTATCATAAGGGTAGATTATTGCCTCTTCAATATTTTGGACATATAGGCATGACCTAATATGTATAAATAAATGACTATCTCACCTACTCAATATGAATTAGGGATTTTAATTATAGATTTCCTATTTAGAGGAAACAGGAAAAATAAAAGTATAGAAAACAGAATGAAAGCCTTAGGATCATCCTCATAACATTTTGGATTTTGGAGTAAGATGTTAATGCTTGGTGCACTATTATTTTCGTCATGTTTAGAGGACGAAGAGTTGGAAAATCCGCCAATCGAGGACGATCCTCAAGACCGTGATTTCGAAGATCCAGGCGAGCCAACATCCTAAATTCATACTTCTCACCCATAATTTTTGGTTAAGCTTATGTTGATTTAAATTATGAATCCTGCATGCTTTACTTTCCCATATTATTATATTTGCAATGTGATGCTGTTAGAGCCTGTCTAGTTACATTTCCTTTTTGCTAACTAATGTTATAATAAGCATGCACCCCACCCTTGATAATATTCATTTACTTGATCCCTTGGAAAACCTTAAGACTTTAGCAAATAACTCCTCGATTATTAAGTCATTGAAAATGCTTAGCCTGGCTGGTCTAGGTCAAATGGGTCGATCCTTACCTATCAACGATTTACGGCATAGATATGACAGATCGATCCTATCAACATTGCAACGGTATAGCAAAGCTATCAACGGAGCAATGGCATAGCTGGTCGCTGGTATCGACTATCAACGTAATCGGAATAGACGGGAAAATACCCATGCACTCGGGTGCCAGGTCTGCCTGGGTGCAAATTTTGCTAAATACTCAAATGAATGGTTGATTATTTTGGATCTTTGGATCCCGGCCTTAGTTGAGCTCAAGGCGATCACGCCTCTTGGCTAAGAGGGTGAGTCTGCCGCCACTTTAGGGGTCGTGCGCCAGTTGTTGGTATGGGCACGGACTCGCCAGTTGTTTAGGACGAGACGCTTTACACTGCATGGTCCGGTCTTCGGGACCATGCCCATGGCTATGGGATGGATCTGCCGGTCTTTGGGACACGTAGTCCATAGCAATGGATACGGTGTATCGTAGTGAAACTCTCATGATTAATGACGCGCGTATATAGCACAGTACGTCTTTTGATTGGTTTAAAATGGCTAAGTGACAGATTGTTTCTCTAATTATTTACTTATTGTAAAACTGGCTTTATGGCAATAGAAAATAACCCAACCTTCCACCAAAAAGGCCTAGTATCATTATGTTGCTTTAGGACAGGTGTTGGTTCGCGAGCGCGGTTTGATTGCGCGCTCACCCTCGCACCCACTCACTCTTTTAGGGGAAGATGACGCTGAAGACCCGTATGACTGCCTGGAGGATGAAGACTACCAGGACGAGGACGACCAAGAAGGGCGTTAGGGGAATCCCAGTCGCTTGCCTGATCGGGAATGGGCACAGCCTTGGATTCTAAAAACGTGCTTTCATCTTTTGTTTCCGCTGATGAACTCTGTTAAAGAGCTCTCTTTTGGTAATGTAATATTCGGCCTATCCGGCTTAAACCAAAACAGTGAGCCCCTATGTATTTTATCGTGAAATACATGTGTGATCACCTGAACCGTGTATGAAATGATCCAGCATTTGTAAAGTTGTGATGCACTAGCAAGATTCTGGGCTGGTGCAGGACTCACACCCGGTCCCCGGTTGGTCTGAAAATCGGGGGCTGACATTTTCATAGCTGGAAAGGGAACCTTAATTTTGTTCCT
Organism: Olyra latifolia; assembly: GCA_036346145.1. NCBI lineage: Eukaryota > Viridiplantae > Streptophyta > Magnoliopsida > Poales > Poaceae > Olyra > Olyra latifolia. The sequence continues at coordinate 39,915,615 of CM070533.1, read as the reverse complement.
TGTTGGAAGGTTGACCCTTGTGAAATAGTGCTCTCATCGATCCCAACATATCACTTGACAATATTCATGGCTGAAAGAGTTGCAAAAATTGATAAAATCAGGAGGTATTTTTCTATTGAAAGGCAAAGAAGATGCAAACGGAGGCCATTACTAGCTTGGTCAACCGGAGGAAGGAATGTAGACCAAAAACATTGGGTAGCCTAGAGAGATTTGGATGAACTTTCCGTGTACATAGGCTTTGGCATGAAAGAATTGCTAACTCCAAACCCTAGATGGGCACTCCACTCTCCTTTTCTCCTTTTAATTGATTGGCAGTGCTGCTAGTACCGCTAGCTCTTTAAAAAAAGAACCACCAGATTTGCGTCTAGAGAAGCTGCAGCCTGCATAGAAGCCGGTGAGAGACAGCTAATTACATCATTTGAAAGAGACCTAATTAGTAATTTGCATTCACAAGTTGGTGTAAATAACCCAGCAATTAATGTCGGCCACCATGTCAATACCCCATTTCTTCTCGAACCCTAACTTATTTTCCCCCATTTATCTTCTCCGGCTAGACGGTCTCCGTCCTCCCTGTGGCTGCAAAGCGACTACACATGTACAGCCGCTTTCATCCAGTCCAGAGCACATGAACAACCTTCCTTTCAATCGGGTACGAGTACGTAGGGACGTTGGTGTGGTGTGACTCTGACTGTGATGCATCAGGTCAGACAACAACACAGCAAGAATCTTTGCATTGCTTTGCTAGCTAGCCAGCTCTCTGATTAGCAAACAAACAGTATTCGGTCTCTTTTGGAGAGAGAAAAGATGAGAGAGAGAGATGATGTATCTCACAAGAAGAGAAGCAGACGTATATCTGTCATGTCCGATGGTTGGTCGGGCCAGTAAACACTTGCGCAGAAAAGGATCGTGGACAGTGCTATTTGCCAACCATGGGATCGAAACACATGAAATTGCAGTAGCAGCTGCTGCAGCAGAGTGCATGTCATGTGTGTCAGCTGGTGCATATATACATACGGGCAAAACAAATTCAGAGTACAGATAGCTCTCTGAAACATGCAGTAATTAGAACAGCACAAATATATATACAAGACTATTACGATCGACTCCAACGCTAAGACCAATCGGAGGCAGGGCCACACATGTCATGAGAATGCAGGATCATGCTGTTCGTCGACTATAATAAGAAAAGAAAGAATCTTGCAGCTGCAGGCGCAAGCTGCAGAAAATCATTCTACCCATTAACAATAACTGGAGCCTAGCTCGTTATTTGTTTAATGAACAAGAGGAAGATATCGGAACGCAGATGAGGAAAAGTGGTGAGAAAAGTAGACCAAGAGCTCGTAAAAGACAAACGCATCACCACAAGCATCAACTTTATATATTGATCAGTATGACTCAAGCGACTAGTCGAGACTAGCTAGCTTGCTCAAGTTGACCTAATTAATCATAATTTCATTCTAATCACAAGGTAGGCTAGCGTATATACAACGTCGACGGTGGTTGAGTTGTGCAAGTTTAACTCGTCATCATCCATCAAATAATCTATTTCTGCGCCTTTTTTTCATTTTCATTTTCTTTTTAGAAAGTCCATCGATCGTATCATTGTTGCATTTGAGTACCATTGTTGTAAAATCTGAAAATTGTTCCATTTTCCTTCCAGAAAAAAAGTACATGTTCTTAACTAATTTCAGAGAAATACAGCAAATGATTAGATGATCAGAAAATATGATCAACGTTACATCAATACAAGTGCCGCTTAAATTAGGCACCACACGTACTTAATCCATTTGTTCTGGAAAATATTTGGAACGTTTTCATTGACAGTGAAGAGATGTAGTACGAGTTAACTGACATGCAAAGCCGGATTCTTTCAAGCAGCAGAGCTATCCTCAACTCTCGGTCAAAGATAGATCAAGTGCAGACAATGGGATGTGGATGAATTTTGGAAGGGCCAATCGATTGAGTCCATCTTCAGGGGTCACTGGTAGGTCCTTCAATTCAACCTCTAGCAGTAACCAATGACATATGCTACCAGTAATACTGAACTATAAACATATATACAGTACTATTGGTGCTAGTTTAGTTGTGTTCAGACGAAAAATTTCACAAGAATTGCTGAAAATTACCGAATGATACCCTTTATTTATGTACCGGGCTGGCAGGCCAGCAATAGTTGTTCGTGGGAATCATCATGTTTGTTCCTCGGATGCCTCTGCCTGCTGAACTGTCTACTAGGACTCTAGGAGTACTGTAGTGCATATACATATACATATAGTACCAGTTCTTATTCTTCTTGCACGCATATCTCTTGTTGGAAGCAAGCTAATGAATTATCACCTGAATTTGATGAACAAATGCATGCATATAGGGCAAGGAAATTAATCCAGATTCGACGGAGACACACTACCACCTGGCTGGACAGGATAGGAAGTCACTAGCTAGCTAGCTAGGATTGCCAAACCATATTATTCCATACAAGCATGCATCAGTCACCAGTTAAACACCAGGTATTCCGAAAACTTAATTTGTCTTGAAGGAACAAACTGAACTCAGGCCGTGCATATCTAGGAGAGAAATTGAGCTACCTTAACATAGTTATTTACACCTCGACCACCGTGCACCAGTTATCAATTTCTGAACTGAGATCAAAGAAGCAAACAAAAATATCCCACATGTACACAGTGCACCACAGTCCACACCACCAAAATACCCAAACAACAAACTTGAGAAGACTTGCTATCCCTAATCATATTCATACACATATATACAGCTGATCGACTAGTCCTGGCCTCTTTCTTTTCCTCCCTCCTCCTCTTCTCTTCTCTTCTCTGCAGCTGCCGCTGTCCTCTCAAACTCCAATCATATCTTGTTAATTGCCTAAAACAGTACACCACTCTCAGCCCGACACACACAGACCAGATGCATGCATCTAACTAGCTAATTGATTCTTGCAATTTGGCATATGTATGCAACAAGAGGCGGCCATCTCTAGCTTGCTTCTCTTGATCACCTAGCTTGATTTCCACATGTCTAAGCAGGTCACCTAGCTATCTACAACCTCAGATCACCCATGAACTCCACAGCAATGGAGCAAAGAGCCAAGTATACGTGCTGGGGCGTGTGGGGAGCGAGGAGATCAAGCAGCAGCACGGCTAGTCCCATCCCTTGGGCGGCGGCCACGGCGTACAGCAGCGCCAGCGAGCCGTCGTGGGAGGAGCAGGCGTTCGCGCGCGATGCGGCGGCGAACCTCGGCGGCAGCGTGTGGCCGCCGCGCTCCTACTCGTGCAGCTTCTGCCAGCGCGAGTTCCGGTCAGCGCAGGCGCTCGGCGGCCACATGAACGTGCACCGCCGCGACCGGGCCCGTCTCCGGCAGTGCTCGTCCCCGGACGAAGCGCCCCATGATCATCAACCACACCAAGGCACGTTCTTGTACAAGGCAGCCTCTAACCCTAGCACCACCGCTCCTAGTAGTGTCCCCTCTGCCAAGGGGGATGTGACGAGCACTAGCACCGCCCCTTCTCCCTCCTACCTATCAACCATCATCAAGGAGAGCAAGAGCAAGGTCCTCTTGTCCATGGCGGTGAGGGAAGAAGCTATCCATCCTTACGACGGCGACGAAGAGGAGGAGTCTTTGAGGTCCACGAAGAGGAGGCGTGTGGATCAGCCGTTGGTGGCGCTTCCGATCTTTGTACTGCCGGTGGCAGCGGCTCCGCTGGCCATGGAGGCACCATGTGAAGAAGAGGGGAAGCTATTATCACAACGAGATGTTTATCGTGATGCAAAACAGGTACACAAAACAACTGCAAGCCCTAGCTCTAGTTCGGCCCTTGTGGATCGACAAGAAGTAGATCTAGAGCTTAGGCTTGGGACTACTCCAAAAGTTACATGAAAAGTTTTAACTTGATTGCAAAAAAAGATGAATTCCTTTGTACTTCTGCTCCATAGATGTTAATCACCCTTGATTTTCTTTCCTTCCTACTTTTTCTTTCCATTCAGCTGGATTCTCTCTTGGATCAATTAGTTTTTAGCCAAAGGGCATGTTTATATTTGTCTTCTACATTAATTTTGATGTTGCAATTAATACATGTGCAAGTGTTGTACAAGTTATACATGAGGGGTTTGTTTATCATCTTGTCAAAATTAATATTGCTCATCTATATTCATATATTTAGTTACTTGATATGATCAAAGCTGAAATTCTTTACCATTAATTGTTCTTCCCTATATATGTCCTGTACACCCACCCCCCCCCCCCCCCAAAAAAAAATGGTTATTTGGACATCATCCATTTGTTTTTTCAGTTTGCAGCTGGTAATGATAATTTGCAGGAAGT